>JAHLMH010000016.1:600000-1005360 GCA_019915035.1 Auriscalpium orientale
TCTGGGAGTCGGTAAGGATCATGGTCATGCCACCGGTTCTTAGAAGTGGAGAAGGGCGACGGTCCGGGGTCTCGAGCCTTTTCCTTTCCTTTGGACGTAGGAGTTTTGGGAGTCTTGGGTACATTCGGGTCCAAGTCTTCGAGGTAGACAGTATTCTCGTCGATGATGACAGGCGCCTTCTCCTTCCCTTTAGAGCTTGCCGCAGACCTGTCCAACGTCAGACAATGTGTATGCGTGCGAGCGAACCAAACGCACTTCTGAGCCAGAGTGTGATTCAGAGCCTCCCGGCGCATCTGGGCTGCGAGGAGCTTCTCAGCGACCTTGGCATGATTCGCTGCTGCGCCGCTCTTCTTCTTCTTGCGCTCTGTCTGCCCGCCGAAATTGCATCGAAAACAGACATCAAGAATGTAAGGGCTCGTGTACATACGATGGTATTGCGCTTCAGTGCAGGAGCACCGCCGTCGAACACAAACACAGGCTTGATACCATAGAACAAGAGCTTGCAGATCCGCCGCAAGAAGCCCAGAACGTGCGCATTGACCAGCGCGCGGCCCTCCTTGTCGCGCATGGTGGCTTGGAACTGGTATATCCAGATACTGGAGTCAATGGCCATCGCCTTCCCTTCCATAGTCTCAAGCCTGGCACCTAAGGGTAAGTGGCAGCTGAGACCGTCGCGATATAGACACGCACAAGACCGGCCTGCCGACCGGGGTCAAGAGATCCCAGAGCGACTTCACACCCATGGCCTTGCCTCAGGATATAAGCAGAGAAGAGTGAGAGGGCGTTACACATCTGCGAAACGCATGAGAGTGTCTGTGTGGGCGAGATGCACGTCGCGGTCAAGCTGAGCGCCATGATTGTCCGCAAGTCCGACAAGAACCTGAGTCAGGACGCGTCTCCGTCAAGCCACGTGAGCTGGAGAACGCGGCCAGCCTCGAGCGAACATCTTTCGACTCCCCATCTTTGCCCATGTCTCTCGTCCAGCGCAACTGTAATCCAATATCGCGCTCCATCGTCACTAGGTCGAGTCTTGCTCGCCATGCGCAAATTTTGACTCGCGGGAAGAAGACAGCAGTGTCGGATGCGGCCAAGGAGTCGCTGTCGTGGACCGACTACCTTGCTATCCGGAAGGGCAAGCGGAGATGGGAACAGGTGAGTAGCATTACTCTGTCCGCTTGCTGCTCTGAGAAAGTATGGTTCGAAGGCTTTGACCATACCGTGCGTGGCCGGGGGCCTTGCAGGTGGAGCAATGTTCTTTGGTTCATTGGAAATGGATGCCTCAAAACCATTCATGGTGCGCTACAGAATCATTAGAGCGCTCGCGAGTCGCTTGACCTTTGTCTGTTGTGTAGGGTATCGACCCCATATTTGTGCTTGGCGGTGGAACACTAGGATGCATGGGTACGTCTACCATGCCATCATTCGCGCTCTATTTTCCTTACCATTCTCCCCGACAGGTCTTGGATACCTCTTGGGACCTATAATCGGATCGACCTTTTGGCGCCTCACACACCGTCGCAGCATGGCCCTCATCGAGGCGCGCGACCGCGAGTTCCACAAACGCATTGTGAAAATGAGGGCGGATCCCACCGCCCAGAGCTACACAAACCCCGTCCCAGATTTCTACGGTACGCGCATCTGTTCATCACAGGTTGAGGTGGAACACTGGAACCCGCGTCTTTTAGGAGAAAAAATCGGCTCGCTGCACCAGTATAGACAAGTATGTGCCGCTTGTACCTTGCCCTCCTGCTCAGACTGAATGCTCATTGCTTTGGTAGTGGCTGAAGGATCAAGCCAAGTACAGGCGGAAGTCTCAGTGGACGGAGGAGCAGTTGTAGTTGTGAAAGATATTACTAGACCTTCGAGCCGTAGCTATAGCTCTCCCCTATACACACTCTTGCACCCCTCGCTAGCTCATTATTTTGCATTGCCGCGAGATATCTATAGAAATATTATGGTAATGCGAATTGTGTGAGGAGAAATCATTTGTGTCCTCAGGCCCCTGTGGGCCGTGTGGCCAGCGCGCCTCGCGAATCACAAGCCGAGACCTCGCGATCGAAAAGTCGCGTCACGACTTCAGTCACTTCCTCCTGCCATATTGCCTCAAGCCTGCTCTCCTTGGCATGCATCCATGTATCGCTAGACCTCTGGTAGCTCGACTCGCTGCACGCCCGATTGTGAGCTCAAAGCGATGGTGATTCGTCTGACGGACAGTTGAGCATCCCCTCAGACCTTCAGCGCACGACACACTTCGCGTCTCTCTCAGTCATCACTTTCTGGCTTGCACTGCCGTCATGAACTATGGAGCGGCGCATTTGACGTCCCAAGGCGGTCGCTGAGCACATCGTCGCCTCCGCCTCGCACTGGTCGGGTTGTCTCTGCGAGGGAGATGTATAAGCAGAAGAACAGGACACTGTTCATGTACACGTCCGCCGTGGTGCGTGCCCTTCCCCCGCTGGAGCTCACTCTTCTAATCATCGATAGATCGTCTTCGCCGTCGGTGCCTCTTATGCTGCTGTGCCATTATACCGCATGTTCTGCGCTGCTACCGGGTTTGCGGGCACACCCGTCGTGGGCACGGGCAAATTTGAAGCCGAGCGCCTCGTCCCGGTGGAAGGCGCGAAACGAATCAAAGTACACTTCAATGCCGACCGCTCAGACCAACTGCCGTGGACATTTTCGCCGCAACAGAAGTACGTGACCGTGCTACCCGGGGAGACAAGTCTGGCGTTCTACAAGGCGAAGAACACGTCGGATCAAGACATCATTGGTATCGCCACGTATAATGTTACCCCCGACAGGGTAAGTGAATTCGCTGCGCATCGGGCCATCTGTCGGCGCTGAACTACCATCAAGATCGCACCATACTTTGCGAAAGTAGAGTGCTTCTGTTTCGAGGAGCAGAAGCTACTGGCTGGTGAAGAGGTCGACATGCCGTTACTGTTTTTCATCGACAAGGACGTCCTGGACGACCCGGCGTGCCGTAACCTGGACGACATCGTGTTGTCCTACACATTCTTCCGGTACGTTATTTGAGCGGAAGGAACTTTTCCATGCTGAATGAAAGCCTGCAGGGCACGACGAAATGCCCAAGGTCTCCTGGAACCCGACGCGCCTGAGGACGTATTGCAGGCGTCTCAAGGGTTCGCTGATTATGAGCATGCGCCGAAGGCTGAGGTGCGGAATGGACGCGGGGCGCCGGCATCTGTTCCCAATGCATAAATGTACCGGATTTTCCCTGACATTCATTTAATCTACCACCGGTCACTTCATGCCTCGCGTGAACATTATATTGAACAGCATCTGCGCGCGCCGCGCAAACGTTAACCTGAACACAGCCACAAGGGCTTTCCCGGCGACCGCAGAACCCCCTCTGGAACCTGTGGGCCAGCGGGGGCAGGATGTTGAGGAGGTCGATGAAATATACGGAAAAGTTTGAGATCTAGTGCAGCAGGGTCGAGGGAGTCATGGCGACTGGACATCTACGCGGATGACGTCGATCGCGAGGTGGTGGCGCTTGGAACGCAGTGTCGAGCGTAGGTTCTCACGGATGCTATTTAGTCCTTGGACCAGACCATCATCCTAGCGAGGCTTGGAACAGCCCCTACTCACCCTGCCACCGCGATGGCTTCCTCGCCAAATAGCTCAAGTCTGCAGTGGGACAAAAGAAATCAGGGCTTCATTTCCCCCTCCCAGCTGCAGCAGATGAGACTCCATTCTCCCAATCGGGACCTCAGTTCGTCTCCAGCACAAGAACCGCTCCCTGCACAACCTCCATCACGACCCCCTCAAAGCGCGCCCTCAACCCACAACCGTTCCTCTTCTTTCTTCTCTATCTTCGGCAAGTCCAACGACCCCCCTCCGCCGTCCTCAATCTCTAGCCTCCAGGCGCGCCGCACCAATTCTGCACAAGCCCCGGACGAACAAGGCAGGATGTCGCTGGACAAAGGCCGGCCAACGCTATCATCACCGTTGTCGTCTCCTTCCGTCCGTGGCCAGGGAGCCCCGGAGCGCCGCGTCTCGGTCGCGGGAGGTGCTCCTCCGGGCCCGACAGGGCCCCAACAGCCTCTGCACCCCGAAATTCGCTCCGTTGTGCAG
This sequence comes from Auriscalpium orientale, assembly GCA_019915035.1. Taxonomy (NCBI): domain Eukaryota; kingdom Fungi; phylum Basidiomycota; class Agaricomycetes; order Russulales; family Auriscalpiaceae; genus Auriscalpium; species Auriscalpium orientale. The sequence continues at coordinate 604,099 of JAHLMH010000016.1, forward strand.
CTCACGCTCGCCCACGCCCACAAGGTGTACTTCTCGGGGCCGTTGGTGCGTCGCATCGAACGATTACCGGACGGCCATCAGCCTGCCAAGGACGAAGGCTGGAGGGATGTCTGGGCGCAGCTCGGTGGCACCACCCTCAGCGTGTGGGACATGAAGGAGATCGAGGAGGCAAGCAAGATGGGCAAGGAAGTTCCGCCGACGTACATAAACATCACAGACGCGGTGCGCATGCTCTCGATCGCGCGCGTCTATTTCACTAAATGTTTTGAAAGTTCGTCAATGTTCTAGGTGCTGTGACCATTCCGGCGTCTGGCGACAACCCTCCTAAGAAGTACAGCAACGTCGTGACGCTCAACACCGCAGGGTCGAACTTGTTGCTGTTTTCATGTCCTTCAACCGTCGCCCTCATTTCTTGGGCAACGGCCTTCCGAGTTTCAGCGTGGGAGAAGTCACGCCTGGAAGAAATATACACTGCCCATCTGATCCGAATAACGTATAACAGCGGTAAGCCCAGAAGCTGCGCAGCATCCGGAGTCGCTGTCTTGACATGTTTGCAGGACGAGATTTGCCCTCCACCCTTGTCCGAAGTCGTATGGAGGGTTGGGTTCGCGTCCGCATGGCAGGTCAGACGGACTGGAAGCGGCTGTGGATGGCAATCAGCTCCGGCTCGTCACAAGAAGCTCTCACTTCGTCTGACCGTCCCAGCTCCCCTGAAGCACCTCGAAAGAGACGGATTTCGTCTCTTTTCTCATCTCGAGAAGACAATCACGGAGGTCTGCTCTACCAGAAGTCGATTGTCTCTTTCTTCCTTTCCCAGAAAACGAAAGACAAGAAGCGGCCAGTTATGACTTTCCAAGACGTTACACAGGCGTTTGCCGTCTATCCGGAGCGCCCAGAGCTCATCAACCGGAGCACACTGATGAAGCTCGAAGGCACCTTTGGAGACGAGGAAGTTGCAGGAGCAATGCGCGGGAAGGAGGGTTGGGTGCTTGTCATGCCGGAGCTAGAGTCTGGACTTCAACAACATACGGAGATGCTCAAATGGCTCATCGGTGCGTCGCTATTGCAACTCATTGACCCTCATCAGTCGCTCTTACACCGTCACAGCACTTCATGATGCGTTTCAGCTCTACGGGCGACCAAAGGAGTACTCATGGGACCCAAGGGATCCAGCGTCCATGATGTTTGCGTACCCCATTGGACCTAATCGCGACGTGAGTTTCTCATGTCATTGGTCGGCGTTCTTTCTGATTAAAGACTCCTCAGCTACTGTTTTTGGAGCGCGAGATGGCGGAGTCTATGGACCCTCGAGACGACCGCACCTCTGCTGTCCGTTCACGGCTTCTCAACATCCTTCTAGAACGAATGTCGGGCGTCCCACCTCAGCAACGTCAGGGACAGCCTGGGAGACCTAGTATTGCGCCGACTCTGCCGCCCCTCCCGTCACTTTCAGAGTCCGAGCCCGAATCTGGTGGCAGCGGCTCAACGCCTGCGCAGGGAGGGCTTCCTCAGTTGCCGGCTCTCAACTTTGATTCTTCGTCTGCAAATGGCAATGGGGCACAGTCGGAAGCAGGGAAGCGCAATCTGTCGCCAATCACAGAGGGTAGTGCCGATAGCAAAATGCGGTCGTTGTCTTTGGGTGACAGCGCAGCAGTCAAATCGCCTTTGAGTCAAGGTCCGCCTGCCACTCCTGAAGAAGGAGCGCAGGAGAACGGTGTTCTGCTGGACCGGCCGATGAATTCCAGTCCGTCGAATATGTCACCAACTTCACTTCAGCCGAATCGGAGACCGAGTGAAGACACTATCGCCTCCATCAAGAACGTCAGTCCGTCGAGACCTAGTCCACAGCCGCGGCAGTCATTCGCTGGCAGTGTCGCGAAGCATTCGATGGAGGAACGATCAAGTCCAATTCCTACCAACGTTACATCGAGGGCGTCAATCAAGACCAATAACAGCTCCTTCTCTCCCCCTCCTCTTTCACCTGCGAACTCGTCTAACCCCCCTGCATCGATCAACAACGTCCCTCCACCGCGCACACCATCTCCTGCTGGATTCTCGATCCTCACGTCACCGCACTCTATCCTCTCGTCGCCCAACTCCCCAATAGACGGGCCAGAGCGATCACCTGAGTTCAGGAGTTTCGCGAACAGCGCAGAGCGTGCTCCTCGCTCTCCTGGTACTCCGCCCATTACCGCACGAGCCCCCTTACCTCCCTCAAAGCTAAGCTCAGAACCCGCGATGACAAAACAAGAGGCAGACGACGATGACGATCTCTATGCTGAAGCTGGGGCACTGTACTACATGCAACAGTTCGACCAAGACCAGCAAGCCGCGCCGCGCCGCGTTCCCCCAAAACAAACGTCGGACGATGATGAGACATCCTCCGACGAGTCCAGCGAAGAAGCCCGTGAACTTCCTCCTCCTCCTCCCCAAAAGACAGTATCGCCTCTGCGCACGCGGGCGAACTCTCCGCCTGCTGCCAGCCGTTCGCCTCAGCAGTGGCAAGCGCGCAGCCCGGCACCCCCCGCGAAGTCTCCCACGACGGGTAGCGCTCATAGCGGCTCAGACCGTCGGCCCGTTGGCGCACGTGCTGCGCCTGGAAGTGGAAGTAACCGTCACGACGCGCTTTCTCCAGAACTTTTCAGCAGCACGGAGGACGCTAGCGACATCCACCGCATTCAGAACATGACTGCACACGACGACGATGAAAACGCGGACGCGTTGGCCGCCCTCACTTTCCTCGAGCAGGACGAGCCGCCGCAGCCAGCTCAGCCAGCCGCACGCTCTGTCGCGTCACCTCCGCCTCCACCGGCCTCGCAGCCGCCAGCCATCGTAGAACCACAGCAACGCTCTGGATCTCCGTCGAGCGATGCCCACTCGCAGTACCGGTCGTCGTTCGCGCCGTCGAAGAAGGCCATGGAACGGAAGGCCCAGACTGAAGCACAGCAGGCTGCACACGAAGCAGCGTCTCATCGACCAGGAAGGGCTGGAAAGGCAAGGACAAATGTGAAGAACCGCAGAGCATGGGGCGATAGCAGTGATGAGGAGGAGGAGGAAGAGGAGGAAGAGGAGGACGTGGACTCAGACGGGGAGCCGACTGCACCGGTGCGCGACGATCGTTCTGCCTCAGGCTACTTCCCTCCCGTCGGCCCAGGCCAATCACTTCAGCCCTCTGCCGTTCCAAGCACCGAGTCATCCCAGTCCAACTCTGCGCACACGCGTCCTCCTCGCAATCTCCCTCAGGTACCTCCTCCACGCAGCCAGGGTGAGTGTTTTCCCGCCTATGAGGGATGTAGTCGCTGATGAAATTTTGCAGGAGGATACGAATCAGATAGCCGCCGTCCGTATCCCGATCAGTATTCGCAAGGCGAGCGCCGCACTGCCTACGAGGACAGCTTGCACCCGTCGTCGGCCGGACAGTCCGGGATCCCGACACATGCGCCTGCACCAGTTCCTCCTCGTCACATGTGGAGCCAGGTCCTCGATCCTGGACATACACCAGGCTCTGTTCCAGAAGGCGGACGAGACACCTTCATCCAGCTTGAGCCTGCCACCCAGACTATGACGAAGGCGTTCACACCCCATGGACTGCTCTCTGCCGGTCTCCAAGACAAGGAAGATCGATCCGCAAAGAAGCAGGAGGAACTCGCGCGCGAGTCTGGAGCCTCGCTAGTCAACGTGCCGAACAAGCCACCGCCTCCACAGACGGGCCTGCTGGGAGCGATCACCGGCTACGAGCGCGAGCGCAAACGCGAAGGCGGCGTGGGCGCGACCCTCACGGAACGCGAGCGGGAGAAACGCATGGCCGAAGAGCGGCAGCGCAAGCTGGACGAGTACCAGCGCCAGCAGCTCGAGCAGATGGCGCAGGGCGGCTCGATGTACGGCGCGCAACAGTTCCCCGGCTACAACCCCATGATGAACCCCATGATGATGGGCATGAACCCAATGATGACGGGATTCATGGGCGGTTTCCCGGGGATGATGCCAGGCATGGCAGGCTATGGGAACCCCCAGCACATGTTCGCTGCTCAGCAGGCCGCGCAGGCGTACCAGCAGGCCATGTTGTCGCTGTCGCAGGCTGGATCGCAGGTCGGAGTTGATGCGGGAGGACAGCAACAAATGAACCCCATGATGACGGGTGCGAGCATGGGTGGGTACGACCCTCGGTTCTCGATGATGATGCCCATGATGAGCCCCATGCCGATGGGTGGCATGAACCCCATGGGGCAGATAAGCCCGATGGCGACGGGCGGGATGCCAGGTGCGATGAACGGCGGGATGATGAACGGCGGGATGCCGGGCGCGATGAACGGCACCATGGGCGGTGCGATGTCGCCCATGCCGATGAACATGCAGATGACCGGCAACGCCTCCCAATTCGACCCCCGCTTCTCGCAGTACGACCCCGGCCTGCAACCACCCTCTGCGAGCTTCGCCAACCAGGGCGGCAGATTCCCGTCGCGCAATAGCTCTGGGGGCAACTCGCCCGTTAGGCGTCCAGCGGACGACGAGTCTGTGCGACGGTCTGCCGACGCGAGCCCCCGCCCGCCGCAATAGGCTTTCTCTTTACGACGATTTGACACGACCCTCGTTTTACTCTCCCCATCTCAACCATTCTTTAAGCAATATTTTGGATAGGTCATTGCATCTTACATCACATCGGACAGTCATTCTGCTTTTTATCAACCATTCCCTTTTCGATTCTGGTTTGCATTACACGTGTAGCCGCAGAGCTTTAATAGACGTAGCTGTCTAGCTGTCTTCCTGACCTTGGCCTTCCTGCCGTCGTTGCGCGCAACAGCATACTCAACCTCTCGTCAACACATCTAGGTCCTTAATCGATTCGGTGAGTGCCACACTGTCCACTTTAGATCTCGGATGGGAAATTAAGTAGTAAGTATTTTGTCTCGGCCAAGCTCACCACTGGCCAGCAGGTGACGGCACCCAGGCCAATCTTGCCCTTAGCGAGAATATGCTCGCAGCTGTTGGCTACGCTGGCGCCGTGCTTCAAAATGGGGTATCTGTGTGGCTATCGACCCTAAAAAACATTATTCTCAGACGTCCAAGCGCAAGGTCATCTTCATGACCGGTGCCTCCGAGCCTTGCATGCGCGTGCGGATGTGCTGTACAAGCAGAAGTCGTGCCTCGGCGCAATGTCTGAAAGTAAGTACAACAGCCCTTTGCCGAGAAGGACCCTGCAGGTGGAAACTCGTGCTCTGAGGTCAACATCTTCGTCCAGTGAAGTTTCGATCTCATGCGGTGATGCTGAGAAATTGACCACGGTCATTATCAGCTACAGCATCCCGGAGCTGCTCAAGACTTGACGTCTCACATCAGAGTTGGTCCCAAATCTCCCCATATACATGCGTACTCAACAGCATATCACGCCAACAGAGTATCCGGACGTCAAGGTGTTTGCGGCTCGAATGCACCCGGGAAGAATTGAGCTTACTTCTCGCAGTCGGAAAGGCCGACTACTCAGCTCGAAATCTGTGTCGGCCAATCGGGATTCGGGATCTCGCAGAGGTCGACAGCTTTAGTAGCTGTAGTTCGAGTATCTCGGTAGAATGACGATAAAGTCAGTCCGACCTACCCTACTACAGTCGATCTGTTCTGTAAACTCCGACTATTGAGCTTTGAATTGACGTCATATAGGTCGGAGTGACGGAGTCACTATGCGATGCCGTACGGTGTTACTTCGGCACTGAGGCGCCGGCCCTTCGCTCCGGCTCCTGATTCCTACCCTCATCACGATTTATGTTTTCGAAGCGGCAATGAACGAGGGCAACGCCGTTGTGCCGTCGTCGAAGTTTGAATGCCGCACGCAAACTAGTCGGCGACAAGCTCTGTGAGTGATGGGCTGAGCAGGTGGTCTGTTGAACACACGCATGCGGAGCACTTATTCTTAAAGTCAGGAGCATGCACGAACGCCAACGGTCAGGAGGGTCGCCCAGTTGAAATGTCTGTCAAGAAATGTCTGTCATGCAGCGAGTTCACCTTCCTGTCGATGACAGCGATGAGCGAAGGGTGATGAACCTCTCGCTGGATCGCGACAACCCCGAAATCTGCCGTCGCACCTGGTTCGTCACACGCTGGCGCAAGCTCTTTCCGTCGGCGCGGTTTCTGCCCGTCGGCTTAATACTTACGGTGTACGCCCTTCGCGCAGGGGAACGCATATCCACTCCAGGATGCGAAGGGAACGATACTTCCCGCCATGAACAGTAGGTTTGACACTAGGTTTGAGTCCGAACGTCATGAGGCTGTCATCATGACTGGAGCACGAACGAGTCTCTGAACCGATGATCGGAATTGGCATACTTCGCATCTAGGGCTGGCTGGGGCTGGGTTGTGTTCACATGGATCCGGCGCGACCCTTCACATGCGCAACGACTTTGCTCCTATGCGTTGTGGACCGCCGTCTGCCTTCTTTGAGGCGCCGTTTGCGGGTACCCAGGCTTGACACTCCACAGGCTCCGGACCTCTGGCTTTCTATCTTCTTGGTTCGCAGGCTGTCATTTGTCCCTGCTCAGAGCTGCGGGCTATAAAATGCCACCTTTAGCTGTGAAGACCGTCAGCACTCCCCTCGTCTCATTCCCAATCTTAGCCACCCAATAACACTTGTTTTCTCGTCATGTCTATCATCGGCCTGGACGAAACTCTTCCAGTCAGGGAGGTTCACGAGTGAGCTGACTGGCCTTTCCCCTGCTGCTATGCCTTACACCCTTTCAGTGTCTATCCCACTGTCAACCCTGAGGAGCACTATGCTGCTCAGACGTTCAAGGGCAAGGTCGTCTTGATCACCGGAGCCTCTCGCGGTATCGGCCTCGAGTCCGCCCTGCAGTACGCTCGCGCCGGCGCGTCGCTCGCGCTCGCCTCGCGCAAGCAGGCGACGCTTGACGAGTCAAAGAGCCTCATCCTCAAGGAGACGCCGAGCGCGCAGGTCATCACCTTCGTCACGGACGTCAAGGACTTGAAGCAGGCTGAGGCCGCCGTCAAGGGCACCGTGGCCCACTTTGGCAAGCTCGACATCCTTGTTTCTAATGCGGGGAAAATTCGCCCGATGGGCAAGCGTAAGTCGCGTGTCTTCTCCACGCGTCGCACCTCTGAGTATTATTCCAATAGCCTTCATCGAGAGGGATCCCATCGGCTGGTGGGACACTCAGGAGGTCAACCTTCGGGGTGCCTACAACTTTGTCCAGTACGTTTTGCATCCCATGCACCATTGAATAGAATCTGATCGCAGCTCTGGGCAGCTACGCCATCCCCGAGCTGATCAAGACCAAGGGTCGTATCATCCTCGTAACGTCTCTTACGGCGCAACTCCGTATGCCCACTGGAAGCGACTATGGCCTATCCAAGTTTGCACTCGGCCGTCTGGCGGAGTTCATCGCGGTCGGTGAGTTGGTACCAAACTAATCCCTTCTGTATAATGAATCATACAACACAAACAGAGTACCCGGACGTCAAGGTTTTCACGGTGGACCCCGGAACCGTCCAGACCGAGTTGAACAGTACCTCTGAGTCGGGGTACCCGCCCGTTGACAGTGTATCGCTTTCTGCGGCGGTGTTTCTTTACCTCTCCGCTGGCAAGGCCGACTATCTCAGCTCGAGATTTGTGTCGGTCAACTGGGATCTTGCGGAAGTGGAGAAGGATTGGAAGGATAAAATTGTCGCGCAGAACGGCCTCGTGAACAAGCTCTCCATTCCCGTCTAGACGATGCCTTTTTACTGTCTTGAGGCTTGCCAGCTTGACTTTGTCAAACTTTTATCACTCGTACAGCCCACTTCGCTCTAACTATACGCCTGAAATACAGAATCGTCGTCTATCATCAACTCCGCCGGCGACAACTTAATTATTTCAGGGCAAAGAACTTTCATGATGACTAGGGTCGGAACAAGCCACCGTCTGCTATGATTTCCGCCCTCTATCTGACGGTGCGCACGGCGGCCGACGAAGGGACCGCTGTTTTACTACCAACCTCTCCCACTCGCTCCATCGTCCAGGACGTTGAGTTTCCACGTTCGTATCTCACCGTCGTTTGGGGGATGTTGTGGAAGACGACAACCTAGATGGGCTAATTTAGCGATGAGTGTGTCCGAGATCGCAACGGCTTTAAGTTCTGTCTTAGTAACCTCTGTATAATGAGTAAGAATTTCTATTCTTGTCGCTGCTAGCTAAAGCCAACAGGTTGATCGTCCGGACTCTGGTCGAAATTCAATTGCTCAGCAAGCCACAGATGCATCGCTGAATCATCTTGCGAAAGTACGGTGTGTTATCTCATGCTGATGTTTATTACAAGGCCTTTTCGATTGGAGTTGAGTCACCATGGCGTCATTTTTGTGCTTGGTAAGGCCCGTTATCCCGGCATAGCTCTGACTATCTTACTGTTCCTTGCTTGCAGGCATGCCATCAATCATCTTTGACATCGTTCCTGCCTCGCCTGTATGGGGATCAAGCTGGTTGTTGTGCTATAAAATGCGATCTCTGGCTCTTATGATTGTCAGTGTTCTCAACCTCGTTTACTGCAACTGCAACACCCGCATCCAGTCAGTGTCTAATCATGTCGATCATCGGTCTCGACGAAAATCTCCCAGTGAAGGAGGTCCATGAGTGAGTAGTCTGGCTTTCCCACTACCGCGGTGGCTTACATGCGTCTCAGTATATACCCCACCATCGACCCTAAGGAGCACTATGCTGCTCAGACGTTCAAAGGCAAGGTCGTCTTGATCACCGGAGCCTCTCGCGGTATCGGCCTCGAGTCCGCCTTGCAGTACGCTCGCGCCGGCGCGTCGCTCGCGCTCGCCTCGCGCAAGCAGGCCACGCTTGACGAATCGAAGAACCTCATCCTCAAGGAGGCGCCGAACGCGCAGGTCATCACCTTCGTGGCCGATGTCAAGGACGTGAAGCACGCTGAGGCCGCCGTCAAGGGCACCGTGGCCCACTTTGGCAAGCTCGACATCCTCGTTGCTAATGCGGGAAGAATCCGTCCGATGGACAAGCGTAAGCCGCCCCCATCGTCTTCGCGAGTGGCATGTCTAACTAGGAGTGCATCAGCCTTTGTCGAGAAGGACCCAGTCGGCTGGTGGGAGACCCAGGAAGTCAATATTCGAGGTGTCTACAACTTCGTTCAGTGAGTCTTTCATCCATGTAATGAGGCTGGGATACTGAGCGCAGTCACGCACAGCTACGCCATTCCAGAGCTGGTCAAGTCAAAGGGCCGGGTCATCATCGTGACGTCTGTTGCTGCGCAAATACGTTTGCCCACCGCTAGTGACTACGTGGTCTCCAAGTTTGCGCTCGGCCGCCTGGCCGAGTTCATCGCTGTCGGTGAGATATTCTTGAAAACTCTTCATCAATGTATATAATAGTATATTGACACATCCACCCCGCCAACAGAGTACCCAGACGTCAAGGTGTTCGCGGTGCATCCCGGAACCGTCGAAAGCGAATTGAACATCGAGGCTCAAGCTCCGTTCCCTGCTGTCGATCCCGCATCGCTTCCTGCGGCGGTATTCCTCTACCTCTCAGCCGGCAAGGCTGATTACCTCAATTCGAGGTATGTGTCGGTAAACTGGGATCTCGCAGAGGTCGAGCGGGACTGGAAGGAGAAGATCGTTGCACAGAACGGTCTCGTGAGCAAGCTCGCCATTCCTATCTAGAATTAGACGGCCTTGGTAGCTGTACTGTATAAGCAGTACTAGTCGTCGTGACACATGTTGTAGAATTTCAGCGACTCCGAATTGGACAAAGTCTTGAGCTTGTGTATTGCCAGTGGCCCGGGCACGCACGGTCACGGGATTCAAGTCAGGCGCCGGAACCCCGCGCCGGGCCCACCCGGAGTGGTGCCCACTCCTGATTCCTACCCTCATCATCAGGTGGGCCACCTCGCGGCTCAGACTCCCGTTATCCCGTTATCCCCAGGACGCATGTCTGATAAGGCAGGGTCTTTTTCTGCAACGTCAACACCAGCAGACTAATTCCGCATGAAAATTTCGAGAAGCGCTGAATTGCAAACCGCGACCGGGCTTCTACACTCAAGTTCCACAAATATTCCAGCATGTCTCTCATGCCAGCGAGTGCCCGGGCTTGGGCTCAAGGTTCAATACCGGTGTTGCCGGTGCTCAAGGTGCTTGCGCTGAAGGCCCTCGTGCTCTCCCTGTTGACAATCTCGTCGCTCGCAAAGCACCTGTACATGTGGCCAGAAAACGGGTCAAGGGATCCATTGGCACTGGCAGGGCCGCTGTGGGTATGGGAATCTTCCGCTCTTCAGCCAATCTTGAGCCAGATCGCTCCGTTGTCTCACTTATTTGTCTCAACCTATTTGCTTTCTAGTTGGTAGTAAGTATGGATTCCTTCCTCGAAGGCATGCCATTTGTCATCCCATGACTCACATTGTTGATGCGCTGTCCTTCCTCGCCCGTAAGGGGACCAAGCTGGTCGGTCGCTGTGCTATAAAATGCGACCTTTAGCTATGAAGATTGTCAGCAGTCTCCTCCTGTCCCACTATTAGCCACCCATTTACACTTCGCACCTCACCATGGAGTCTATCACCGGCTTCTACGAAAATCTCCCAGTCAAGGAGTTTCACGAGTGGGCTGTCTGGCTTTTCCCTCTGCTGCTGTGCCTCATACATGTCCCAGTATCTATCCCGCCATCGACCCTAAGGAGCACTATGCTGCTCAGACCTTCAAGGGCAAGGTCGTCTTGATCACTGGTGCCTCTCGCGGTATCGGCCTCGAGTCCGCCGTGCAGTTTGCTCGCGCCGGCGCGTCGCTCGCGATCGCGTCGCGCAAGCAGGCGACGCTTGACGAGTCTAAGAACCTCATCCTGAAGGCGGCACCGAACGCGCAGGTCATCACCTTCGTGACCGACGTCAAGGACGTGAAGCATGCAGAGGCCGCCGTCAAGGGCACCGTGGCCCACTTCGGCAAGCTCGACATCCTCATATCTAATGCGGGGAAAATCCGCGCGATGGACAAGCGTATGTCGTCCCCATCGCATCCACCGGTATGTCTAACATTGGTACAACAGCCTTTGCCGAGAAGGACCCAGTCGGCTGGTGGGAGACCCAGGAGGTCAACGTTCGAGGTGCCTACAATTTTGTCCAGTAAGTTTTGATCTCGTGCACCGTTGAATCGAATCTGATTGCAGTTATGGACAGCTTCGCCATCCCCGAGCTGATTAAGACCAAGGGTCGAATTATCATCGTAACGTCTCTTACGGCGCAACTCCGTTTGCCCACTGGAAGCGACTATGGCATATCCAAGTTTGCACTCGGCCGCCTGGCCGAGTTCATCGCGCTAGGTGAGATATTCCTGAAAGGCCCCCTCTCGAATGTTCATTGATTATAACTCCACTCGGCCAACAGAGTACCCCGACGTCAAGGTGTTCGCGGTGCATCCTGGAATTGTCGAAAGCGAGTTGAAGGCCGAGTCTGGAGCTCCGTACCCGGCTGTCGACACTGTATCGCTTTCTGGTGCAGTTTTTCTCTACCTCTCAGCCGGCAAGGCTGACTACCTGAGCTCGAGGTTTGTGTCGGTTAATTGGGATCTCGCAGAGGTCGAGCGAGACTGGAAAGACAAGATCGTTGCGCAGAACGGTCTCGTGAACAAGCTTTCCATTCCCACCTAGACTGTCTTGGTAGCTTAGCCGTACTGTAGATATATCGTGTCCCCTGTAGAAATTTAGCGACTGTGAAGTGGACACAATCGACGAATGTTTTGAGCCTTGAAGGAGGTTGGCAGTGACCGGTGACCGTAAGTAGCGGCTGAGCCGCCAGTGGGATCAGGCACGGCATTGGTCATGCGCCGGATCCCCGCGCCGGGCCCGCCCTAGGCTTCCTCCTACCCTCGTCGACACTGCAGGTGGGCTACCTCGCTCGGCCTTCAGTTATCCTTACCCCCAGGACACATGTCTGATAAGGCAGGGTCTTCGTCTGCAACGCCGACCGCATCAACACCGGCGCCAGTGATTCCAGATGAAGAGCTGGAGAAGCTGCTCAACCGCGAGGCGTCCGCATTCCAGCGCGAGCTCGAGGTCGAGCGTATCCTCGGCGCGTTCAAGCTCAAGTGCGTATCTATCGTGCGACTAAGTTTGCTACCCACTGACACTCCGTTCTCTTCCGACAGTCCGTACGATATCCTCGACTTGACTGAGAGCGCGCGACCCGAGGACATCAAGAAGAAGTACCGCCAGCTCTCCCTCTGTGAGCATAACCGCTCGATAGCACAGGAGACCTCCGCTGACGTCCTTCTCTGTACGTTCTTTGAAATGCAGTCATCCATCCTGACAAGACCCCACATCCTCGCGCGCCAGAAGCCTTCGATATCCTCAAGAAGGTGCGTCCAACCGCTCACGCCTCCGCATGCAAACTGACGCATCGCTTAGGCTGAGAACGAACTGAGCGATGCGGCGAAGCGTGAGGAGCTTGACGCAGCGATAAAGCAGGCGCGCACGCTGTTACTGAAAGACCTGACGCTACCGCCCACGACGCCTGACGACAGCCCCAAGCTGAAGGACCTGCGGCCGTCCTTCAAGCAGCAATTACGCGCCAAATCCAGAGATATTTTGATAGAGGAGGAGGTCCGGCGGCGCCAGTGAGTCCTTCATTCCTTACACCCTGTTACGTCGTTTCGACGTGGTTCAATTTGCAGGGCGGTCAAGATGAATCTTGCCAACGAAGGCTTCGAGGCACGCAAGAAGGACGAGGAGGTCGCAATCAAGAAACGCAAGGCCGAGGATGACAAGAACTGGGAAGGTGTGTGTGCTTACTCTCGCGCCAAGATGCCCTGCTGACGTCGATGCCAGAGAACCGCGAGCAACGTGTCGGCAGCTGGCGCAATTTCGCTAGTTCATCAAAGAAAAAGAAGAAACAGAAGGCCGACATTCTCGGCTGATCGCTTGACGAGCTTGCGTACTCTCGCGCAGTGTGTATCAACCTTACTTGCTCTGCTGTCTATCATCCTGGTGTATTAATGGTGCTGCGCGAGCTGAGTAAACGATGGATGGTCATATATCATAGGAGAGGACTGTAGATGTTTCGCTAGTCCGAAACCTCTATCACATCATCGTCATCGTGCATAGAGAATCCCCACTGAGGGGCCACATTCTCATCCTCGTCGTCGTCCTCAATCTCAATGACGTCGTCCGCCATTGTTGCTTGATTTCTTTGCGTCCCGAGCGCCTTGTTCGCGATTTCGTCCACCTTCTCCCACATCTCCGAGTCCATCGGCACGTCCTCCCCAAAGTCGTAGTCCGAGCTCCCGTCTGCCCTCGGCGGCGACGCGTAAAAGTCCTCTTCGTCCGCCACTATGGCGGCGGTCCGCGGCGGCGAGAATATGCGCTCGGCGGCGAGCGTGCGCACGGTCGAAGAGGTCTTGCTGGACCCCGTGGCGAAGTAGCTCGAGGTCGTTGCGTTGACCAGGGTGGCGTTGCTGGATGGCGGGGGCTCGAGGGAGGTACCCTGGCGCTGCTGTGCACTTGCGGGAGCTGTTTCCCTCAGTCGTGAGGGGCCAGCAATCGGAGATAGTGAGCGGGAGGGAGGGGGGAAGGGTTGCGTGGCGGCGGAGGTCTTCGTGTGTTGGCTGGGGCTGGTGGTTGGGGAGGGGCCCGGGCTGTGGGGCGGGTGCGCGCACAGGCTGGGGCACTGGTGCCGGCGGGGATACCGGCGGATCATGTTGAGGAGGGTTCCTTGGGGGCAACTCAGCATCGGGGCTGGTATTGGTGTGTGAGAGGCCGGTAAGCGTGCAGCACACGAGCATGGACACAATTCGTGCTCACTTCAGTCGAATCTGGAGACCTCGCAAAAAATTGTCCTCTCGTTCCACTTCGCGATCAGCTGTTTGGTGTCCCTTCATGATGACATTGCTGGGTTCGAGGAACGCAAAACCGCGCTTCATTGGCACGTTCTTGAGCTGCATCTGGACGAGCAACGCGGCCCCATACAATGAGATCGTGCATCTTCGAACTACCCAACAGCATCCGCTTTGAGTAGTACAGTACCTTGTATCCCAGAGGCGTCTCGCCGAGCTCTAAATCCGGAAGTTTGCGGTACTCGATCGCGTTGAGCGTGGTGGCTCCGTCGCTCAGCTGCAGGCGCAACATCGACCGCGGGTAGCGCGGCACGGGTCCATCGTCCTCTCCTCCGTCGTCCTCGGCGAGACCCGCGAGGTCTGCACGGTCTATGCGTGTCTGGCGCACGTTATGCAGACTGAATGCGCTCTGCCCGATGTCGGTCATGTCGACGATCTCGACAAGAATGGGCGGGCCGCGTAGATTTGTACCGGTCAGCTCGGAGACGTTGGCAGGGAGTCCGGTGCCGGGTACCATGGAGTCGGAGAGGTCGGACTGGAGGAGCTGCGCCTCGACTTGCTCCCGGATCGCGAGCATGTCTGTGGCTGGGTTGAGTCCACACTCGGTGGAAACCCAGTTGTAACACGCGTCAAGCCACTCCTAAAAGACAACATAAAGTTAGAGATTGTGCTTCTGGGGCACGAGAGATGTTACCGCGTCTACTTGAGGCTTTGGATATGTCTGAGCCAGCCACTGCACGAGCTGAGGGGGTACCATGACGGCGAAATTTCCTATCAAGATGATGATAGGCCGAAGTTTCTTTGCAAGCCAAGTCTGGTGTTTTCTTGCAAGCCAAGTCCGTGACGCCTGGACTTGCAGGAAAGACAGCGAAAGCGAAAGTCGCGCGACCGCGACGCGCTTTGCGAACAGCCGACACCACGAGTGATGTCGGACATAGAGCCGAAGAGACAGGACTCACGTCCACTGATGGCCTCCGTCCTCCTCCGTCTCTTACCAACTATGCTTGCTCTGCACGGAGGTTCCGCTCTCGTCGCATAGCGCTACAAAAGGACGATGGACCTCGTCCCAAGATGCGCACAGCTTAGACACAAGCTGAGCAACGACCATCAGACGTCAAAGTGATGTCCACCGTCCCAGCTCAGGGTCTGCACCTGCGGTCAACGCTCCCGCGACTCCCGGTGCCCGACCTCCAGCGTACCCTAAAAGAAATATGTCCAGTCACTTACTCCTCTGCTCTGGAGGAGGAAAGGCGCGCGAGGGCCTCGGCCGACGGCATCGCTGGGACCCGGTTTCGGTGGGCGAGGAATTTCGAGCCAGGGCGCCGGTGCGCAATGCCAGCAGGCTTGATGGTGAGTTCGATGTACGCTAATCAGCAGTTTTACTCAGTTGGGCCCAGAGCTTGACCGATCGTCTCCGCGCAATTGGCTCGACGACAACATCTGGCTGAAAAAGCGTACCATGAATGGCGCGCACCGCTGCTCGTCAACTCGAACTGGTGGCTAGCCTTCTTTAATGACACAACCGTACCGGTAGATGTGCTTCGTGGGCATTCACCCTCCCTACTTCAGAATCAAGCATGGCAGATCCGGACGGCTGCTGGTTGATCCATAGAAACTATAGAGTCAAGACAAATTAGAGCGGTGTGTCTTCGCGCTGGCTCTGCCATTTTGCCTTGAGATGACAATAGACAGGAAATTATACCCTGATACAACTCTACAGTGAGCCTCTTTAAAATGGGAGGCTCAACGATTTGCTGATTACTGCTAAGGCATCGGTCCGCGAGACTGTCGCAAGATGTTCCCGTCTGCCGCATCCCCCAAGTTGGCTGTGATACCCTAGCCCCGCGACCTGCGTCGTCCTCCCCGGGTGCTCGAAATGTCCTTGTGATGGTCCACGACTGGATGTACCGATACCAGTATACGATGAAGACATGTCGCTTCAAGCCTGGCTAGCATCGAGCGGCGGACTCCGCGAGGTCGTCTGGGGACGTCTCTCAGCGGTTTGCATGATGGGCAGACGGACAGTCGCAGTCGGACTTTTGAGTGCTGACGGACAAGCGACCGCCTGGGCCAATGTGCGCAAATAGCTATGTGTGTGCCATTCTGTTGCGCAACGACTCAGTGGTAGAATCGCCAACATATACTTTCCGCTTTCTCCCAAAACCAAACAAAGTTTTGAGCCATAACGCAGGCCGCCTTCGCGTTCAGCCTCGACGCGCACACGCTTCGTCCACAACACCGTCTCTGCCCACCCCCCGGCACTCGATTCACGCGAAAATTGACTGCCCACTTACACAACATCCGCTCCTCGCACCATGCGCCAACGATGGTTCGGACAAGGCGTACCCGCTCATAGTGGAGTCGAACACGCGCGCCGGCGCCATGGGCGACACCTCCCCGTGCGCTGCGATCGTACGAGCATCGTTGCCGAGTACGCCCATCGTCGAAAGCATCGATGCAGCGTTCGAAGATGCCGTGCCTACAAAGTTCTGGAGTCGATGTGGGGGCCGGTGGTGGGGAGAGGCTAGAGTGGGTCGTTTTCGATGGGCAATCGTGGACGAAGTGGTGGCGAGAGGCAGCGAGCACAGGAGCACATTGCGGACTCGGACGGAAAGGCGTTAATGTGGGTCCGGAATACGCGGGATTGGATGAAAGGGTTCGGGGAGTCGTTAGATTGCGCTGTCATACCGTGACACTTTCACTTATGCGATGGTTTTCAGCTAGACTGTCACCAGCGCGTACGTCCAAATGGCATTGCAGCTGGCGTGGTACAAGACACGGGCGGCACGCTTCACAGCAAGTCGAGACCGTCCTGGACGCGCGGTTTGACCGCGGACGGACCGAGACCATCCGCCACACTCACAGCGGACACCCCCCCCCCCACCCCCCACCCCCCCCCCCCCCCCCCCCCCCCCCCCCCCCCCCCCCCCCCCCCCCCCCCCCCCCCCCCACGTCGAGCCTTCTGCTCGCGATGGTCGACCCTACAACCTCTGTGAGTTGACATTGGCTCTTGCCGCATCACTAGCCAGATGACTACTATAATTAAGGGGGGATGACAACCACGACACACGCTCCCTAAATCGCGCCATCCAAACGCACACTGGGATGACGGTGGGCAGCCACGGGAAGGGCGTTGACCGGCAACTTGCTCGGCCTTCGCTCATGTTCCCCCCGGCGAGCAACCGAAAATCTTCGAGGATCCAGGTTCGCCCAAAAAAAAAAAAGGGGGGGTCCCAAAAAGAGTGTGGACGCTAAGCACGAGCGGCCTCAGCGAAGGCCAGCTGTTCCGCGGACGGGGTGGGTTGTTCGAGACATAAACAAACTCACCGTGCGCTCACTGACAATCATACGTCACTAGCTTCGGTGCTTCATACCACGACGGCTAGGGCATCACTGTGCCGTGTCGTGTTAATTTTCGCTCTGGCTCTATGCTAGCTGACGCGACTCGCTCTGACCATCAGATCTGCGGGCCCGGCTATGATCAAGTTCGGCATCGAGTCAAAGCGCTCTGCACCGAGAAGTCGACTGCTGGTTTCCAGGCGGCACTGGTCGACGCGCTCCGCGCCATGAAAGCCATATGACACGCACAGCTGTGCTACCGACGGGCACCGTCGTCGCACGCTTATAAACCAACACCAATTGTTGGAAATTCGCCCAGGTAAGAGCCGGGCACTGGACACTATCATACATGTAGCCTCCCAGCCCAATCAAACCACCCTTCACCTCTCGTTGCACCCTCCGCTGCCCGTCTGAGCCAGCGGAGAACTTCCCGCTCTGCAAGCCCTCCCTCGTGATCCAAGCGTTCTCGGCCTAGCTCGCGCCATCTTGCCTACCAGGACTGGGGTGATCCCTCTCTCCCGGTGAGGGAAAGAATTGTTCGAGACATGTACAGCCTCGATGGCACGAAGTGAGCATCACATTTGTTCGGCGAAGGTTATTAGGAATCCGAGTCTTTTGTGCGAACAGGAAATGATGATGTAGTGTTCGCCTCGTCTTCCTGTAAAGCTGTGTAAGCAAATGAACGTACAGAATGAAAAAGAAGTACCTGGAATGATCAACATGAAGCACCTTGTCTGGCCAGTCAAGGACATTGTTGTAAAGAGTCTTCTCAAGAATATTCTATGTGGATCATAGGGATGATGATTTGTAGGGTTTTTCTCATCTTGCCAAGGCGTTTGGCTACATGGACAAATGGCTGCCAGGCTTTTCTTCATTCTACCCATTGTCAGACTCATCATCCACAGTCAATAAGGACACGAAGAACATCCACACCTTCCAGCTAGTACCTAGGGTTTTTCGAAGCCATTTTAAGCATCTAAAACAGAAGCTGTAGTGTTGGAGGAGTAGGGTGGCAAGGTTGGACAGAAGCTTGTGATCATAACATGTTATTGGATATAAAGCCTCCATTTGAGGAGGCATCCGATTATGAGAGATTGGATCAGATATGATGCTCTGAGATTGAGGGGGAAAGGGAATTCACATTGAGTGTCAAGAAATATTGCTGATTTCTAAGATGTTCATCTCAAAGCATACTTTGAAGGGTATCAATGTTCTCCCTCCCAACGGGAGGTTTTTTACTAGAATCGAGCTCAATCAAATCATGGTCACAAAAGATAAGAAAATCACTACATTGTTTCATCACAAATAAACAGACCTTTCTGATAGTTTGAAAAAGTGAACGAGGTTGACTAGTCACCGACTTCATCTGACTGGCCTCATCAAAACCACAGTATTGACAGGCACCAGGGTGGTGAGGCCTAGCTGCGCAGTCGCATGTTGGAGATCATGCTGAGAGTGCAGAGGATTCTTTGGCCCCATCAGCATCTTGTGAAGCTCAGATGCCTGTGGGGAGCTCATTAGAGCGATGGTGTATTTGGATTTTGAGGGTATAGGTGCTCATGCCTATCATAGAAACATATTCAGAAACTTTGTCCAAGAGAAATAATTACTGTAGAAATGATCACCAGTATATTGAAAGTTTCAGAGACAAAAAAAAAAAAAAAAAAAAAAACCCCCCCCCCTCCCCCCCAAAAACAATAAAACAAAAACCCCAAAAAAAAAAAAAAAAAAAAAAACACCCCAAACCCCCCCCCCCCCCCCAAAAAACCCCCCCACACCCCCCCCCCCCCCCCCCCCCCAAAAAAAAAAATGAAGGTGCCACTTGGTGAATCCCGGTTGAGCAATTCTCTGCTAGGTTCTTGACAGCAAGTTGGACTGTGCCATGAGCCACAGTGCCCTTCCTCCAGCTCAATAGCATACCACAAGGTAGCAATAACTGTGGTCTTTCCAATGCCAGGGGGCCTTGGGAGATGTTGATGAGAGAGTCAGGGGAGGCAGAGAGATATGCTCTATGTTGTGGTCTGAGAGGAAGTGATGGGATAGTTGGCGGTATGAATGATGGGGATGGGAATCAAGGCAGAGGTAGGGGCTGATATGTATCAGGCCAGCTGACTGACATACGAAGTTAGCCAGATGCTCTGCATCCAAGGGTGATCATTCAAATTGGTTGTTGACCCTGAAGCATGTTCAGACAAGTAAGAGCACGTTGACCTCAGCCTGAGTAGGATATCCTCGGACCAATAGTGACAATGAGGTACTACCCTTTCCAATACCAGATAGGTCATTCCCTGCCATCAAACCTAGACGATCGGCAGCTACTTTGGTAGTCGACCTGGGAGAGAGAATGCCCACATGCATTAGTTCCACTGTGGACTTAACTCTACAACCACCCCCCTCCCCCCCCCCCCCCCACCCCACTGCAAGGTAATCATAACTCTGTTCATTAAATGAATAGAAGAAAACTTACCTGGTTTGCTCCATGGACACGCGTCTGATAGCGACTAGATGTTTCGTGGATTCTTGCTTTCTATGATCCCAGCAAGCCTTAACCTCATGGGTGACCAGATGAGGCTCATTTGGTCTAGCGCTGGGTATCATAGGCAGGCGCTCAAGGAACGCAATGGCCTAACACACTTCAGAGTACGCAAAATGCAACAGACATATCAACTTGATGAAACTTACTTGGTTGGTATTTTTTGGATAACCTTGGGACTGAAGCAAAGAGGACTCTGAAGGATCATCCTGTCTATCCAAAAAGATAGCGTGCATAGCCAGGCCCGCTGAAAACAGGTGCAGGTTGTTTGGGATCTACAAAGGGTGTCGAAGGTTGTCGGTATATTGTCAGAGAGACAGTTAGGATCACAACGGCAAAGTGGACTGAGGCAGGAGTGCGAGGACTTGAGACGAAGGGCGAATGGATGTCAATGCCCTCCGTGATGTGGAGTTGATGGTGATGATGAAGAGAAGGCACTAATGGAGCGATGTTCGAATGCATCGAGGCGGCAACGGGTGGCATAGCAGCTCCTCCCGAGAACAGAGGCGCCCTGACGTGCATGAGGTATGGCTCGGATCGAGCACTCTTGAAGATGACGAGCAGGACGCGCGAGTCGTACCCGGATCGCGAGCGCCGGGATGCACGGCACGCGAAGTAGGCGGCGCGAGCCCAACACGACGGGGGGAGTTCGGCGCAGGACCAAAGAGACAGATAAGATCCTCTGGAGTGAGGCTCGCTTCTGGCACGGTCTTGAGCGCGGATAGGGGGATGAGTCGTCGACGGAGTTCTGTCGAAGGTCAGGATGTCATCACACCGCCGCCGCGGTTGCCTTGCGAGAGCGCATAGCCTGGGTGAAGAAGTGGCGACGCGAGAGCGGGGGGGGGGGCCGGTTCGACGATGACTGCGGCACGGCCGATGTGGGCGGACGCGTCGTCGCTGGACAAGAGAATCGATGGCTTCAAAGGCTCGGCAGACAGCCGGACCAGACGTGCTTCGCCCTCTCAACACGGACGCTGCGCAGCAGCTTGGAGAACAAAAGCGAATGGAATTCGGCTGCGCAACGCAGCAGAACAAGGATGGGATTTATCTAGTCAAGGCCAGCGCTGAGACAGCGAGTCGAGCTACGATCGTGATCGCGATCCGATCTCAAGATTTTGAGTACAATATGCGCTACATGACGAGCCCTGTATCAAAGCCTTCCAATTCAGGAAACTTCCTGCCACGAAATCCATGCCTGGCAACACACTCTGACGCGAGTTTGCCGGCAAGAGAATCTGCGCCTACACCACCGGGAAGGCCCTGATGCTGCATACGATCATGCCTTGTTTGCAACGCGAGAGATAAACGTTCGCAGCGGCGGAGGTGTTGAGGAACCGGCTTATGCGATCGATACGGAGGGACGATGATATGGTCGGCTTCGTTGGCATTCCGAAGAATAAACAGTTACATCAGCACAGAAAACGGAAAAACGCATATTGACGTACATGAAAACGAGTCGACATTGAACCATTTGTTACCCCATGGGAGTCTCGCGTTCTTAAGCTCATTTTCGATGAGTGTGCGCTGCGGATGTAAGGCGTGATGATCTTTGAAACGTTTTGACTCCTTGTGCATTTTGTCCGAGACTTTCACGACGGCTTGTGCTTTCTTCGTCATTCTACGTCGATGATGTCAGGGTGTGATACTCACGAATTGACCTACCGCGCTCACCACCAGCTATGACCGGACGATCTCGCGACACCTTCCTGAACGTCGACAAAACGGAAAACATCCCAATGCGTAAGGGCGTGGGTGGTCTTCAGCTTGCCTCCGTAGGACATGTCTTGAAAACCGAATTTGCCGGACACGTGAGGCATGCGATCTGCACAATTACATTAGACACGGGAGAGTGATCAACATACGAGTCCCGCCGGAGTTAAAACTAACATTGGGTATCGGAGGATAGGCGGCGTTCGCGCGAAGGCTGGGCACCTCCAAAAATGCTCCGGAGACTGGCGATGTCTTCTTGGCCAAAGGGCGGCACTAACGCACAATGTTCAGCACAACACTTCAGGGTAGAGTAAGAAAGGGAACGCACGCTGTTTATCGTCACCAATGAACACCAGTTTCTCCAGGTCGCAGAAGTTATTGATGAGTGGTAAATAGTCACCAATCTCGATCTGGCTAGCTTCATCGACGACGACAGTCTTGACGGGGAGGAGGCGAGTGAACGGGCCTATGTGGGTGTTCGAGAGCATGCTGAGCGTGCAAAGCACCACTTGCGCGTCCGCCAGCTGAGACTCTGCTGCAACAATGTCGTCCGGAAACATGTCCGAAACTATCACCTTCGACTCTAACTTCTCGTACAGATGCTCATGCCTGTGAAATGCGTGAACAAACGTGTGGAAGGGAAGAGAACGAAGCCCACCAATCGAGGTGAAAGTCTTTCGACACCAATATCCGGAACTCGAGAAAATTGACATCGGCCAGCTTTTCCGCAATGTTTTTGACCGCGACGTTGGAGTGAGCTATCAACCACACGCTCCGTTGTGGTTCTCTGACGGAGATAGTGCATACAGTCGCCGCGATAACAGTAGTCTTTCCCGTTCCAGGCGGACCGTGGACTACGGTGACCTTGTCGGAATGCGACTTGGATAAGATCGCATATACGGCGTCTTTCTGTGACTGGTTCAGCGGCAGATCCTTCCCATTCTTCCGGAAATGGATGGTAGGTTTTCTAGCATTTACGCCTCTCTTGGGACGCTTCTCCGAGTACCAAATAGCACGAAAGAAGGGCACGCGGTCTAGCGTCGTCTTTTGGTGGAACGCGATCCAGGCGATGTGTTGGCGCAGTGCCTCCGCGTTGGTCAACGGATCCTTGCCGATGGTCCTGATTTCCAGAGACTGATCGCCATTGACGGGCGAGATATTGATCACGGCTTCCCTGCCTTTCACTCGAGCGACAAGTCCCTGCTTAGCAACTTGCGATGACGTTGTAACATGAATCGTCTGGAGAGAAATGAAGGTGTGAACGCGCGGTGATTCCTACGAACGCACCTGTCCTGTCATTGGCCGAAGACGAGATTTGTAGCGCTCGCATTCCACTCTGAGTTTCCCGTCTTTGTACGTGACGTTCGGCTTGATGTCGTTCTTGGTCACCGTTGGCTTCATCGCATATTTTTGATCTGCCGACCGGACGGTCTCGGAGAGAGCACGTAGGAACTGAACAGCGTGATAATTGATTAGCATGCTTCGCAGTCGACGGCCTCGACATACCTGAGGGGGAAGCTTGACCGTGTCTACTTTTTGCCCTCTTGACACCACCAAAGGACCTTGCTCGGCAGCCAGGTACGATAGGAGCCAGGCCCGAGTACCGACATCTTCGACTCTCTCGAACTTCTCGCTGCCGAACGCACCCTGAAGTACGCGCCTGTCGACCCTCTGGATTCCTATATGGCCTGATAGGAATGGGACGGCATCCAGCTTGTGTTCGGCCTCAGCGGAAAGCGAGAGGAGATCGAAAGCGTTTCTGAGCGGCTGGCCGAAGTCGAGGTGCAGACCAGCGGCAAGTCGGTCGGCGCGCAATACCACCTTGGTTACTGATTTGTCGCTGAGGATGTTGCTCAAAAGCGTGGGCAAGCTGCTGCGTTGCTTCTTCGCGTGTGAGATGGACAGATGCACGACCAACGCCATGGTCGGGGTGGCGAACGCGAGGGCGACAATGCGACAATGTTGTCCGAAGGCTGGTGCCACTGCAACAGACTTGCCCACGGACGACGCAAGAAGGGTGTCGAAAAGATCAGACGTCAGGCTGGATCCATCTCGTACAATGACCCGGAAGGTCTGTTCGGGCTTGACGTTTCTGATGACGGTCTGCGTGAGGAGGAAATCGCGGTCGACAGCCATGATGCAGTGGCGGAGGGCAAGAAGGTTTGGAGAGCGGCATAGCGCCGAGATATGACCCCATATAAGCTACAGATTCCTCGCCGGCTAAGAGAAAGCAAATATCAAAATCGCGGACGGCCTTATCGTCGTCAAAGGCGTATTCGAGTGGCGTGAGCGGCGCCATGCCGCATGCGACGGCGCGAAAGCGCTGTTATGTGCATGAAAGGACTCTAGTTGGAAGTTCCGCAGCATCAGATCCGCATAGAAGGGTTGAAAGGAAACAAGAACGTTGGCGCGTTGACGGACGGTGGAAGGCAGGCGCGGCGGAGTCGGAGTCGTGCTCGTCACAGAGTCACGTCCCGTTACAGGCGCGTCCTTGCCGTCGACCTCGTCGACCACACACTTTGCTCACCGTCCACTGCCCGAGCTCGTTGACTTGTCTTTATATCCGTCTCCCCGTCAACAACTTGATGGCAACTCCTATAATCGTCGGTGTCGGCGCCATCGCAGCAGCGCTTGCTGGCCGCCACCTAGTCCGTACCGGTGTCATTGGCGGCAAGAAGGCAGCAGATCAGTGGGTGAAGGGCGGCTTCAAAGCGAAGATGGACAGGAAAGAGGCGGTAGCCATCCTTGGCTTGAAGTACGTAGTCATTTGTCGGTATTGGTGTCGTCGCTCAGTACGCCTCAGGGATGGCCCTCAGCTGAAGCATAAACTGAAGGACGCACACCGCCATATCATGCTTGCCAACCACCCCGACCGTGGAGGGGCCCCCTACCTGGCGAGTAAGATCAACGAGGCGAAAGACTTCCTGGAGAAGGAGTTGAAGTCACGATGACCAAATGCACATGTCTCCTCTACCTGTACGTTCCTCACCAGACGACGTGTTGTCCCGCCGCTTAACCACTACACCCACAGACGTATAATCACTGTATCCACTAGAGTTCTCTAATTCAACTCGTCACCTTTCACTGCTATCTATCATCCTGTGTGTCCCGAGCGAGACAAACGTGCACGCCGTCCACGTATGGCTCGTGGAAGTTTACGAGTTCTTCATCCTAAAAGGGAACGTTGCGCTGTTGCTCATGTCGTTCCTCGAGCTTGAACGCTTTTCTGTACTCAGTGCTGACTAAGCACAATTTGGCCTTTGCCCGTTCGAAGTTACTCTGTCGCCTCATACCACCCACTCCAACATTGCTCTCAGCCGTCTCAAGAAATGAGTGACTCCACCGAATTGGAGCCATCGCGGCTCGGTACGAAAGCTCAGTGAGTGGCCATGCACTTGGACATAACCAGCGCTCGTCTGACAATAGCCAACAGCTGGGACTCCGTGTACGAGCAAGAGGTAGCCAACTTCGAAGACACTGGAGATGAGGGCGAGATATGGTGTGTTCACCGCACATCGCCACTAGTAGCCAAATTGAACCGATCTGCTGGAGATCTGCAGGTTCGGCGAGGACAGCGTAGAAAAGATGGTCGACTGGGCGCTCGAGAACACCCCGCCTGCCTCGGACCTCAGCATCCTCGAAGTCGGCAGTGGCAACGGCACGCTTCTCTTCGCGCTCGCCGAAGCCGGGTACAACGTTTCATACCTGGCGGGTATCGACTACAGTGCCGACGCGGTGAAGCTCGCGCAGATGATCGCTGGCGCTCGCGGCGGGGAGGAGATTGCTTTCTCGCAGTGCGATTTTCTGGCAGACGTGCCGGCACCGCCCCTAGGGAAGACAGAAGTTGTGGGGAGCTGGGATCTGCTGTTGGATAAGGGAACATACGACGCGATCGCCCTAGGGGAGAAGGATGCGGAGGGCAGGTCTCCGGCGGCTCCGTATCCTGAGCGTGCGGCGAGGCTGCTAAGAGACGGAGGATTCTTTCTGATCACTTGTGCGTGCTTGTCGTCATGATCATATCCTCTCAAACTCATCTTTACCTGTGCCAGCATGTAACTTCACCGAAGAAGAGCTGAAGGCAGCGTTCGCAACGCCAATCACGGGTTTGAAGTACCAGTGAGTAGCGATCATGGTTGCTCCGACGCTCTGCTAAGTTTTGCACAGCTCGCGAGTCAAGCACCCATCAATTTCTTTTGGTGGCAAGAGCGGGAGTGTCTACGCGACTGTCGCTTTCCAAAAATCATCTGTATGATCGCGGTCGGAGTTCGCTACAATGTCGATATGATGTCGACGCCTGTCCGTAATGTCTCGACGGCGACACCACTTGCCCACGCCATGAATGCATTCTCCGGATCCTCTGCATCTGTCGATTTGAAAGCGCGCGACAGGAAGTACGCCAGCCCCGCAGCTAGTGTCTCTATGCGCGTAGCTTTGATGAAGATTTCCTCCAGCGCGCTCTTCTTCCTCATGACAGGCAGATCTTTTGCATCGGAGCTGAGAATTGGTGCTGATGACTGGCTGTTGAGGAAGACATGACGATGGAACTCGGTCATAAACTTCTGTGTCTGGGGTTTGAGACTTGTGAAGTCGACGGGCTGAGGCGCAAAGTGAGCCGGACGCCACGGGCACCAGGCAGATAAAGACAGCCAGCGCACCTTGTAAATCGCTAGAGTCACGCAATCCTTCGCTACCCACCATGCGTACGCCTTCGCCACGTTGCGCAGTCGAGTCGGAGAGACAGTTTTGACCCCAAAGCCGGTATCGTCATCCTTCAGCGACTTGATGATCTCCGCGCCTCCGACATTGGTTTCCCCAAGATCCCGCAGGAAGTCCCACAGACAGAATTGGAGCGTGACTTTGTACGAGTGCGACGTCTGGCAAAGGCGCTGGCATACGAAAGCGTAGTATGGGTTGTAGGTTTTCTCCTACAAAGAAATGAAGGGTCAGTAGGTACATCGTCGATGCGGGAAGACAAGTCTCACGTTGCCGCAGCAGTGCAGGATGACGCGCACAACCTCCCTTTGCTGAATCTCCGTGAGACCGAGCTGCGCCATGCGTTCACAAGCATCGACGAAATCCTGCACAAGGGTGAGCATGCCAGTCGAACATTATCTCGGATCGCCGCGCACATCACTGCTCATGAGAACGACGAAAATGTTGCGCCTGACGTCGGTGTTCATACCCTGCTTCTTCGCAAGCTTGAGCAGAGCGTTCTCCACAGCATGGTCTGCAGAGGGCGCAGTGGGCCGATTCGCGGTAGCCTGGCGATCAACGAGAGGGTCTCCGCCCCACGCTGCACCGACAAGCCACCACTTTCCTTTGCTCTCGGCAGAGTGCAGGTCGGCAAGGCTCACACGCAAGGGCTCGTTGGATGCGACTGCCGCGGACAGGATGAGACACCGCACAGCCAAGATGCTAGGGGTGTGCCTACCATGTCGTTTCTTGGCGAGTCCAGATAAGAACTTCTTCATGCGCTCAACAGCATCCCCACCGGCATGCTGAGTAGCTGAACGCTTCACTTTGTTGTTCTTGAGGTTGATCAGTGTCTCGATCATGAACTGCGTTCGCGAGCTGCGTATGGTGAGATGACGGATGAATTCCGCATGGTGAACTCGGTACCTCGACGCTTCTTGGCTACCAGAAGTTTTGTTTTGGACGATCTGGACGACATCCTTCAGTGCAGAAGGATCATCTTGACGAAGTTGCTGTCCAGAATCTGCGATCGATCAGCAAGTGCGAGACCGTATACTCGTGGTCACTTACTTCGCAAGAGCTTCAGGAGTAACTCGACAGAGAACTCAGTTAACTCTTGGTCGAGCAGACCCCGAATGATGTCGAAGATAAGGATGCATGAGATAACCTGGAAATTATAGAGCTCTGAGAGGAGAACTATCAAGTTCGAGCACTCTTTTCCTCGGGTCTCGTCTTCCCGCAGAGTTACACCGTCTTCAGTGCCCAGAGAGCTATAGTGGCGCTCGTAAGACGATACAACGTTCTGCACGAAGTACGCAGCTTAGAGGATGTCATCAGCATGTGAAGCGGAAGGAAGACAGCACAGCGTACCGAATTCGAGGCCTATGATTTTATGTAGACTGGAAATGAACGCGGCATGAAGGACGACGTATGAGTCCAGCAAGATAGAATGTGCAGATATGCCATCAATTATGAGGGAGGTAATCAAGGAAGTGACGTCTGGAAGGCGATAAGTGACGAGCGTGGATGACGGACTGTAGGCGCACTGACCATGGCGTCGGTTCTGTCTGTACAGCTCCTCGATATCGGAGAGGATGCCGACGACGTTCTGTTCACTCAGCCTGTAGAAGCACTCAATGGAGTGACTCTCGGGATGTAAGGTCACAAACGCACCGATTGAGAAGGCCCTTCAGCTGCCTCGATAGCTTAGCCATCTTTTCAGAATCTTCTTCACTAGGACCCTTGTCCCTGAGATGCGGAGGAACATATCGCCCAGCTAGAAGTATAAGTGAACCCTGCACGAGCAATGATGATGAGGCGAGACGTACCAGGGGCTGCAAGGGCAGCAGGTCCCGCATCCGGTGCATAACTCTTCTCTGGCTCTGCCATTCCCGAATGGTCTCCTCCGGGACCTCCAATGCCACTCCACTCCTCTTCTAGTTCATCGTCTTCACTAGTTTCATCAGTCAGGCCGGGGTCACTATAGTCTGCCGCCTCAGATTCAGACAACTGAGCATCAAGTTGAGGAGCCTGATGCCCGACGTGAGTCGACCACACAAACAGTCCAAAGTGTACTCACATCCCGCAAGGATGGACGCCCTATTGAATCTAGATCTTGCAACAAATCTTGAAAGGGCATTAATTGCGTGTCTGCAGGAAGATGTTGAATGCGGCGCACCTCCGAGTCCGTCCTCGTCAAATTCTTTGCTTGACAGACCTCCTTTCTTGACCTTTGAGTTAGATCCAAGGAGTCCCTCAAGATGGGCGATGTATTTGTCTTCGGCTTCCTCTTGCGGGGTACGAGGTATTGTCGGTGCCGCGTACCGACTGGAGAGCCGTTCTAAGGCGCTCTTGGGCTTCCTTGGACGCACAGTCTTGCCGTTCACCACTGTCTCCACTCGTGATATGGAAACAGCCTTTTCAGATGATTCTGTTCGTTCTGGCTTCCGAGAGGAGGTCGCAGATTGAGGACGCTCCGGAGGGTCTAACTTCGTCTTCTTGCGACTCGGAGACTCCGGGTGTTCGGAGTCAGCCTGGCGCTTTGGAGCCCGAGAGGTTGAGGAGAAGAAAGATGCTTTCCTATGTTTTTTGTCGGCACGTTCCTGCTTTCTGGCCTCCTTCCGTGAGACCTTTGGCCGGCCTGGTTTTCCTCGAGAGCGCGTCGACTCATCTGGCTTTTTAGCATGAGCATGGAGATAGATAGTAACCGTGTGCAGTACCTTTCTCGCTGCCAATGCGTTCAATGATACTTTGAGGAAGGCGGATTCCAGTCCGAGAGCCCATGGGGAGAAATTTCGCAGATCTCGGACGCAAGAATGAGTGGCCCAAATAGGCAGTATTTGGTGTTGTTGTGCAAAGGCTTCCAGAACTAACAGGACACAACAACGCTGGCCGTCCGAGTGCAAAACCAGCACTGAGAGACTCGGAGGACTCATGTTACTCAGTTTATTTCATAGTCACAACATATATTCAATCCGTCGTCGGACTCGAAATTTGACACTGGTACCCGCATGTGTAATACTCTACGCCTCCGGATTTGAGACTCTGAGAGGGGATCTGAATTAGTCACGACATCAAACAGACTGGAAGTTTCCTACGTGATGGACCAAGTAAAGCATTCTGAGAGTGGAAGACAGCCAGCTTGCGATCCTCCGGGAGGAACTGAGTCGAAACAGCTCGAAGCCGCTTCGAAACTCCAGCCCACCTAGAAGAGCACTGCATGAGTACGCCTCGGAGAGAACAGTGGACGTACAAATTGATACGTACAAAGTTTGAGTAGTCAAACTCATATGGGATGTTCAAGTCGTCGTTGAAGACAGAATATAAGCATGTAGCGACGCCCACCTCTACTGAGGAGAAAGGCGGGATCACGAAGGATCCACCTAAGAAACGCGGATGGCGGATGATTAGACCTTATGCGCTGTGATTGGCTTTAAAGGACTCACTTATACCACTCAGAAACGTGCTGATACTGACGCAATCCGTCATATTGGGTGACGCTGTGCCAAACTGTTCACATTGCAGATGAGCGCCTACGGGAAATTGAAGCAATTCGTCGGAGACATCGACATTTCAAGGGAACCTTACAAGTACCACAGCCAGGTCCAGATTGACGTTTCTCCACTGATCCGTCAGGAACATTAATGCGGGCTTGGGGGCAAGACCTCGTCACTAGCTGCAGTTCCCTGTCGGCGTGCACCAAGGTAGATTGAGTTACCACCTCGCCTCCGGGGCAGGGCTCGCGCACGGTGCGAAGACCTACTGCTCATCAGTCGTGATTGTGAGCTCATCAAATGCATCACACACCAACAGCACCGAGAGCCAAGGCAATGGCAGGTGAGGCAAGACATACGACACGAGCGGGCTTCATTGCGATGCGGTGGAGCAAACGGACCAGCTCATGCCTTAAGTAGTCGCCAAACGGGTGCCGTCCTCGGCCTACTTATGCCCATGTAGTCCCTGACCATAATATCTGTCAATAATGTCAAGGTTCGGCTTTTGTGCGAATCAGAACGACATACCGAACTCTAAGATTGCGTGGGCCGATGGCACTCCGCCGAAGGGCGAGAATGGCGTCATGACCAGTGACCTATCTTCGTTAACAATAGACGTTTATCGGAGCGCAGGCCGAGGCTGAGACTGGACCAAAGGCTCTCGACATCAGAAGAACCTTAGCGTAAGTAATGTGGCGCGCTAAGAAACAAGGGATATATGGCATTGTTGTGCGAGGGTTCCAAGAATAACAGCACGACTCTACTCGCAGCATGCAGAACATTAGTTCCTTTAAAGACCGTTCCTTGTTACATGGGTCTGTGTAGCTCAAGAAGACGCCGGGCCAAAGACCCTGAAGAATATCGTCAGCCTATCTTTCAACTGATGACAGGACAGGACCGACATACTCGATCGACCAAGAGAAACAAGTAAACTCAGGCAAGCAAGTTGCAGCAGTCCCTGCAGGCGGACTAGTACCAGTGCAGGATTCGATGGCTTCGAGGCCCCAATTCCCCTGCAACGCGTCAAGCACTGATTGTATGCGACCACGACGACTCGGAGGAAACCTACGAAATTTTGATACGGGAAGTCATACGGTGTCGTCAGTTCGTTGGAGAGGGAAAAAGTGCACGTAGTATAGCGCGCTTCGAGCACAGAATTCGGTGGGAGCGTGATCTGTCCCGCTGAACGAAACGATCAGAAATGTCAGCCACAGCTGATGATATTTGACACGCACGGATTGCGACGATTGCATCACGGTTCGCTTGACAGTCTGAGAAGGTCGGCTCTTGGTTGAAGTTCTGGCACGACATGTGGGCACCTATGGGGCGTAAGGTAACACTGTACATCAAGACAGAACACAGGATCTCACAAAAGCCACATCCCGATCCTGCCTGACGTTTTTCCAGCGACGATGGGGTAGTCACGTTGACCAAGCCGGGACAAAACTTTGAGACGAGCTGTACTTCTTTGCCGTCGCTGCTCGTGAACGTGGACTGGCTGAGCACTTCGCCACCCATACAAGCCTCTCTCAACCTTTGAGCAGCTGCATATCGGATGGCTCGTCAGCTCAACCGAGCGCCAGACAGCATGGGGATACCGTGCTCACCAGCTTCGCTGCCAACAAACATCAACCCGGCAGTGGCGATCGCAACAGGGATATACGCAAACCTCATACTAACACGATGATGATAATCAGGAGAACCTGCCGTCTATAAAGCCGGGTTGGGCGTTTAAATGCACTGAAGAGCCGCACGGCACGGCCCAAGTGGCACAGGTACGGGAACGGCTGCCAAGTCAGTAAGTAGTAATGCGTGCCCGTCGACGTCCGGAGGACGACGTCCCCGACAAGTCTTGGCCTTCCCAGATAACGAGAAACTGCTTCTGAAATGTCATGCTGGGGATTTTGCACGGCGATGAGATGCGTGCCGGCCGTGAAGATGGATGGTCATGTGTGCCTAGGGCGGTTGCAGAGACTGGGCCTCCACATGACGAGGAACGTTCGACAGGCACTAGAAAGCGTCTTGGGCGTGTCGACTCTCGATCAATCATTGACCTGGGAAGGCCAGAATATCTAGTAGTGCATGGAGAGGGTAAGAGATTGGTCCATCGGCGCCTCGTTCCGGATCCGTGATGCAGAAGACGACACCAGGGCACATTGCCCATGCGAATCGGACAGCAGGGTGGGGGGAAGAGCGGCCATTCTGGCGAATGAAGAGACAGCTAGGCCATGGCTAGGCCGGTAAACTAGTGAGAGCGCACCAGATATGACCATCGTCGGTCGTCGGTCGTGACTCGTGACTCCACCACAACCACCTCATGGCCGTGCTCGTGGTAAGGGCGAAACCAAGAGTTCTACGCCTGGCGTGTACCTATGCACGAGATAGTAGTGCGGTGGAAGTTAGAAGACTCCAACGTCTGGATGGCGAGGAGCGGCGAATCTCCGGTGAAGGCCGGCGCTCGGCTTTGCCGGGCAGTCACACCGGCAACGCCCTTTGGCGGGGTAGCGCACCATGGTACATTCTATCTGCAGCTCAACGCCGTATAGCCAAGCAAAATAAATTTCATTTCAAGTTCTGTGTGACCGAAAAGCACCCTTGAATATTACAACAACTGAAACATACACCAAGCCCAAGAAATAGGGTTCCTGTAACACCAAAGATGTCCTCATAGATGTTTACCTGTTTCGGATAACCTCGTTGTAATGATTGCTCGTATTCTCAAGAACAGTATTTTCAAGGGTAGAAAACCCTGTGAGAGAATCAGCTCCGCGACGTCAAAATGCCGGCGGCTTCACTTACTCAATACCCCAATCGTCTCCAGAAATTCCGGGCGATGCGCAAGCTGCGCCAGGGGTTGCGCTTGGCGCGGGCCAGTCGCCGAAGCAGTCATCAGCGGCGATGATAGCGTTGTACCCCTTCAAGGCGAGATTAGCATCGTATCGGCTTCACTGCAGAAGACACTCACGAAGTTGATGTAACAGACATTGTAGGGACTCGAATCGAAGTTGATAAACGCGTATGCGCAGCTGTAGTACGACCATTCCGCGTACGATCCGGCTGGGACGGAGAATTCGGCCGCTGCATGAAATAGGCATCTGAGTTATCAGACACGTCCAAAGCCGCAGATCAAACCACGTACGGTACTCGGCCTCCAGCGCGTTTGTGATGAATTGGCAGTCCGACACGAATGGCTGATTACCGTAGTCCTCGCAAATGACGGTGCCTATCGGAAGGCATTGAAGTTAATTGCAGGTGCGGGTATGGCACAGACTTGAACGCATACAGCCATCGGTGCACTGGGCATACTGGCGCTTCTCTATCCCAGCAGGGGCGGTTACATTGAGGTTCGGGCAGGTCTTTGTAACGACCTGTATTTCTTTGCCCTCGTGGGTCAATACAGACTTGCTCAAGACTTCGCCCGCGCCGCATGCCTCACGGGGGCTCTGACGCGCTGTCAAAGTTGAAGGTGTCAGACCGAGGCCGCGGGTGGACATAGGAGGCTATCTGCTTACAGAGAACGCTACTGAGAGTGCTAGCAAGCACTGCGAGCGACAAAGCATGGATATGGAGCCTCATGGTGGAATATGTGGTTATCAGGGATGTAGCAGCTGGGATGAGTTGCTGCTGATATTCATCGGTCGAGCTGCCTTTTATGCGAATCCTGCGAGCGAATTCTGTTTTCCCTTCAGGAAATATATTGCCTGCTTCATGAGCTGCCTCGGCGCCAATACCTTGGGCTCTACAAGCAAGCATCCCGTCAGCAACGCTCCGAGAAATCGGCAATGCGGGCACTCACCCCGGTACAAAGAGATCACTGAGCCGCCCAAAGATGCCTAACTTCGTGCCGCGCTCGGCATCGAGAGAGTAGGAGCGCCCACGTGAGACCTCAGACCATGGACTGTAAGGTTACACAGGGGAGACACTCAAGACAGCGAGGACCGCGGGTCGATTACAACCCATAGAAGCACACCTTCTGAAAACTTGAGGCACAGACTGTGCACGGAGCCGGAGGCGCATATAATGGTGACCCGGGCCGCACCAAGCTTTCAAGTTTCATGGACATCAAAATTGTAAAGAAGCCCGCAGAAGCTCAGATGATCATAGTTCGCAATGGGGGATTGACCGGGCATTGAAGGTTTTCCTACATTGACGCGGATACAGGCCCCAACTATGAGCCAGGGACGAGGCAGCATGTTAATTCTTGCGTGATAGTGTCAATTTAGCTTCGGCCTCCGATGATGTTTGTGAGGCTTGTGCGGCGATGAGTTGCATGCTGACCGTCATTACTATGACAGATGACGGACCTGCTCATGATCTTCGTGCGTAAATCCTGATGGCGACTATGTATAATTGCTCATCAAGCCGGTAAGGCAAGCCCTGCAATTTGAGGAGGTGATAGGATTTGACGCGACCCAATGCAGGCGGCGATGGAGACTGCGCTAGGACAGAGAAGCCTGGAGAAAGTTGGCGACGCGTCAGAAGCCAATAGAGAGCCCAAACGTCGAGAGGTTACATAGTAGCAAGCCGTTCTGTCAGCTCAGTCTCGCTTAGCCAAAAACCACTCAAGTTCAAGTTCTGCGCGAAGTTGGTGCAGCGCCACGGTGAAGGAGGGAGGGTGAAGTCGGTCGATGACGCGGCGTTGACTAGTCGGCCCTCGGCAAAGGCCGAAACGCCTCCCACCGATAGTTCCAAGACAGTTCATGCCCCTCGCCTTTATTTAACTACTAAGACATAGAACAAACCGAAACGAGGCTTCCTGTAACACCGAAGATGTCCTCATAAATGTTTGCCTACGCCATTTCAAATTCCCTTGTTCCAGTGAATGTTCGTACTCTCAAGGATGGAAAACCCTATGGGAGAAAGGATCAGCTCCGTGACGATAAACATGCCTGTAAATTCACTCACTCGATACCCCAATCGTTTCCATGAGTTCCAGGCGATGCACAAGCTGCGCCAGGAGTCGCGCTTGGTGCGGGCCAGTCGCCGAAGCAATCATCAGCAGCTATGATAGCGTTGTACCCCTTTAAAGCCAAAGTCAGCGTAGTATCAGCTTCAGCGCTGAAGAAACTCACGAAGTTGATGTAGCAAACATTGTAGGGGCTCGAATCAAAGTTGATGAACGCGTATGCGCAGCTGTAGTACGACCATTCCGCGTACGACCCGGCTGGGACGGAGAATTCGGCCGCTGCAGGATTGGCATAATTATCAGACATGTCAAAATCCGCAGGTCAAATCACGCACGGTACTCAGCCTCCAGTGCGTTTGTAATGACTTGGCAGTCGGACACGAAGGGCTGACTACCGTAGTTCTCGCAAATGATGCTGCCTGTAGCAAGGCATCGATGTCAGTTGCAGGCTACGATGCCACAGAGTTTTGACATACTACAGCCATTACTACACTGCGAGTACTGGCGCTTCTCTATCCCAGCAGGGGCGGTTACATTGAGGTTCGGGCAGGTCTTTGTGACGACCTGAATTTCTTTGCCATCGTGGGTCAATGTAGACTTGCTCAAGACTTCACCATCGCCGCAGGCTTGACGAGGGCTCTGGCGCGCTGTCGAGGTTAAAGATGATTGTCAATACGACGGAACAAAATATGCTCTCTGCTCACCAAAAGCGCTGCCGAAGAGGGTGCTAGCAAGCACTGAGAGCGACAGAGTGGTAGCGAGGTTGAATCTCATGGTGATTTCAGTGTGTCTGTGGGTGATTTAGCAGCTGGGGTGAGTTGCTGTCCATCCTCGCCAGTCAATCTGCCTTTTATCCAAGTCCTTTCGGCCAGATATTTGTCGATAGATTTTTTTCCTCGGTAATACTTTGCATGAGCTGGAGGCATTGGACATCGGCACAGGCCTCTTGGCGCTCGTACGTCAGGAGACTGTACAGGACATCCGGTCAGCGATCATCCGAACAGGCAGGGATGACGGTACACTCTACAGAATTATCACGTTTGAATGAATAACAATTGAGCCGCCGTGACTGTAGGCTCTTGAATGTTGAGACCTGAGGCTTGATTTTAGGCGCCGCTCGTCGGCGCAGATCTATATTCGACGACAATGCATGAAATCGTGCTGCTCTAGGCATCGGCGAGAGGGTACAAAGACAAGACCAGCGCTTGCGACGGCAAGTAATCGGATCATGGTCTGTAGTGCCGAAAACTATCCAGGGGATCGATGAGGGCGGATCGATGGCAGCGATACATAACGATAATAGACACACCTATCGAGCCCTGAGGCCTCCTGAGGCCTAACGCACAGCCGTGAAGCCGTCGGTAGCCTTTAGGCGCTTCAGGGACAGGAAACTCATGACAAAGCCCACGGGTACTGCGTTCTGCTGCGTTTCGGGATGGGAATGGAAGAATCTCCTACCCTGGCGCCATTACGATATCGCCAGATCGCCCGACCAGGCCAGAGCTTACGACAGCGTTGCAAGACATGAGTCGACCAAGAACACCCACCAGCATTCAAGTGGAGCAGGGTTCGATATTCAAGTTTAGAAACATAACACCAGAACCGTCTCCGACAGTATTCCTGAAGGCAGCCCCGCCTAGGAAATCCTTGGCTCGACGAAACTGTGAGTGCGCTGACACCTATAAAAGCCGATTGCTCCGTGTCGCCTGACTGTCGGCGCACTATGATTGAATATTGAACGTCGACCCTGTCCAAAAGGGGCTTCATATCCGAAACGTCAAAGTCGTACAGCAGTCCCCAAAAGGGACCGGGATTGCTGGTACCGGGACAGCAATGACTGCACTTGACGCGTGGCATTTCAGTATTGTACAACTGTCTAGTGGCAGCATGACCTACTCGAATACTGGAGCTATTCTTCACATGCTACCAAAGTCCGGCGCCGGATAGTGTGGAGAGAGCGTCTGAAAGACGTCCTGAATTTAATCACGAGGCGCATTGAAATTCCACCAACATCGGTGCCCGGAATTATACACCCATGTAAGCGAGCTGGACCACAAAGACGTACGTACGTCAACGACGAAAATTCTTGATACGCACGTTGCTTTAGATCAGCCATGTGGTCTCCCCGTGCGCTCCACAAACTTGGAAGGATGCCAAACAGAGCGACGTGATCACTTGACTCGGTGGATACTGTTCCCGTCAAACTGAGAATCTTACCCCCAGGAAAAAACCATCATACCCGCCGCGGGCCATACCGGAAATCGCTGTTCGCCGCGTAGAGTACCATCAGTATAGAAAACGAAGGCCGCACAAACTACATAGGTACAGCGATGCGCGAACGGCCCAGGAAGAAGGTGACGGATCGGATCCAGTTTATGGCCCAGCGTAGTATATCCTACCCAAAAAGTAATTAGAACCATCAGTCATCAACAACTGGCGGAACGCACTCCAGATACCAAGGGTTACCGCCTCCGATAGGCGGCGCAGCGCAAAATGCACCACGCGTCGAGCCTGGCGCCGGGTAATTCCCAAAGCACTCGTTCGCAGTATTAAAGCTACTAGTGCCCTGGTATTGGAGTTATTTTCGCCGAGTTTGGAGAACAAAGCACCAACGAAGTCGCTATAGCAGACATCATACGGAACCGAGTCCGCATTCAGAAATGAGTATACGCAAGTGGAGTACTCAAAGCCGGCGGACGAGTGTGCCGGGACATTAAAAGAGGGCACTGGATAGTTGGCAGGGTTCAAGAGCTTCTGCTGGAAGACTTAGATAGAGAAACTCACAATCCTCCACATTGACAAAGAAGTTCGTGAGGACTTCACAGTCAGCAATCAAAGGCTGCTCTTCTTCTGTGAAGTTGTAACATGAGATTACACCTGGAATTATTACATGGACCGGTGAGACGGATAACAATTCGAGACAACAAGGCTTACAGCCGCCGTCAGTGCACCATTCGAAATCTTGACGCTCCGCGAGGACCGGGGTTGTGTTGTTGGCGACGTCGGGGCAAGCGGTTCTCACAAAATGAATTTCCTTGCCATCATGGACGAAGGTAGACTGGTCGAAGATTTCGCCCGACTCCGCGCAAAGTTTGTGCAAGCTCCGCTGCGCTGCGGCACTCTGAAATTCAAACCTCGGGCCGTATGCTGTGGAAGTGACTCACAGATTGCCGTGGTGCTGAGCACGCCTGTAAAGGCGGAGATGAAGAGAGTAAAGAAGACGGACCACATGGTTCAAGTAGGCCTGAAGTTTCAATGACAACCTTGGACCACCTTATACGCAGGTCGGCTGCTGGACCTTTTACGCCATAGGTATCAGCAGACCAGGATCTGTGAGAAGATGCAAAAGAAACGTACCTCGTCCAGACTCTACGTTGCGGGCTAGTAGGCATCACGGCCGTTCGGGAGCGAAAGACTCTTGACATCAGGACATAGGGCGGTGATAGAAATCGATAGCGATGACATCCTTACCTGCGCCGATAATAGCAAGACCTCACATCGAGAAACATCGAGTCTCAACGCGCCCGTTGTTTCTTTGCATGATGGTGCCAGACGTGATGAGTACATGGATTCCGTTTGTTGCACGCCGGATAACCCGTTCGCAGTCTCGGAGTCGCATTGCAAGAATGCGGCGACGACGTACGGCAATTAGCGCGCATTTTGATGGACAGGTCGTCAGAGTTGAGCCTGACAGCACCGTTGAGCGCGGAGAAGAGTGCGTCGCTCGGCCATCGCCCACAGATGGCCGCCGGACTGTGTGCTGATCAGGTGTTGTGAATCGTGGCACAGTACAGGTTCAACGAGGTGTCCAACATCCAACACCTGAGTGTCTTGCTTTGGATGGGGTGGGGCGGTCTCAGAGTGCACGTCGAAGGAGGCGTTGACTTGGTTGTACAAGCAGAGAACGTACTAGACGCCGGCGGCAGCGCGTTCAGTTACGGTCGCGCGCTCCGCTGCCACGACCTCCATCATGCCCCCGTCCCCGGCGTCCCGCCCGCGTGCTGGACGCGCCTGTCGAGCATTCCCATTGATCTTCCTCGTAGTCGTTGTATTCTGCTTCCTCGCAGCCTCATACCAGACCACTATCCGGGGATTTTTACGACTTTCTCCCTTCCCTGTGACGACTCCGCCGCATCATGTCAACGCCAAGCGTAGCTCTCGGATAGTAGCGGTCGGGGACCTCCACGGAGACATTGGCAACGCGCAGAAGGTTCTGAGGATGGCAGGGGTCATCGATGCCTCCGGGGCTTGGTCGGGCGACGTAGATGTGTTCGTGCAGACGGGGGACATCATTGACCGGTGAGTAGGGCCTCCGACGCGTCTATCGTCTGCCAAAGGTTCAATTGTTCACTTGTTGTTTGGTGATTTCAGAGGAGACGACACCATCAAGCTCTTCGTGTGGATGGAGGAGCTGCGTGTTCAGGCTGAGAGGGCAGGCGGGCGGGTGCTGTCCCACCTGGGCAATCATGAGTGGATGAATGCCATCGGTGAGCAAAGCATCAGTTCTATACTCAGTTTCCGAGTTTAATCTCTCGCTTGTGCAGGAGACTGGAGGTAGAGCCATTTATGAAGTCGATGGATATATGTGCCTGCTCACAGATCGCCCGTGCAGATATGTCCACGCCTCAGAAATCAAGACGTTTGGCTCCGTCGCGGCTCGCCAGGAAATGCTATCCACCGGGCGCCTTGGGAAAGCCTGGGCAGCCAACTATACGACCACGTCACGCTTGCCCCTGCACGGTTCTCTCGGACAACCAAACGACGACTATCCGCCTCTCCGCAATGCGCAACGCCTTCCCTCTCCAGTCTCTCACGCGGCATACTCGTTTGTCCACGGCGGGTTGGCTCCGCACTACCCTGACCTCGTGCCGTTCCCGTCCGCCATCAACGCTCTTGGGCAGTCGTTGCTTCGCAAGCTGCAGACGCGCAAGCCTCAGCCGTCGCCACACCCACCAGCCAGGTACCCGGGCCTTCCGGACGACGCGACTCACGCGGAGCGTGAGCTGTATGACACGGACGGTCCTTTGTGGTACCGCGGCTGGGCGCTGGGCGAGGAACACCTGGTGTGCAATGCTGTGGGAGCTGTGCTTGAGAAGACGGGGACGCGAAGGATGATTATGGGTCACACGCCCAACTTTGAAGTGAGCGTGCCGGCTTGCGTGTGTGTCATTGCGATGTTGACGCACTCAACCATCACAGCAAATAATCTCTCGCTGTGGTGGCCAGATAATAATCATCGACACAGGTAAGCATGAGTTTCTACGTCCGTGGGGAGTGGAATAGTTGAGCATTCTTCAGGTATATCCCACGCGTACGGCGGTGTGCTTTCGGCGTTGTCCGTGGACTACAGCCTTACCCCGCTAGCCCCTTCCTCGGGTGGGCAGGGGCGGTGGACAGAGAAAGAGGTCATTAAGGCCGTCTACGAGCACCACGAAGAGGTGCTGGTCGAAGAAGAAAGAGAAGTCATTGGCGATTTCTAGACGAAATCCTTTTGCCTCGGCGAGTTCCTAACTTATATCATAATCCTGCATGTTGTCGCCTTTGCAATGCATTGTTAACTTATTTTATACATGTTGTCCTGCATACGCGATGACGCACTGCTGCACCATACAGTGCCGGTGCGTCATATAGCCTGCACGAGGAAGCTGATTTTTATATGATTTTCAGCCAGTGTCTCTCGTTGATCTCGTTGTATCATGATGTTGATGCGCTGACTGACTTACACGTTTCATTCCTCCTGGAACATGATATGCATGAAGCTTGAAGCTGGACAGGTAATCTTGCTAGGCCCGGATACGGGAATCTTATTCCTTACAATTGAAGCGCTGGTGATTCGTACTTTGTGGGAACGCTTGATCGTGAAGTTCACTCCAGGAATGCTCTGTAGGAAATTCCCAGCCGCTCCAATTCACGCGCCACCTGAGGAGACAAGAAGCGGAAGATACCCGCATACAAAGTGTAAGTGGAAACGGACTCGGGGACAATCATTTCGATTCCTTTACTACTAACAGGCAACGTTAAAGAACACCAAGAAACTACAGCAGTCCACGCCTCAAAGCGCTGATAATTCCGCAGACGCAATAAATTTTGTCTGGTCTGTATTCAAGGATGTAAAACCCTGCGTAAGAAAAGATCAGCTCCGCGTCGATATATGCTGAGCTTCACATACTGGATCAAAAAATCGCTTCCAGGAATCCCGGGCGACACGCATGCTGCCCCAGGCGTTGCGGTCGACGCAGGATAGTTTTGGAAGCAATCATCAGCAGCAGTAATAGCGTTGTACCCCTTAAAAGTCGCTTTTAGCCTGAAACCAACGGCTTGTCTTAGAGAGTAATTATAACTCACGAACTGCAAGTAGCAGACATAATAGGTGCTGACGTCGGAATTGATGTACCTGTATGCGCAAGTATAGTACGAGAACTGCGCATATGTTCCGCCAGGAACGGAGAACTGATTCGCTACAGTAAAAAGAAAATGTCAGGCACATGTTCACAAATTCCGCAGGTTAAAGCACGTACGGTATTGAGCCTCCAGTGCGTTTGTGATGACCTGGCAGTCGGACACGAAGGGCTGACTACCGTAGTCGGCGCATCGGACATTGCCTGTATTGCAAGGCATTCGATGAGGTTATGTTGCGATGCCACAGAAACTTGAACACGCACAGCCATCAGTACACTGGCTGTACTGGCGCTTCCCTATCGCAGGCCCTGCGGTCGCGGTCGAATTGATGTTGGGGCATGTCTTTGTGAGAAACTGTATCTCTTTGCCGTCGTGGGTCAATGTAGACTTGCTCAAGACTTCACCATCACTGCAGGCCTCATCGTAGCTCTGGCGCGCTGACGAAGTTGGAGGTGTCAGACCGAGGGAACAGAAAGACATGAGGGGTTCTCTGCTCACCGAGAACACTGCCGACGAGACCACAAGCAAGCACCCAGAGGGACAGAGTAGCGAGGCTGAATCTCATGGTGGAGAGAGTGCGTCTGTCGGTGTGATGAAGCAGCTCAGGTGAGTTGCTGCTGAGACTCATCAGTCGAGCCGTCTTTTATCCAGATGACTTCGACCAATTTCCGTTCATGCTAGTCGCGTTGGACACCTGCAGGGGCCAGCTGGCGCTCGCACGTCAACACCCTACAAGAAGACGTCGGTCAGCCATTCTCGAACAAGCAAAGGTAGGAGATCGTTCGCTCTATGAAATATTACACCCACATTAACAGAAGGCGAGGCGCCGTGGCCGTAACCGCCGAGTGCTTGAGAGGTGATTCTAAATGTCACGCGGGTACTGCACCTTGCACTGACGGACCATATTCCGCAACAAAGCATCCTCTCGTGCCGTCTAGGAGTCCAGACAGTGGCGGAAAACGTACCAGCGCCCACCAAAGTACTAAAGTAGGCGAAGCCTGGCCCAGGATAGGCTTTTGTACGCGGAACCGTCGACCCATCGGCGGAGATGCTGGTAGTCTGGGCTGTGCCGGGCCACATGAACAGCAAACTCGTGACAAAGTCCCCAAGCAAGGAAGGAGCCTATGTAGTCAATGAGCCGAAGCCTCGACCAGGCCAGTTGCCAGCGCAAGACGTGAAGTCCCTTCTTGGACCAAACAGCCGCCAGCGACTTATGCTTCGGAAGACAGAGCATCAGAGTCGTCCAACACAGGTAGAAGTCGAGTATCAAAGGCGGCCGATCTATGAGGGAGCAGAATCATATCCGCGTACGGCGGCGACGTGAATTCAGTGTCCGTGAATAACTGCAGCCTTGCCCTGCTTGCACCAGCCTCGGATGGGCAGGCGCCGGGCGCGGTGTAAAGAGGCGGCTGGCCGTCCACGGTCCAGGCGTCAGACATCAACAAATGGCAACAAACTTCAAAATGCTCGTTTTCCCACGTCGGACCGGTTTCGCCAACCAGTGCACCCGGGATGTCTTCATTCCCGCAAGTCCAGCCCTGAAATATTTCTCTGATACTACAGTGTCCTATTATACTCAGTACTGTCGCGAGTGGTAAGGAGAGTGGCACACTGGCATATGGTAACTTCGAAGTTCGCATGTGGGATACTCCCAA
Organism: Auriscalpium orientale; assembly: GCA_019915035.1. Taxonomy (NCBI): domain Eukaryota; kingdom Fungi; phylum Basidiomycota; class Agaricomycetes; order Russulales; family Auriscalpiaceae; genus Auriscalpium; species Auriscalpium orientale. The sequence goes on from JAHLMH010000016.1 coordinate 646,639, forward strand.
GTCCAATAGTTTCAAGTCGAAATTCTGATTCTAATTGGTCCCCGACACCGTTCAGCATCAATATCGGGACTGCTGAGATTCACTCAAACCCAATATTACCTCTTGTGAGGCGTTTGGGCGCGCAATGTGCAGTTCCGCGTCCGAGATTAAATAAAAAATATTGCCACCGGTGAGCGGGAATTCCCACGGGCGGCGAACGAGGCGCCAATCATGCGGCGGATCATACTTACCTTGAAGCTAAACTCTGCTCACAACTTCCTCCAGATGCATTAGCTCGATGGGCTTGCTCGCTGCTAGAGTTCATATCGATCAGGCTGGTGAATGCGTATGGCTACATTGGCTTCGAGGTCTGGCTGTTTGAGGGTGATGTCGCCATTCTTAGGACCTCTCTCGCGATGGTGCATGTGGTTGATCATGATCCTGCGGCGAATGGACGCTGGTCGTGGCACATCTCATCCACGCGCACAACACGGCATGCTCGTCGAAGTGGGGCCCTCCCTTGATCTCACAATGTGGACTGCTCCCCGCGGCAAACTCTGTCAGGGCCGACGGGCAGCTTCTTCCTCGCACGTTGTGGAGACTTAGGGAAGACATCTAACGCCACTGCCGGGGCTACACCGTGGGCTGTGCTTTCTATTCGTAACCCGTTCGGCACGTTCTTCACGCCCGTCGACGAGCACCAACCTAAGCGATCCGGGGACTCTATGGTGGTCTTGCAGTCTGCGCAAATATTCTCCGCCCGTTGTTCATCCAGGGGGCTCCGTAGCCCACGGAGTTTGTACAGGCATGCGTCTTTCATCTCCCTACCATTGATCCGTTCTTCGACTCCCACGGCGCTATTCTGACAGCTCGGCCGCTTTGTACGCCACTGATTAATTTCCAACATCAATCACGGCTTTCATTGGCGGCTGCGGCGTGCTTGCCTCGCATTGGCAGTCTACAGACACCAATGATTCTGTGCTTTCATATACACCAGGGTGCTTCCTCTTCACGCTTCCGACGACATGCTGTAACATTTGGAGCGAATAAGCCGCTCGCTAGGGCAAGTCCGGGGTGCCGACACCTTTATTCAGCGTAGTTATTATCTTATTATCACTCTACTGACACGGTCTTGACGACTCAAATCATAGCTGATTTTACCCAGCCAACGTACCGGACGCCGACCAAATTCCCATGGACGGCTCCACAAACTTTGCTCGTGTTCAACCGTCAAGAACCTTACCTGTCCGGAGGTATTAACCTTGTCATCTTGCCTCTGTTACTCCGCTAAACCGTCATTTTGCGTCAGTATGCTGTGAGTACGGCCTGTGCATGTCGACATTTCAATCGCGATGTCTGAGAAGTATTGCTCTGATACTCCTCCTTTACGTTGAATCATCCTCGCGGACGCCTACATGCACCAGATGACGCGAGTAGAACCGCACATAGCGCACTGGTTTTAGCCTCATGCAATCATTATGTTCCAATAATCCGGTGGGTCCAATAGAACGGGTTCACGCGAGCCCGCGGAGTGCACGGACACAGTGGTATCGCATCGCACCCCTTCCGAGCTCTACAGATGAAACATGGCTCTACTGCGGAGATACAGCGGCCCACTGCCCACTGCTTTTGTATAAAGAGAGGGCTGTTCCTCCCTCTCATTCCTCAGCAGCCTCTGCCCTTCGAGTTCTTCAAGTACTCAGCTCTTCAATCTACCTTCGAGATGTTCTTTTCCAAGCTCGCTACCGTCGCCGTCATTGTCTTCGGCACTTTCGTGGCTGCCACGCCCGTCGAGGTCAAGAAACGCGCCAACAGCGTCACCGCCATCCTCGATGATTTGACCGCGCAACTCGGGCCCATCGCTGGGCAGTTCGGTATGCCGTTCCACTCTGATGTATGCGCAAGTCCTGATGTCGATCCATGCAGGTACTCTGGATGCGAGCAGCGCGAGCAGCGACAGCATCTCTCCCATCGTCGACCAGATTCAGTCGGCGGTGAGCAGTGCCGTCGATCAAATCAACGCTCTGCCCGCCGGCACCACTGCAGACTCTACCTCTCTGACCTCCTTGTCTAACGTCATCTCGGTGCGCGTGCTCGGAGTCACTGATATGTTCCAATGCTGATACACCTGATAGGCCGTCGTCAACCCCGCAAACAGCCTCAGCCAGACGCAGGGTGTCGACTCGAAGAAGATAATTCCGTTCTTCTCTCCTCTTGGGTAGGTTTCCTTTAGCTTGTTTTTCATTATGGAAACTCATCAATGCACGTATAGCGTTGTCCTCGCCCTCCTCGTCAAGGCGGTGCTGAAGCTTGTCGTTGGCCTGCTCGTCGTCGTCGAAGCCACGCTTGTGACGCTCCTCGGAGGTCTGATCGTCGTGATCTCGCATCTCAACCTCACCCCGCTCCTTTTGGCGCTGGGCGTGATTCTCTAATTCCCGAAGGGGAGTCATCCCGACCACGTTGTCACCGGGTCCGCGGGGTGAAGAGCGATATCTGAGGATAGGGTTCGCCGCACTTATGCTTTCGATGTTGGTCGAACAAGTTATTTTCTTTTACGGATATTTGTCTTACTACGAGTTGAGCTGGTTGTAATGGATCCAAGTTACGAGTCTAACAGTCAGCTGGGATCAATGGGTCGCAATTTCATTTCCGGTAAGTAGTCGATTGCCTGGAATCAACTCATCTTCCAACTCGTGGATAGTCTTCGACCGAATTTTCGCATACCGCCTGTGCGAGGCTAGCGCTGCCGATGAACCTCTCCAAATGCAGCAGTCCCTTGTCCGAGAAGTCGGGATACTGAATAACGCTGAGATATTATAAAAGCTCACTACGTCAGCTATAATCCTGTCCAATGGTACCAGTACGCCCCTTCCTCAGAGCACACGGCTCAATCCTCCACTCCGAGCTCCTTATCCCTCTTTGCCCTCCTCCACTCCTTCCGCTCCTCATCCGTGAGCGCATACCACCCCTCCACGCTCTCCTCCAGCTCCATCTCCCACCGCTCCTCCATCTCCAGCATCTTCTTGCTCTTCTTCGGCGGAGGCGGGCGTGGCGGGGGTGGGGGCGGTGGACGCCTATTCGGGTGCAGCGGGGCGATCTTGCGCAGCATGGTCTTGGATGCCTTAGCGAGCGGCGAGGCCGACGAGGGCGAAGCAGAAGAGGCGAAGGGCGAGTTGGGGTGCGAGGCCGCGCGCCGGATGAGCTCGGACATAGGCGTAGGTTTAGAGCGCGCGATGGTATAGCGGCGGGCGAGGCTGTTCCCGGCAGAGACAGGTGTGGTAGTCGGTGTCGTATGGGCTATTGGGGGTGCTTTAGGAGCCGGGACATCGACCTCATCATCGCGAGAAGGCTCAGAGGATGTCGGGTGCACATTTTCCTGGACAATGTGGTCTTAGCAGGGAGGAACGCGAGAACGTAAGATTGATGCCCACCTTTGAGCGTGAAGGAGACTTTGGCTCCTCGATCCTAACCTTCTTTGCTCTAGGCATGCCACCCTCATCCCTTTGTTCGGACACCTTCTCAATCTCCTTCGCCTTGCCCTTGCCGCCAATGGGAGCCTTTTCCACCCCTTTCTTCGAGCCAGAGCTTCTTGAAGAGGCGGGAGTACTGCGCTTCTCCCCTTCGTCCTCTTCGTCCGACTGCACCACGGCGCGCTTCGTGGCCTTCCTCTTGCTGGGAATCTTGACTGCTTGCTCCCCATCTTCATCATGATCTACGGGCGTGGAAGGCGATGGCCGGCCTCTCGAAGACCTCGAAGAAGACGACCCCGCCGCGTCTTTCTGCCTCGAGGGTGGGAGCATCAGCAGCTCGTCTTCCGAGTCGGGCAGATCGGCAAACAATGCCTCTGCGGCACCCGTCGATGAAGATGTCGCGCGAGTATCCGTGCCCTCGACATACTCGTCTTCCGTTCGAGCGGCCTTGCGTTTGCCCTTGTCGGGCGGCGACTCGATGACGACCTCCACTGCCTTCTTCTTCCCCTTCCCCTTCTCCTTCGCAGGCTTCGTCTTCTTCGTCTTGCTCCCCCCCTCCTTCTTGCCCTTCTTCTTTGCTTTCTTCGGCGGCTGCGTTGGTTCGACTGGCAGCTCGGGGGCAGATGTGCCTGCAAAGAAAACTGGGGGCACCGGCGGAGGTGGCATGCGAGATGCATCGCCGTAATCAAATGAATCTTCGACTATGGAAATGCTCGGGGGAAGCGGCTCCTCTAGGCGTTTGCGCTTCCGCTTGCGGACTGGGCTAGCCATTGGAGACGAGTCCGCAATCAAAGGTGGACTGGAGTGGCGACTCGAGCTGGAAAGTGCGAGATCGGAAGGGGGCAAGTGCAAACTTGAGCTCGGGAGAGGGATAGTATCTGGCACTGAAGCAGGCGGCGGCGCATGTTCTACAGTCGCGCGCGCGACTTCAGTCTTTCTGATACGCGGCTTCGGCTTGGCTTTCGCTTTGGCCGTCGGAGGCGACTCAGGCCGAGGTGCGAAGTACTCGTCTTCCGAGGAGAGCTCAATGACCTCTGTGCTTACCGGGATTGATCGCTGACTGGCCTTGCGCGAACGGAGTTTGGCCCTCTCCGCGATGTCCAGGGAGTATTCGTCGATGATAGTACCTCCAGGTCCATCATCGACGAATGTATGCGCGCCAGCGATGGTGGGGGAATCAGGAAGGAGGACAGAGGACGGCGTCTGCACCGCGGGGGTCGTGTCGCTGATGGGATCGGAGTTGGTCTTGGAACTCTTGAAGATGGGTCGTGGGCGAGGTCGTGTGCCAGAAGGCTTGGAGGCGGTGGAGATGGATGAGTCGGTCTCCAGAGGACGCGAAGGGAAGGAAGAGATGGTGGAGGCGGCTGCGAGCGGAGGAGGTTGCGGCGGGTGAGTGAAAGATGAGATTGTAGTGTTGTCGAATACTGCGGGCCCAGGGGCAGGAGGCAGAAAGGACGTAAAGTCCTCAATAGGAGAGATATTGTCATTCACTGGAGAAGCAGTTGAGCATTTCTCTAGGCGTCCGCCTTGATAGTAGACTCACCAAATGTCGGCGCAGCATCCACTCGGTTGGGGCGGACCATGTCGAGAGAAAGATCTCCTTCATCCTCGCTGTCTGCAACCATCCAGTCATCTTCTGGTCCTGGGTGATACGCCATAGTGGAGGACGAGGTGGTGGGAGGCAGGCTGTGGACGACTCAACGGAGCCGGAGCGATCGACGTGACGACAGTGTGACGCGTCGCGTTTGTCCTAGTCACATGACTATTGCTGTGTCACACTAAACTTTGTCACACACGCCGACTATCAATGAGACTCGAGAGTCATTGCCGTCGAGGACGCCGCCACCCAACCTGCCAACGAGGGCCATCGTGCTAAACACACACTCGCAAATAATGTCTCACACTTCCTCTTCATCCCCGCCTAGGACCCCGCCGCGCAGCAAATCTGTGAATAAACCTCTGCCATCACCCCTACGGCCGACCTCTCCCTCGCCACTCTCGGGATCGATCGCGTCTTCATCCAGACGGACACCCATAGACTCTGCTACACTTTCGCCAGGTACTCCACCTCCAGGACGCAAAACCAATGCCAGAGACCTCCTGCGCAAGCACTATGGTCTAGGCGTGGCCCCGCCTTTGCCGTCTGGGAAACCGATGGATCCAATGGACTTGGGTGAGTACGATGCCTCTCTCCGCGTGGAATGTTGTCTTACATGTGGTACCAGACTCTCCGGCTTTTGACGCACGAGACTACTACGAACAGTTGATCACGACCTCGTCGCTCACTACTTTGCTGAAGAAGGAGAACGACTTGCTGCTAGGTTAGTTAATAGCTCTGCCCACGCTCTCTATTTTGTGTCTGAGATGTGTTCAGAAATGCGAGAATTGGACAGCGAGCGACAGTCTCTCGTCTACAACCATCACCATGAGCTCATAGCCGCCACCGACACCATCTCTGCGGTGAGCTGTCTGTGGATACCTCTCAGATACTTCCCGCTGATTCTCCCACCCTACAGATGAAGACGCGCGCCGAATCACTGGATGCGGACCTCGACCTACTGAGAGCCGCTTTCTCAGAAATATCTCGTCTGAGCGCAGAGGTTACCATCGAAAACCCAATGCGCTCACCACCTGCCGCGGCTCCCTCTGCACAGCCTGGTCCGCCTTGAAGCCGGAGATTACTCCTACTTACAACCTTATACCCACTCTGGATCCGAACCTCATCGAGTGCTTGTCACGCGCCCTGGCATGAAATACAAGCAATGACTGGAATGTCCACATGGAGCAGATCAGTGATTACCGTGAAGCTTGGAGGCGCGACATGTCTCTCATTTCCGTATTGTTTTCGCTGACTCGTTAACCTACACACTGCAGTACATACCACTGGCCGTCCCAGAATTATGAAAAGACCCGCTATTCGACCTTCTTCCCGTCAACGAAGACATCGACCTTTTCATCGTAGAACGCGAGGAATCCCCTTATCTCTGCACACTCGAGGTTCGGAGCGCGGTACCACCATACGAGCCCTTCTTTCTTCCCTGAGGGGAGATTGACGTCGTAGTAGTTGGCAACGCCCTGCAGATACCCAAGGTCAGCGTCATACAACAATACAGGCTACCGTTGGACATGCCTTGTACGGGCAACCAGTCGTCAACTCGGCAGGAGTGAGAAGCTCCATGCGGACATCGGACATCGGAATGTACGTCCTCACGTGGAGGCCAGTCTCGAAGAGCAGCCGCGGCTTCGTTGTGTTCGCCACTTCCACCCCGTCAATCTCAACGCGAACGTGACGCGAGGACTGCACAACGTCGACGCGCTATAGGGGGCCCGCACCGGGTTACTACATGTGCCATCAAGGTGCACGGGGGAGACTGACCTTGTACGGGTCCTTCGGATGGTAGTAGATCCTTTCGTCCTCCTCAAGCCAGGCGTCCGCTTTGTCGAAGCTGATCTTCACGAAGTCCTTAAAGGCACCTTCCGTGAAGAGCTTGACGGCGGCGTCTGCCTTGCGGTTTGCCACCACAAGATCGTAGGTGTCTGACTTGTCGTCGCCCTTTGTCGCGTTCTGCAGGTACTTCTCGGGGACGTCCGACTTGTGGAAGTAATAGTGCGGGAAATACGCGTGCTCCCACCTGTCAGAGTACGTTGTGAGCTTGCGAACACGATAGGGGTGTGCCGGACTCACACTAGCTTTGATTTGCGGGTATCGACGATATACTCCCCGCCGAATAGCACGCGAATGCGCTTGATGGTGTCTTCAGTGTAGCCAGCGGACGGAAATGGGACACCCATGGTGATGAGTCTACGGGAGTGCCCGGTGAAGGTTGGAAGTAAGAATGAAGATGTCCAGTTGACGCTTCTGACACTGCCAGTCCGAAGCCAGGCTTTATACATATCTTAGCCTACCCTATATCCTCGTGCGGATGATGACTGATATACTGCGGGAAGCAAGTGGCTGAGTCAGATTCTTATCGAGGGCGCAAGCTCTTACTAAATACTGGAGCAGCTCCTCTGCGAGTACGACCAACTTCGAAGATACCATCAGTCATCTGACATTATTTAAACACATAACAGAGGCTATGTACATTGTAGACAACTACTAGGCTGCGGCCGGCCCAGAAAGACGGCGCGTCGACTGGATTGAAGTCTGCCGTGCTTTGGAAAATATTTTACCATCGGGTACCGGCACAAAACATCGATATCTCACTTGAAAAGATGCCTGGACGGTCGTGGGCAGATGAAGTGACCTCACAAACCGTTCGAAGTGAGTTGAAACTTGAGGTAGCGAACGAAGAACTCAATGTAAGATCAAATTTTGATGCTGAAAGACTTCATCGCCTCGTTCCCTGGAGACTCATGAGAACCTAAACCAAACCACAGTGCGTTGCCCGTGAATCGAACACGGGGCGGGGCGACACGAACGTGGCCGCTACTTTATGGCAACAACCCAGGTTACCCCTACCCCCAGCAATGCGGTAACAAAATATTGAGGCCGTTGCTCGTCCTCCTGAGAAAACCAAGTTCGTTGGAGACTCGTGAGGACTCGTGGCGCAGAAGTGTCAAATAGAAGACCTCCAATGTATATTCAATTAAAAATTTTAATTCATATCATTACATGCATTGCCCGTGAATCGAACACGGGGCGGGTCGAATCCGACGATTTGTGGCAACGACCCAGGTTACCACTACCCCAGCAATGCTGTACTAGCAGTTCGAAAAGAGACAACATGATATGAAAGGCCAAAGGGCGTCCTCCTGTTTAGCCTGTACAATCATCAATGGTAGAAGATGGTGAAAGACAGCGGTTTGTGGGTAAGTAGCAACTGTAGCAACACATTGCCGACCTTGCAATGCGCAGAGGACAAGCCGAAGGCTGCCGGCAACGACCGTGCGCTGACGCCACAAAGGCAGCTTCTTCTACTTTGGTACTTGTCCGCATACTTCACGGCGCACGCTACCCCAGCTGTCATGCCCTTGAGAATCGGGTACGGTGCGTAAAGAGCGTTACTCAGCCCAGGCGTCGGTCCAAAACGCTCGGAGTGCAGTTCGCGAGCACTTCTCCTCGCCGCTCCTCCAATACGCGGAAGCAGACCAAGGTCGCACTTTCACGCTCGTCGAGTGCCCCAGTACGCGCCTTGCACGTCTGTTCGCCGACCTAGACACTCAACTCTTACTGCGATGTACAGGCGGCACCGGGCAGCTCATCTCGCGCCTCACGAATGATGAGATCGATGTCGCCATGTACGGCCGCTTCGTCTCGCCGCTCGACGTCGCGTCTAATCACTAAACCCCCCGCAGCGCGCTGACGGACCCCCTCATCTCCGGCATCGCAAACGGCTCCACCGCGTACAAGCTCGTTGGCAGCTTCGTCAACACGCCGCTCAACTGGCAAGTCGAGTCTTGCGCGCCGATCTCCCCAGCCTCCCGGCCCATCTGATATCCCGCTGCGCAGGGCAGTCACGACCGGCGTGAATTCCAGATATCAGTCCATCGCCGACCTCGAGGGCTCGACGATTGGCATCTCGCGCCCTGGCAGCGGGAGCCAGACGATGGCGTACGTGATGGCGCTGCAGCAGGGATGGGCGACGGAGAAGCTCCAGTTCAAAGGTCCGTCGCATCACAGCCCAGCCTCTCGCATCGCAAGTTCTCATAAGTGGTTGTGTGTTTCAGTGAACAACGACATCCGCGGGCTGCTCGATTCGGTGAACGACGGCTCCACGAGCGCGTTCATGTGGGAGTGGTTTACGACAAAGCCTTTCGTCGACGCCGGCGAGGGCCGCTTCGTACGTCCCGCACGCTTCCCTTCCTGTGCATTCTGCCTGACGCTAAAATTACCTGCTCGTCTATGCTGATGTCGATAGATCGGCTCCGTGCCCACGCCCTGGCCCTCGTGGCTGATCGCCGCGCACCCATCGCCTGACCGCGCCCCGCCAGATGCGTTGCGCGTCTTCCTACGCGACCTCTCGTCCGACGTAACGGCCTTCGATTCGCAAGAGAAGCGCGAGAGCGCCGATGTCGAGTTCATCAAAGGAACGTTTGGATATCCGGAGGAGGATATCAAGGTGTGTTACGGCCCAGCGCGACTGCAATCATCATGTTTGCTGAAACGGCGCCGATGTTATCAAGGCATGGCTCAAGACCGTCAGCTATCCGAGTGATTGCGCTGCCATTCCGACGAAAGTGATCTCGGAAACACTTGAGTGCGTTTGCCTTGCGGACAGCACGCGGCCCAAACTGATTCATTTCCGATAGCGTTCTAGAGAAGGCTGGTGTCGTCAAAGGCAAATTCGAAGTGTCCTATTTCGTAGACACCGATGTTGTCAAGCTCACCTAAAGCGGGGGATGAAGTCAACGAAGTCAACGACATGTATGAATTCTGAACGCGTTAGGCTAGCTCTACATATTACGAGTCCATGATGTGTATGTACATTGCAACAAGAGCTCGTGAGGAAAAGAAATGCTGGCACCGAGCGTGAAAGTATAAATGAGTGCTGACCCGTACCTTGAGAGAGTAATGGGTAAGTACATAAGGGTCCGTTGTTCGGATATGATGGTTGGATGAGATATGCTTGGTGATCGGTGACCATTGATGCGCTCGCGCGAATGAGAAGTGTTCGGAGAGCCAGGGGTAGTATATGTGACGATAAAATAGAAGCAGGTAAATGTTCGTGAGGATCGGGGCGCTCACTAGATATGCTGTTAAGGTATGAAAGGATGAGGAATATGATAGAGAATGTCGCGAGAAGTCTATGTTAGTATAGTCACGGCCAACTGGCGTGATGGATGGGCGGTGGAGCAGTCGGAGGGGATGCGCCGGGAATTGATAGCCTACAACAAAGCAATGAACGTGAACAACACGCGGATGACGGCAACTGCGCACAACAATGACTCACCTCAGCCAGATTCGCGACGCGCTGCACTTGTCCATCACGAGCTCCCACTCGCGGATGTCGGCAGCGTCCCCGCGCAGCGCGTCTAGCAGCTCCTGCCGGCCCTCCTTGGTGCCGGCACCCTCGAGCACCCACTCGCCGTGCCAGCCCTCGCCGAGGCCGGGGCGCCGCCGCGGGTGGACATGCGCCAGCCACATGTACTTGCGCGTGTGCGCGACGCCGTTGGGCGAGTGCGGGCTGCGCACCTGCGTCGGGAGCAGCGCGAGCGCGAGCTGCGGGTCGGCGCGCGGGAGCGCCATGCTGATTTTCGAGTTCACGGACCGCGGGGTGATGTGCGCGTAGTACAGCGGGGAGGGGAGCAGGTGCGGCTCGGCGAGGGGCAGTGTCCTGTGCGGCGCGTACGGGACGAGCTGCGCGCCGTCGAACAACAGCCAGATACCCGTGCCTGCGGGGTGATCGGAGGACAGATCACTGCTCGAGCTCGGGACGTCCTCCGGTGGGAGAAAGCCAAGATTGCACACAATGTCGCCGGTCGAGAGGTGCTCCCACAGGCCTGCATCGTCCAGCTGCGTCTCACAGCGTGCGATCTGATCCTGATCGAGCTCGGTGCATGGGGAAAAGACGCGGAGGACGGGCGCCCGCAGTCGCGATGTTGCCATCAAGATGTCATGGGGTGATGAAGGGGTGAGAGGCGTGTATGTGTTCTGGGGAACGGGAAACGACGGCGAGGGACTGCTATTCTCCAATGAGGAATCGCTAGACTGCGTCGTGGAGGCAAACCGGCGCTTCGGGCGGCGCAGCACGGTGTCCTCGCCCTCCGACGCCGACATGTCGCGGCGCCGACCCCGCCAGCTCTCGACATAGTGGGTGACAGCGCCCTTTGACGGCGGGGGCGGGGGCGGCTTGCGACCGCCGAAGATGCTCAGTCGGCGCACGCTCTTGACGCTGGCGGTATCGGCGGGGCGGCGCGGCCGGCCTCCAGGCACGACGGCAGACGCGGAGGGGAATCGGCCATGCTTCTTCGTAATGACCGGGGCTTCTGGTGTCTTCGGAACGGCGTCGGCTCCAAAATAGGAAAGCGGGGCAGGAAAGACAAGTTCGCGGGCGGGCGCGACGCCATTCGGCGAACGCAGGCGCGCGTCGTCAGGCTCGTCGGACAAAGGGCGCGATGAGCTGTGCGTGAGCGACTGCAGCAGCAGCACGATGCGCGAGTGCGCTTGCGACATCGCCACGAGCTGCTCGGTCTTCCTCTGTTGCTGGGGATCAGGCCAAAGGGCAGCCAGCATGGAAAGCGCGTGGGCTGGGTATTGATGTAATGGAACTTGCTGCGAAGCCACTGCGCCCATGTCAATTTCATGTGGGCCGTCGACGTTGCAGACTCACTGAAGAGATCAAGGTCCAAGAAGCCCACTTCTACTTCTCTGAAAGCTTGCAAGTCGGCATGGCGAAGGCAGTGGCTGTATCCCGGGACGAATCGAGACAGGACGACGTCCTTGAGCTGCGCCTGATGGAAGACACTCATGCACTCCTTCGACACCTGTGCTAGTGATCGGAAGTCCTCCCATGGCGTATATAGCAGAAAGCGGTTGAGCACGGCCGAATTGTGAAGGACGTTGGTTACTGAGAATCGGGGCCGCACGCGCATGAATGTGGAAAATGTCCGCGGCCGAACATCCTCCTGGCTGACATCTGCTCGCCCCTTCCCCTTGGCAAGTGCTGGGTCAAGCTTGGCGTGGAGGGCCGCAGGAGAGATGGAGCTTGAGCGCGTTGCGGGGGTCGCGGGGGTTGTCGGGGAGCTCAGGGAGGACGCGGTGCGGTCTGAGCGGGTGAGGGAGGGGGAGCGCATGGGTGGGGAAAGAACGGCAACCGACATGGGGAGTAACGAGGGCGAGGGGGCGTATTACGGGCAGGCGACGGCCATGGATATAGGAGGATCGGAGGGCGCTGAATAAATGGCATTTTTCCCTATTTCTCCACATCGGCGTCATTGCGCAATTTGGCGACGCCAACGCTGCGGCACCGGTCCTCGGCTGCAATCCATGCGCCCCTTCCGTCTCTCCCTTCCTCTGCTCTCCTTCGCCACCGTACATATGTCCATTGCTGCTCTCAGTCCTCCTCCTGTCGTCCGCTCTCATGCATCCTGTCTCGCCCAGTCGTTCTGTCTCCGGCGACTCGCCCATCGGGTCAGGGCAGGAACGTGCACCGCGTCTGTTGTATGACATCTCCCGCAACCGGTCCAGCATGTGTTCGTCCCTTTGATTGGTGTACTGCCCACGTTGTGCGCGTCCTACAGCCTTCAGCGCCGCAAGTCTGGCTGTCGATTGCATGGGCTCCCGCGTCCGAGAACTGACGCTCACGCCTATCGATCATAAACTTGTACCTCGACATCGCCTGCTGCGCATCATTTACCGGCGGTGCCCTGCCGAGCGAGTGCCCTGCCGACCGCCAGCAAGCAAGCAGGCGTCCCGCGCTTGCAGGTGCAGTATCTGCTCTCCATCTATCCAGCCCGGCGGCCGTCTGGCAGGCAACAAGCGTTTAGATTGGCAGGCGCCTCACCTTATGGAACTAGTAGTGAGCCACAGATCGCAAAGGAGAAGGTCAATCTCCTCACTAACACCTCTGCGCTCCTCTTGAGCACACACCGAAGTGCGGGAAAGGCTAGAGCCGCGCGCAGGTGACTTTGAACTGCCCCGCCTTCATTTGATAGGGGATCGTAGTAAGTCAATCACCCTGCACAGCGTAGTAGCGGACTAACTGAGCACTCCATCGTAGGCTCTGACGAGAGCGCTGACGCTCTCGATGTGCAGTGCCGCCACTTGCCCGAACATCGAATGCGCGCGTGGTGGAACATCCGCTCCGCTCCTCCGCGAACCAGCTTTCTCGTTCCTTCGACGTGGCCTATCGATGATCGACATGGCGCCCTCGCGCGGATTGACATCTCCGTACTGTATTTCTCATCTCGGTCACAAGCGCCCTCGCTGTACGGTCTGGGCGTCGGCTAAATGTCAGGCTAATGTCAGATACCAGCCACGATCTGGAATCCGATCGAGAGGCACTGCGTCCAGGATCCGGGCGACAGCCCCACGTGTCTGCGCCTTTGACGGACGCGCCCGCGCCGCCAGTGCATGGTCGCGCCTGACCCCTCTTCCGACTCGCAACGTCTTGTCTTCGTGGAGCCCTACCGACTGTCGGCACGCCGCACCAGGGTGGTCGTCGATGGCTTTGTTCGGGGTTCCTGCTTCGTCTACCATCTATTGAGACGCCCATGCCATTTGTTCAAGGTAGATGCTAAGTTTATGCTTTGACTGACGCGCTCTTTCCGCAGTAACACGCCGATGCGCCATCAATATGTGAATACGCGTCGCTGCCATTAGATCTATCTGAGTATCTCGAGGTAAAGCATCAATGAAACCTTATTTCTTCAGCTCGTGCCTTTCTCGGCTTAAAAGCCTTCCCCTCCTCGATGGCAAGAATCAGTCAAAATCAAGAATCAGTCAAAATCGTCGACACAGAGCATCTGGTCTATGACTCAACTCCCATCAAGTCATGGCACATCGCGCGCGCTCAACACGGTTATTTCTTTGCCCGCCGCGCGGATGTTCAGACTCACATCTTCGAACAACGAAGTCAAGCCTCGGCTTGGGTGCTGAAATCTCGGACGTTCCTGGAGCGCGTTCGTCTACGTGGCGAGTTCAAGCATGCTTCGACCGAGCGCCTTGATTGCATCTATCACCTGCAAAGTGGCCGCTGCGATCTTTGCGTTATTACTGTGAGCGTTTTCTGTTATGCTAAATGATCACATGGGCTGATTTCTTCATGTCTGCTGAGTGCAGCTGCGCGTTGTGGTCATGCGCTACCTTCTGCCTCTCCCCTTGTTATCTCTGCTGCTCAGGATCTCGAATTCAATTGATTGCTCACTTTTACATAGAGCAATCGAGATTGCAGCTATACCTCGCGTGTATCTCGGGTGGGACCACACTATCCGTCTTTTGACTGCGGGCCCCCATAACGCACACAGGATGGCTGGGATATGCCTTGTCGTGACCAACAGTTTCACTTCTACTGAACAGCCTACGATGCCAATGGTCGAGCTAAGACACCGAAAAATGTCAGGTTAGGTCTATCGTGATCAGTCGATTCACCACGGGTTCGCCCACCGTCTGCAAGACTGAACTTCTGGCTTCCATGCTTGAATTTCGGACGTTCCTAGCACAGCGAAAGTGTGCACAGCCATCGCAAATGGTGTCTACGTGGTGTGTTCTGGTCCGATTTATTATGACTGTCTGATGGATGCAGTTGGACATGGTCATCTGCTGCACGGTGCATCCGGTTCCTTCCCTTGGCCTATTTTGTGCCTGATGTACTGGGGAGCATGCACGCAAAAATAAAACCGCAACTTGGCTTGGCATGGGCGCGATAGATGCTTTCGCTTGTATCTCGGATGGGGGTGACGCTGTTTATTTTCGCGGTGGGTTTTGCCAACAGAGTGGCCGACATATAAATGGTGGCGAGCTCTAGGTAACTTTCCTTGTAGCAGGCGACAACTCCTATGGCTTCACTTCGCAGAATCGCGTGCCTCTTGTCTCTCGCAGCGGTGGCGATGCCGGCCGTTTTAGGTGCCGTCCTTGATTCCAGCGACTCATCCTCAACGACGCCGACCACCACGAGCTCTGCCTCCGTCGCTACAGCGTCGCCGTGGGGACAATGCGGAGGTGCGCCACAACTCACCGCGCGCCCACCAATCCGACAGACCATTGACTTCTGCACACAGGCCAAGGCTTTACCGGACCGACGAAATGCCCAGATGGATGGTACTGCCAATACGAGAACGACTGTACTTTTTATTTGCCTCTCTGGCTGAAAGGCTAGCTCACTATGAAGCGCAGGGTATCAGAATTGCTTCCAGAACCCCACAACGACTGCTCCGGCCTCCGCTACTGCGAGCGCTCTGGGAGTGTGCGGGGGTACGCTTAGTTGCTGTGTTTTCTCGGGAGCGACAGAACTGATGAGCTGTATCCAGGCGCGGGCTGGACCGGACCCACGGCATGCCCGGACGGGTATGCGTGTAAGGTCGTAAGCGAATGTACGTCGCGACTGCTTTCGGCTAGCGTTTTCGATGAAAATAATGTGGCGGATAGGGACGTCGGATTGCCTTAACCCGAACGACTGGTATTAGCCCTCTTGGTGCACAACAAGTTTTCGGTGGATCGTGGTTGGTTGCGTGGTGGATATTATAAAAAGAATTGTTCTCGATGAATGGCAAACTTTTGCCAAACTGCGTGCATTCTGTAGTCATTATCCTGTTCATTGATCTTCGAAAACAAATCGAAAGAAAGTGCTGGCCAAGACGAGTGTCACGTGATGCTAAGGACGATACCGGCCAGTCGCGGTCCCCGGGTCTGTCACCTCCTTCGATGACTCAAGGCTCTACTCTGCCCTCTTAGGCTTTGGCGAATCCAAGTGAGTTTATGTTGACATGGGCTTAGACCCGTTTGCTGACAGGTACTCAACTTGCAGGCTATAGCTAAAGCGATCACTGCGAGCATATCAACCACGGCGTCCATTTGAAGAGTCAGCCTCGTCTAAGCTGCTGCGAGTGGACAGCACTCCTACGCTAAGCACTGTTTCCTCTCCGCGCTGATGATCAGGCTTAACCGTCACGCCGATGCCTCATCAATATGTGAATCCGTATCGCTGCCATTAGATCTAACTCGAGGTAAAGCCATAAATGAACCGTGCTTCTTCTGCTCATGCCTTTGTCTGTCAAGAAGTTGCCTCAAAGCCTGCCTTCTAGCAATAACGGGCTTCGTGGCACGAATCGATCAACATCGTCGCCTTGAAGCGCCTGGTCTGCGACTTTAAACGGCACGCGCTCAACACGGTCGTTTCTTTGCCCGCCGTCACTGCAGAAGATCAGACTCACAAACGCGCTCCAAGAATGTCCGAGTTCTCAGCACATAAGGTCCTGAGCTGACATATGACTTCGGTTTTCGAAGATGTTTGTCGACGTGGCGAGCTCCAACATGCTTCGACCGAGCGCCTTGACTGCATCCCTCAGCTAATAAGGCGGCCTCTGCGATCTTTGCTTTATTACTGTGAGCATGTCCTGGTATTCTAAACCATCACATGGGCCAAGTTCTTCATTTCTGCTGAGCAGCTGTACATTGTGATCACAAGCTGCTAAGCGTCTTCTCCCTCTTCCCTTATAAGTGGTATCTCTGCGGCTCTACGATGCTCCAAATCTCACACCTAATTGATTGCTCACTTCAAGGGAAACCTAGGTTGCAGCTATACCTCGCTTGTACCTCGGGTGGGGCGACACTATCTCTCTGACGACGGCGGGCCCCCACACCTCCCACAGGATGCCAGGCCAAAATGTATACTGTCGTTGGCCGCAAAGTGACTTTTACTATAGCAGCCGACGACTCCCACACTTTCGCTTTGCTGCATTCGATGTCTAGCTTCGCTCTTATGGAGGTTTCCACCGAACAAATAGGTCCGTAGCTTGTAATAAGAAGCCTCCTTCTCCAGGTCGACAGCACTCTACGCTGCAAGTGTGGCGCTGCGTCGAGGTAGATTTCCGAGTCGTCCTGACCTTGTCATGATCAACTAGCTTCGAAGCTAGCCTGACTGACCTGGCAGGGTCTCGGCCGGTCCGAGAAACATCAGCTGAGTACTATCGTGATCATTACTCGAGTCACTACGGGCCCGCTCACCACAATCCTCTCTTTCCGTGTAGACGATACGCGCTACCGCTGCGAGATTGAAGTACATCTTGAACGACTTCAAATCTTGGCTTCCATACTCGAATTTCGAAGCAAGGCCATGGTTTTCGATGTGGCACATTCTGGGCCGATTTATTCCACATATCTGGTGGATGCAATTAGGCATGGTCATCTGCTACACGGAGCCTTCGGCCCCTTCCCTTGACATATATGACCTGATGTATCATGCATTCAGTTGTCTTATGGACATCAAGAACGCAGCTACAACATAGAACTTGGATTGGCCGCGGAAGATGCGCTCGCTTTGATCTCGGATGGGGACACTGTCAGTCCATCGGCGGTGGGCCTCACCAACAGAGTGGCCGACATATAAATTGCCGCGAGCTCTAGGGTAACTTTGCTTGTAGCAGGCCACAACTCTCCTATGGCTTCACTTCGCAGAATCGCGTGCCTCTTGTCTCTCGCGGCGGCGGCGATGCCGGCCGTCTTAGGTGCCGTCTTGGACTCCACTGACTCATCTTCGACGACGCCGACCACCACGAGCTCTGCCCCCGTCCCTACAGCGTCGCCGTGGGGACAATGCGGAGGTGCGCATCTCACCGCGCGCCCACCAATCCGGCGGACCATTGACTTCTGTACATAGGCTATGGCTTTAACGGACCGACGAAATGCGCAGATGGATGGTCCTGCCTATACGAGAATCCCTGTACTTTGTCTTTGTCTCTCTGGCTGAAAGACTTGCTCAGTATGAGCGCAGACTATCAGAATTGCTTCCAAAACCCCACCACAACCGCGCCGGCCTCCGCTACGGCGAGCGCTCTTGGAGTGTGCGGAGGTACGCTTAGTTGCTGTGTTACCTGGGGAGCGACAACACTGATGAGCTGTATCCAGGCGCAGGATGGACCGGACCTACGGCATGCCCGGACGGGTATTCTTGCACTGTCGTAAGCGAATGTACGTCGCGACTGCTTTAAATAAGCTAGCTTTCCGTTGACAAGGGTGTGATGGATAGGGACGTCGGACTGCCTTAATCCTACCTACTGGTTTTAGCCCTCTTCAAGGTGGACAACAAGTTATCGGTGGATCGTGGTTGGTTGCGTGGTGGATATTATTTTTGTTCTCGATGACTGGCAATCCTTTCACAAAATTCTTGCTTCCGGTGGTTATTATTCTGCTCATTGATCTTCAAAAACAGATCGAAAGAGAGTGCTGGCCGAGACGAGTGTCACGATAAGGGCGTATACCGGCCGGCAGTCTCAGTCTGTTCTTGATCCACTGTCCCATCCTTCGCTGACTCTAGGCCCTACTTCGCGCTCTTATGCTTTGGCAAATTTAAGTGAGTCTATGTTGACATAGGCTTAGACTCGTTCTCTGTCAGGCGCTCTCAACTCAGGCTACAGCTAAAGCCGGATCACTGCCAGCACTGGGGCCATGTCAACCACGGCGTCCATTTGAAGGGTCATTCTCGTCCCGTAATGAGCTAGCTCTGTGCTGAAAGGTAGATTGAGCTGGCAAGCCGGGAAAGACATAACAAAAACAAGCTAGTTGCCAGTGCGAGTCGACAGCACTGGTGCGCTTAGCTCAGTTTTCTTTCCGCGCTGATGACCAGGTTGCAGCAGGCAGACATTGCGTCAAACAGGCTCTTCTGCTCAACCGTCGGACGTTATAGGTTCTGCGAAGGGCCCGGATTCCTTCTTCGCAAAGATCATCGTCGACGTGGCGAGGACGAACACGCTTCTGCCGAGCCCACAATTACTCCATCCCCGCAAGGCGGCCGTTTCAATTTTCTCAGCCATCATGACGAGCTTCTTATATTCTAATCCGGTATATATCCTGCATGTCTGGTGGTGCTGCTGGGTATTCTGGTCATCTGCCACACGGTGCCCAGTTCCCGTCGACCTCAAGATGCTAACGAAGATTGTGTAATATCCGTCAAGGTCGCACCTCGGAATCGCAGCGGTGAATGGTCCGCTCGGATTTCGGATGGGGACACTGTCCATATTACGGTGTCGGGCCTCGACAGTGCCTTCAAAAGGATGGCCGACGTATAAATGGTCGCAGGCTGTAGGGTATCTCTGCTCGTACCAGGCAATAGTTCCTATGGCTTCGCTTCGTAGAATTGCCTGCGTCTTGTCTCTGGCCGCGGCTATGCCCACTGTCTTGGCTGCCATCCTTGACGCCACTGACTCGTCTCCGACGACGCCCACCGCCACCATTGACACGCCATCATTGCTGCCTCGACAAACAGTGTGGATTCGACAATGCGGAGGTTTGCGTCACGCCAATACAACGATTAAGGGACCATTGACGTCTGGTCTTAGGCATAGGCTGGGCCTTATCCACGGAATGTCCGGATGGATACTACTGCGCATACGTGAACCCCTGTACGTTTCATTTACCTCTGTGAGAAAATAGCTGAGCATGAGCACAGGGTATTCGCAATGCACCTTGAACCCCACCACGACCGCTCCGTCCACTGCCACTCAGACGGCTCTTGGAAAGTGCGGAGGTACGCATCATACTCCGTCCACCGTCTATGAAGCAACAATAAACTGATGACGGATGTATGCAGGCACAGATCCAGACTGGACCGGACCTACGGCATGCCCAGACGGGTATGTATGCACATACCAAAGCCCCTGTACGTCGCGACTGCTTCTTCGGTGAAGCTTAGCTGGCCATTGACACATATGCGTTGAATCTAGACACTTCAGATTGCCTTCCCGTTGGTGATGGCGGCGACTGACGGGGTTATATCTTTGGGATAGCAATTGCGGTTTTGTATTGGACGCAGGTAAGTAATGTTAGTGAATGCCTGTCATACTCAAGCCCATACTTTGAATCGCCTTGCAGTTGGTAAGACCCTTACTTAGTGCAATCCCTGGCATGTGTTGATACGGCTTTGCTCAGTTATCTTACAACTCTTTGTCGCCAGCCCTCCCTGACTCTCCGCGTAAAGCAATGAAAGTACTTCCTCATGTGACTAAGCTTCTGGGTCCTGTGGGGGGGCTGACTTGAGCTAGAAGGACGCATTTATCCCAGTGGGAGTCGCCGGCACTGAGACAACTCAAGCCGCCCTGGATCTTATGCTTCAATCTCGGACGTTCCTCGCTTCTACCGAGCCCACGAGCCTCTATAAACTTTCCACCAACCCGCCTCTGCGATCTTCTCGACCATTTTTTATGATCGCCTTTTTGGACCACAGACGATGGCATGGGATAATTTTTGCTTAAAACTCCCGCCACGACCAGCGCGTAGCGAGGCAAAGCCTCTGTACGTCGCGATTCGGCTGATGATCATGTAGCAACGTCGGATTGTCTAATCCCTGGCGGCCGGTAATGTCCTCTCATCTTGGGCCAAGGTGCTCGGTGAGTATTGGTGGATAGTGAAAAACAAGGAGCAGTAGTTGATTCGTGCTGGATATTGTAAACGAGTTATTACTACGACTGGTCATACTCGGGGCATCTTTGACTACCAATAGATTCATCTACGAAATCAAACAATCCTGCGTTCATATCCACTTGAGCTTGTTGTGATCAACCGTTCCGGAGGCCGGCCGGGCAGTCGCACGCATGGGACAGCCGCCGGCGGCACGTGTGTTTGAACTGACTGGCGGGCCGACGGTATAGAGCCAGATGGCGCAGGGGGAGGGGGGGGAAGGGGGGGGGGGGGGGGGGGGGGGGGTATATACCCGCCAGACTTGTTTGGCTTGAAGAGGGCACGCGGCGCGTCCACGCGTCTGCCTCACGTGCATGCTATGTGTTGACAACTTGACAGTCTTGACTCATCAAAACAATTCACTGCCGTCGAGTCACTGGCACTGGTGCGTTCTGCACATTCCGCTGGCTTCTGTAAGCAGGGTACTCTGCCATATATTGACAATGTTGAACGATCTGACACTGGGTAGACTCAAATTTCAAGAATCTCCGGAAAAGTGGTAGTCACGTGCTCCTACCCATACTGGATTATCGGAAGAGTTCTTTCTCAGTTTGTCCTGCAACGTCGACTCATCTGTCTCGTCCTACTTTTCTTCGATGGCTGGCTTTGCGCTTTGACAGGTTGACTAGGCTACCATGAATCGACACTAATCATTCTGAAAAGTAGGTGCATCGTGTGATCATCGCGCTGGCAGCTCACACCCGTGCGGATGGTCAGACGTCACAGCACCCGCGCGATCATTGCCATCGAATCGCGCACATTGTGGACATACGCTTCAATGAAGAAGATTGGGGGTGTTTATAGCACTGCGAACGGCACGGGTCTGCAACCGGGCCGCAGGGCTCGGTCATTGTCGACGTGGCAAACATGCTTCTTCCGGCCACCGCTATAGTCTCGGTGAGTCGGCGAGCGGAAAACGGCTGTTGCCATCTGCGCATCCAGGGCAAGAACTTCTTTCTGCGATTTCTCTCTTTTTCCTGGGCTTATACACCTTGGTCAGTTAGTGGTCTGCTCTGCTCGCTAGCTGGTAATCCGCCTCGGTACTAATCGCTGCTAGACCTATCCTGCTCGCTCTCACAGCGGATAATTACTGATGATGCCACATACCGTCGATGTAAAGGGTACAAGGGTAGCAGCTATCGCCTATACTTCGGAGAGCTCGCTTTAACCGACCACCGATGGGGTCACACTGTCCGCTCCAGACTGCCCTGACGGGCCGGCCTCTACAGCGCAATGGCGACGTATAAAAGGCGTCATGCTCTCTTTTAGCTTTGCTTAGAGTCGACGACGATGCCCTCACCTCGTAGGCTCGCCTGCCTCCTTTCTCTAGTGGCCGCGGCGATCCCGGCCGTCTTCGCCGTCTCTTCTCAATCATACACCTGGAAAAACGTCAAGATCGGCGGCGGCGGTGGCTTTGTTCCTAACATAGTTTTCAATCCGTCACAGAAGGGCCTGGCCTATGCCCGGACCGACATTGGCGGCGCGTACAAACTGAATTCCGATGATACTTGGACGCCTTTGCTCGACTTCGCCAACGACACGACGTGGAACTACTGGGGCGTCGATGCGCTGGCGACGGATCCGGTCGACCCGACACGGCTTTACTTGGTGCGTGATTACACTGCGGAGAGATTGTGTTACTGAGTTTCGTGCAGGCGACCGGGATGTACACCAACTCTTGGGATCCGAACAATGGTCAGATCCTGATATCCAAGGACCAAGGGAAGACGTTCACCGCTTCTCCGCTGTCCTTCAAAGTTGGAGGAAATATGCCAGGCAGAGGAGTTGGCGAAGTGAGTCATCCGATCGCACTTGTCGCACACGTATGAAGATATTTTTTAGCGCTTGGTTGTCGATCCGAACTCAAACAATATCTTGTTCTTCGGCGCCAGAAGTGGACATGGTCTTTGGACTTCGAAAAATTCTGGGGTGACGTGGACGCAAGTCAGCGGCCTCCCGAACACAGGTCTGCCACCCTCCCTTGCGCGATGTTGACTTTCTTTTACCGTTTGCATAATGTGTAGGAACTTATGTGCCAGACCCGACCGATACAACTGGGTACAACAGCGACAAAATTGGCATCGCATGGGTCACCTTTGATCCGTCGTCAGGCTCATCAGGCTCGGCGACTCCGCGCATATTCGTCGGCGTTGTTAGCAATGGAACCAGCAACATCTTCGTGACGACGAACGCGGGATCTTCCTGTAAGAAACCCATTTGTCTATGCAGTTACGAATATTCATGCCAGTCTAAGGGTCTGCCGTCCCCGGCCAAAATACGACCTACTTCCCTCACAAGGGCGTGTATTCGCCTGCGGAGAAATCGCTGTACGTGTCGTACTCGGACGGCGCTGGCCCGTATGACGGGACTTTGGGTGCCATCTTCAAGTACAACATCTCGTCATCCACGTGGAGTAACATCACACCGGTGTCGGGAGGCGATCTGTACTTCGGGTTCGGCGGTGTCGCTGTTGACCTCCAGAAGCCCGGTACAGTGATGGTAGCGGGTCAGTACAGCCATCGGGAGACCCATCAGCGCTGTGTTCTAATATCGATGTAGCCCTCAACTCGTGGTACCCCGATGGCCAAATCTATCGCTCCACCAACGGAGGCACCACATGGAAGTCACTCTGGACGTGGGGATCGTATCCTACTCTCTACAAAGCGTATGCATACGACGACACTCTGGCCCCTTGGCTGGGTGTTGGCTACACTGACGTGACGCCCGGTGATAAACAAATCGGCTGGATGATGGAGGGGTTGTCTATCGACCCATTTGACTCTAACCACTGGCTGTACGGCACTGGTGCGACCATCCAGGGAGGGCACGACCTCACCGACTGGGACTCGACGGGCAACATGACGCTGAAGTCTCTGGCAGACGGGATCGAAGAGACCGCTGTCCTGGGACTGATCTCTCCCCCGACAGGGCCGTCGCTCATTTCCGCAGTGGGCGACATCGGCGGTGAGTTGCAGACTACGATGTTCGGCTTGACTGCATCTGACGGGCTCTGGTGTAGGCTTCGTTCACACCAACCTCGCCAAGGCGCCCGCCACTGAATTTACCAACCCAACGTGGGCCTCAACGGCCGACGTAGACTTCGCCGGAAGCGCCCCGACCAACATCGTGCGAACTGGGACCGCAACCGATGGGTACGTGGTGGGACGTCCGACGCCGCCGCAGTCCTAAACATGTCCTTGGTTTCAGCTCGAGCAAGCAGGTCGCCCTGTCAACCGACTCCGGAAACACCTGGTGCGTCCTGCCGCACCGCCCCATCTCGCCGAAAGCAGCCCGCTGAGCTCACCCGCTGCAGGTCCCCACACTCCGGCGCCGCCGACGGCGTTGCGGGCTCCAAGATCGCGCTGTCGGCAGACGGGACCACCGTGCTCTGGCTCACGACCAGCGCCGGCGTGCAGGTGTCGTCGAACCAAGCGACATTCGCGGCCGTCTCGGGGCTCCCCTCCAGCGCCGCGATCGCAGCGGACAGGAAAAACAGCGCGGTGTTCTACGCGGCGTCCGGCGCGAAGTTCTACTTGTCGCAGGACAGCGGGAAGACGTTCGCGGCGACGGCGGGGACGCTGGGCTCGTCGACGTCGCCGGTGAAGATCGTGGTGCACCCGAACGTGACGGGCGACGTGTGGGTGTCGACGGACACGGGCCTCTTCCACTCGACGGACACGGGGAAGACGTTCACCGCGGTCTCGGGCATCACGCAAGCGTGGGCGATCGCGCTCGGCGCGCCGGCCACGAGCGGCGGGTACCCCTCCGTGTACGCCGCTGCAAAGCTCTCGGGCGCAGTGGGGTACTACAGGCTGGACAACGGCGGCACCACGTGGCTTCAGATCAACGACGCCGCGCATGGGTTCGGGTCGGCGTCGTCGAACGTGCTCACTGCTGACCCGCGGATCTATGGACGGTGCGCACGCGGATATTTGTGAACTGTGCTTCCGCTGCTGACCGCCGTCGGGCTGACAGGGTGTACATCGGGACGAACGGGCGCGGCATCTTCTACGGGGACACGTCGGGTACTACGATCACGACGACAGTATCGTCGTCGTCGACGTCCACGCCGATATCGTCGTCGTCGTCGACGTCCAAGAGTTCCACATCCTCGACGACCACGTCAACTAGCTCCGCGCCCGGAGCCACTCAGACCCAGTACGGCCAGTGCGGTGGTACGCACCCTTTCTGTCATGAATCGAACGGCAGCTGACTATCTGATTCCCGCTGTACGCAGGCCTGGCTTACGCCGGGCCCACGGTCTGCCCGCCCGGATGGACATGCACATACTCCAACGCCTGTACGTCGCGCCCGCGCCTGTGGCGAAAGAAGTCACACTGACGTCGAGCCCAGACTACTCGCAGTGCCTGTCAGGATGATTGCATTCCTCGTTGCCCAAGGCGTAGTCGAGTGTCGCTGTCATTGTCATGTTGGCTTTGAGTGTAAAACATGTGTTTCGAATGTGATAGACTCTATCGATAGGGCGCTTGTCGATTGCGGAAAGAAGGCTCTATCGATAGGGTGCTGGTTGGGATGGACGCTGAGGGTGTAGGCGCCACGTCTCCGGCGGTCGCACCTCCGAGCCTCGTGGAAGCGGTAAGGTCGCCTTAGTCTTTACGTTGAGCGCGATCTACGGACCCTGAATGTGAATGAGCAAAGTAAACATTCCTAAACGAAATGAGAGGACAGCACGAACAAGTCGTTGAATATTGCGGTACGCGGAGGAGAATGTTTGGCTGTGTTGTCGCCGCGGCGGACTCAGGCGTGGGAACTCCGAGCCTGTCGTTCAGCGCGAGCACCCATTTGCCACACTTTACTGTCCATTTCGTCGTCGACGGCAGCTCTGGGGTTCTCAACCTGTCATAAAACGCCTCGGTTACACCCACGCAACTGATATCTAATATCTGAGCGACGTTCATTCAAAATGGCTGAAGAATACATGGACCCAGAGCTCGATGAGGAGAGAGAGGCCCCTGCAGCTGTGCGTACTCTGTGCCTCCTCTACATCATGAGCATGTACTCATTCACTCACGACACATGTAACAGAGAGGCCAAGTTATTGCAGAGAAGGACATTTTCGGGTCCGACTCTGACCTCTCAGATGCGCCTGAAGGTGCGCCTCCCTGCTACTCCTCCCACACCCACTCTCACCGCATGCGCACACAGAGGACGAGGAGCCGCCGAGCCACCGCCGCTCGCCACTTGCCGCGGGCGACGAGTCTTCCGACGACTCGGCGGACGAGTACCAGCAGTCGCGCGCCGCGCCGAAGAAGCGCAAGCGCGTGCGGACGCGCGACGAGGATGTGGCGGCGGACGAGGAGGGCGGACGGCGGCGGCGGCGTAGTGCGGGGCAGCGCAAGACGACGTCGCGCAAGAAGAAGGCGATGCCGACCGCGCAGGACCTCGCGGACCTGCCCGAGGGACAAGGTGCGTCTGGCGCGCACTGGCGCTGACTCTGACGCTGACGGCGGCCGTGCAGCACGGAAGCTGAAGCTGGACATGGAGATCGACTCTATTCTCAAGTCGAAAAAGGCGTCGCGCCCGAAGAAGCGCAAGAAGGATGAGGACGTGCTGGACCAGGTCGCTGACATGCAGGTGTCGACGATGCGCGAGATGATGCTCGCCGCGGCGGACGACGACGACAAGGCGAATCGCGAGAAGATGCCCGCGACGGCGAAGCTGCGACTCTTGCCGCAGGTCATGGACGTCCTCCGGAAGTGCGCACCGTCTCCTTTCTCAGCGTTTCCAATTCTGAACCGTCGCGCTGTGCAGGGGTGCGCTTTGGCAATCCATCGTGGACAACAACCTCATGGAGGGTGTGCGGCGCTGGCTGGAGCCGCTCCCGGATCGGTCGCTGCCCGCGCTGAACATCCAGCGCGACTTCTTCGACATCCTGCCCTCGCTCGACATAGACACCGCGGTGCTCAAAGAGTCGAAGCTGGGGCGCGTGATCCTGTTCTACACCAAGTGCAAGCGCGTGGTGGCGGACATCCAGCGCACGGCGAGCAACCTGGTGTCGACGTGGTCGCGACCGATCATCAAGCGCTCCGCGTCGTACCGCGACCGCGCGATCCCGACCGCGGACGCGGGCGCGGAGGAGCCGCGCGGCGAGCGGCTGAACGTGATCCTCGCGCGCGCGAAGGAGGGCGAGCGCAACCGTACTCGCAAGAACGCGGTGATGATCCCGCAGCGCGAGCTCGGGACGTACACGGTCGCGCCGCGGTCGAACGCGGGCGTGCTGAAGAGCAGCGTCAGCGTCGACATGGATACCGAGCGCAGGAAACGCAATGCGGATCGTCTGCGGAGCCTGACGAGGAAGATTCAGTCCCAGGTGCGGGGCCAGTGAGGTTCACGGGTTCAGGCTGTGTTGTTTCGGCGCTGTGTTCTCGTACTTGTTTCATATGAGAAGGCCGCATGTTGCGGCAAAGCCCGCTACGGGCGACCATCGCGGTGTGCATTACTTCATTGCGCTGGCACATGTTCGCATACTATAGCGTCGGCGGTGTATGGCGTGGTAGTGACGGTACACATAGGCGTCAAAAGATAACTTCCTCGAGGCTCCGGAGGCCAGGAAATGTGAAATATGTGATTTATACCGACTACGAGCTCAGCAAGACCTCGTTAAACTTAGTATGTAGTACTAGGGAATCATGAACACAATAAGGGGGGATCGTGAGATGAGTTGGTCGGCAGTCTCGAGGGTAAGGAAGAGGTAGATTCACGGAAACGTATCTCAAACTTCGTTGCGCCATGATCCCCACTTTCTAATCACTCCGGCTTCAGCATCACGTTAGTCTCCCAGCGCCGCCATCTCTCTGCGTCGTGTCGCACCCTTCCACTCCCATCGTTCTCCGCGAAGCAAATTTGTGAATGACAGCACGCTCGAGGTTCATGGCGGCGCGCGCGTTGTCGTACGTCTTGCGCTGGATTGCCGAGTCTTGGTTGAGCTTCACGGATTTGTCGGGAAGATACGACGTGGCCTTCGTCCAGAAGGGCCCCTCGTCGAGGGCCTGCGTCACGCGTTTGATGGGCTCATTAAATCGGTGGGCAGAGTAGGTGGCGCGCACTTCCAGCGCGAAGTCGAGGCAAGGCTTTTCCGAGAGTCACTGCTCAACCTTTGGCCTGGATGCTGAAGAGAAGTCAGAACATCCCTCCACCCAGAAACCTCGACGGAGGTACTTGATACAAACGCACCTTGGCTTCGCAATCCTTTACCTTTTCAAACCTTCCAGCCCAAGTGCTTTATTTAAATCGTTGTTAGCTGAGCGATATTTCGGCATAATTGCTCCCAAATCCGAGCAGCCAAACGAGCAGACCTTGTTCTGGAGAATCATGAGCACAATAAGAGAGAAACTTGAGATAAGCTGCCCAGCGAATTCGAGGGTAGAAATTTGGTGTCCGAGGGCACGGTAGCGGCGTATTGCCCTACTACCTGCCGCCATCATATGCGGGCGGCCGCGTCATAGTTACTGGATCAAGATATAGAGGGTTCTGTGTATGTTATCTGCCTGCTGCTTTGCCGGTCAGGTGTGATTCTTATTTTTGCGCTCATTCCAATGGGCGGCTTGGGCGGCCAAGAAGGCGGAGGGAGATACTGTACATAGATGCTCCCGTGAGTGAACCGCGTTCCGGGCGGCGTGCCTCGCTTGGGCTGCCTATATAATTAAATGGTGGCGTATCAGGGCACATGTCCATTCTTAGCATGCGGACCACGGACCATGGGCCTAGTGCTCGACGTCAACATGCGGCAGATTGAGTACGGTATAGCCGGTGTTCTAGAAAGCGTGATCGCTGTGAGAGCTCGAGTGCGACAAATGCTTTCAGACAAGGAGGGCGTACGTACAGCTCGACTGGAACAGCGCTGACCATCATGATTCACGTAGCCAAAACCAATGATCTGATGATGGAGGGGGCATTGCAAGAGACAGAGGGTCGGCTAGATGGGGACCCACTGGCTTCTGGATGTTCGGGTCGACGTTGAGAACGGGGCCTGCGACTGACCGGCGGGAGCGTCTCTTCCATGCTGTGATGGCAGTGGCAATAACATAACATACGAAGAAAAGGAAATGGGAACGTGTAAACTGCAAACGGATGTGACAGGGCGAAGGGGCGCGGGTCCTGCCGGGAAGCCGACGGGGCGGCTCGATGATGGAAGCGGGCGGAGATGAAATGGCCGCTTGTGGCTGAGAGCGCGCCGGACTGCTCTTGACTCTATACGTTCATCTTCCCCAGCTAATCCTACCCCGCCGCTCCCTCATATGGCCCCCCCTCACTCTATCCCCCACATCATGCTCGCCCGTCCAAGGTCCATTCCCCGCACTCCGCCCCTCGCGTCCCCGGCCCAGCCCCCAATCTACCTCCCAACATCCAACAACAGGCTCTCCTCAGACAGTTGGAACTCGTCCTCTGCCGCAGACGAGATGGAATGGGAGTGGAAGCCCGACCAGGTTCTTCTCCTCAAGCGCGTGCGTTTTGCCCGCGTTTTCACGCGTCTTGGTCTCCCTCACATACGCCTTTTTCCAGACTCTCGACGCTCTTCCCCAACACCTGTTGACCCCCTTCAACGGCCCCGTACCCCCCTCCAACCTCCTCGACAAGATTGCTCGCGGTGTCGCATCAGCAAAAGGCGCGTCAGACTGGCCCCACTCCATGCGGGCTACGCGTGCAAAACTCGTCGAAATCGCGCGTGCTCGCGATACCATTGTTGAGGAGGACGCGCCTCGCGAGGTTCTCCACCACACCACCAACATCAAGCGCCCCCTCTATCGCCAGTCCAGTATGGATTTCATGCAGAGCGCGACTCTCGAATCCCGGGAAGACCCTTTCTCGAGGTGCGCGTCGCATATGCATCTTTTCCATTGTTCTTCGCTCACCTGTTTGCCTCAGGCGCATGTCTCGTAGCTCCTCCATATTTCACCCATATGCCCGACCCTCGTCTCCCGCGCACTTCTATGCTCAGAGTCTCAACCCGTCCACCCCGTCCTCCACGACCCTGCACTCCACGCGCTCCCATATGCGCGACGAGCCCAAGGTCAACTCCACCCGCTCCTCTCTTCGCCACTCCACATCCACACTCTCCTCCACGTCTTCGTCCATGTCTTTACCGCGTGTTCAGCCCCGTCGCAACGACTCGCTTCCGAACCCTGCCCAGTATCTCGCTTCGCCTATCGCCCCGAAGAACCTCAAGCGGGCGACGTCCTTCCGCGCAGCCGCGCCGGCGTACGCCAGCTCTGACGAGGAAGAACAACAGCGCACCAAGCACGCAAAGAAGCCGCGGCGCGGGACGGCTGGCGTGGGCACCGCGAGTCCTAGCCCCAGCCCCGTGCGTCCGCGCATGAACATCCAGCGCAATCCGTCCATCCTAGGCGCGGAACTTCCTCACCCGCAGGTCCAATCAATTCCGCCTGCGCACCTGCGCGTGCAGATCCCGGCGCTGAACCAGTCTCACTGCGAGCCGCCACGCACCCCGCGTTCGCCTCGCCTGCGCCGTGTGCGTCCCGCTGTTTTCCCCGGGCGGTCGGCTAGGCGCATCAGCTTCAACTCCCTCGGCGAGAGCGACGTCCTCCTCGAGCCCGTCGAGATCGTCCCCGGCGAGGGCCTCGGCCAGGGCCTCGACAGTGCGTTCCAACTGCGCTGACACGACCTCCCTCCCCTTGTTTTCCCGGACATAGCGCCGCGGCGCTATCTCCCCGCTTTTACCTTCATGTTCATGCTTTGGAGTTGTTCCCACGACTTGACGCTCTTTTCCCTGCAAATATGTGGATTTCTCTAGGCCAGGGCCTGCCCGGGTGGGTTTCTGCTTTTCCGTTCTTTTCTCGCTTCCATTGCCCACTCATTTGCCCCCTCCCTCGTCACTCCCTCGTTTTATCTAATCATTCTTGCTCCGGCGTGCCGGCACATCACGCTCCTTACGTGCTCCTAGCCACACTTCCTCCCCATCTTTTGCTTCATCTGCCTCGCCTTCAATCTTGGGATTTTGGTGTATACATATATTGGACTTCCTGTTGCCAACACGCTCTTTGACGCCCTTTTCTCCATCCCCATCGCCCACCCTCATGACTCGGCCGAATCATCATCCTTCCTCGCGTCCGCCGCCAATCCGCATTTGAGCCCTATCATGTTTCGTGCTGGCAGCCGGCACCCTCACTCATCAGCTTCGTCTTCCTCGGATATCGACACGCATTCCTGCAATTCAAAGCACCCTGGACTCGAGCCTCCCATTGTCCCCCCTCATACTCACCCCATCTCACCATCAACCACTACCCCTTACCTTCTGATCGCCCCACCATTCCATTCACATCGCTATTTGTTCCCGCTCTTTCCCCGCTGTACAGTATGTACATACGCTCATGCGCCCTTCCCAGCTTAGTTCCGTATACTTCTCGTTCCTTCGTCTTACCCCGCCCGGGCTGCCGCCCCGCCGCGGGCAAGCGTGTATCAGGAGTCGCACCGGCGCCGTCAGCCGGTGCGACCCGCGCATGTACATAGTACGGTTCCTTACCGCCTGCTTGCTAGCGTCCTGGTGGTGCGGAATGCATACATGGTTGGCTCTCGTCCGCTAGCTGCTGGCATAATTCAGGCCCGCACGAGTGTGAGATAGATACGAGCTGAGCTGGCGGGTCGCGTTGCAACCGGCGGAGGAGCCTCGGATTGCCACTGCATGGGTGGGACATTACGGAACACGCACCCTGATGGAAGGGTCGAAGGGCGCCATGAGGCGTGCCTTCGTGGCGCATGAACGGACATGGGGTATCTGGATTCTGGAAGGCGCGACGCGACGGCGACGCGCGCGGGTGCGACACGTTGCTGCGCGTGTCCGTGATGGCGACCGCGCGAACGTGGCCGTGGAACGTTGGCGTTGACAATGACAGCGCGGTGAGACTGCAGCGGGCGGGCTGCGGCGGTATCTCACGGGCCTCGCCCGCGCATCCCACCCGACTCACTCACGCGCCCCCGCACACACCGCATGTGAGAACATTCCAGCTTTCCTTTCGAACGTGCTCTCGGGCTCTCGGGCTCTAACATACGACACGCATCAATCAGACCATCCTGCGGCCACACACACGACGCATCAGCATCCCGTACAGCAGGAACAGCGGGCAGGGGGCGAGGTACGCACAGCAAGTAGGGTACGACACAGCGCGAGCTCGTCCGTCATGACGCCGCGCCCGCGCGCCGCTCTGCGATCTGCGCGCGCTTTTCCGCGATGAGCACCGCCGCGCGCTCGTCCCACCGGTGCGCCCAGTAGCCTGCAAAACCGAACACGCCCATCGCGATGAGGTGGCCGCCCGGGTCTAGCACAGCCCACAGCCGGGGAGTCAGCGGTAGGCAGACAAGAGGGAAGAGGGGGAGGGGAGGGGGGAGGAGGGACGCACTGTCGAAGAGGTTGCGCTTCTGGATGCCGAGCTGGCCGACACGCGCGGCGAGGCCGAAGAGGGAGAAGCCGACGACGCTGCTGAGGAGCGCCATATGTGTGTATGCGCGTGTGGTGGATGCTAGGTAGGGTGCGACGTGCGAGCTCGTTGTCCGAGTCGGCAGCAGCGACGGCCTACGAATCGGGAGACGTTGTAAATAGAGGCAAACAGCGCTCGACGCGTGCGGGCCGCGCGGTGCGCCACCGCTCCGCGACTGGTACAAATACCCTTGTTTCTGGGCTGTGTCGCCAGTATCTGGCTCTGCTTCTACCACCACCACCACTAACACTATCTCAAAAGAATCATGTCTGATCCGCTGGAAGTCGAGAGGAAGCTTGGCATCGCGCGCGACAGGAAGGACGCGGGCGACAAGGCGTTCAAGGCGGGGAGCATACAGCCTGGTGCGTCGATTTCAGCATTTTCACGCGAATAGGAGGAGCTTATGTGCGCAATCGATGACAGCGTTGAGGGCGTATCATGAGGTCAGTAGTTCTCTGCGTTCGCGCGTTCTGTGGCGTCTCACCGCTGCTGAAGTCCCTCATGTATTTGCAAGGCATAGACAAGTGAGCACTTCCTCTTAAAGGCATATCTGAATGGCCGCTCAAGTTGTGCCGTGTAGGTCTGGGCTTAAGAACGCCTTCCAACCTCCACCATCCCTAGCAGACTCTGCTGACCCGCCACAGGAGAAGACGGAGGTACGCTTCCCCTCCCGCCACATCGCATGGCCCGGCTGACTCTCTTTGCGCTCGTGCGTCGCTGTGCTCGCAAGGTGGACGAGATGGTCGAGAAGATCTACGCTAACATGTCTGCGTGCCACATCAAGCAGGAGAACTGGAGGCGCGCACACGAGACCGCGGACAAGGTGCGCCGCGCCCGACCTTCCATCCAGCGTCCTTGTTCTGAATTAGGATATTGCGCCACCGCAGGCACTGGCGAAGAACCCCGACAACTTCAAGGCGATGTTCAGGAAAGGCAAGGCGTTTGGAGAACTCGGCTACTTTGAGCGCGCAGAAGGCATCCTCCAGGAGCTCGCGAAAAAGAGCTCAGCAGGTACATTCTGCCACACTCTCCCGCGCGCGGGACCTCTCGTTGATACTTTGAGATAGATGCCCCTGCGGCGAACGCGGAGATCGCCCGCCTGCGCGCGCTCGACAAGGAGCGCGATCGCGAAAACACGAGGAAGCTCAAAGGTGCGTGTCGTGCTCGCTCACCTCGCGCCTTTTGTATTCTCATGAATATACAGGCTGGTTGAATCGCGCGGGTAAGACGGCGCCTCTGTCGTCCGACTCGGATGCGACGTTGGTAGGGTCGAATTCGACGAAGTCGGAATCGGATGCGAAGCCGGCGGTGGAGAAGGCGTTTATCGAGGAGGTCTGAGGTCTGAGGGCATACTGTCTGGGAGATGAAAATAGTCGATGTAATCTGTGTATATTCGGTGCTCTGCTCTGCTTTGCTGTACTTCTTGAAATTGTCGGTCGAATCCGGTTGTAGGAACAGTGAGCGTCGAAGACCGAAACTGAGGTATCACAGCGTCTCGCAAAGGATTGTTCATACTCATGACGAGGGGCTGTTGCAGGACTGATGGGACTGTACAAGCTGCGACCACCTGCAGCGCGGACATCTCGACGCTAGGTCTATGTCTTTCGTTGGAACCGCCACATCTGTACAAGCCGGTCAGGCCAGGTCACAGTAGTGCTCAACACAAACTGCAGTCTATGAGGCTGATAGGGCCGCCAATCTTGTCAACGAGGACCTGTCGATACTTTAAGCCCTGTCGTCCTCAGGCGTCACTCGCAACGCAGCTTTATTCATACTGATGGGCCTTTCTGTATTCAACCATCTCACATAATGACCCTTGATAGGCCTCCGCGCATTCGGTAAGTAAGCTATCCAAGTATTCCCACCAGGGCGCCGAAGGAGGTCCTCACGCTCATGTGTCTCCGCCGGGGTTTCATTTGCTACGTGGGTGTTAGCTGCATGATGAACACGAGATACAGTCAACGTTGGCAAGGCTCACGAAAGTTGCGTGGCTGCTGCCACAACAATGTCCCGGCACGCCATTGAAGGAGAAGGGAGCGGTCTAGCACGCGTCATGCGGTGTCAACCTCTTCGAACGTCGCACTCACCAGATCCGTCTAGGAAGGGCGACGAGTAAATTGGCTCCAGCCCCCTCTCTGTCGCGACTCTGGTCGGCGACCTGTTGGCAGGTTCACAACCGAACCCACCAAATCCTGCTGTGTCGTCCATCACGATATCCGGCGGGTCTTCGACAACTGACGCCGGGGCTGCAGCTACCAAGGCAGGGCGATCGGCGAGCAATGCGCTAGACTGAGACCACTGGCATCAAGGACACAGGGTGCATGGTGCATGGTGCATGGTGCATGACTAACCTCGCTTTTCGGTCAGAACGCTTACAGCTGCATCCGCGGTGTTGGAAGAGGACGCGTCAGTGCTCGAGGTCCTTCGAGGCGAGGGTGTGCACGGCACGGAGGGAGGCAATTGAGAACAAGGATGCAGGGTACGGGACTAACCTCGCTCTTGGGCCAGAGCGCCTCTCGCTGGAAGTAAAGTGCTGGTAGAGGGCACGGCGGTGCTTGGGCCGCCCTCGAGTGGATTGCCTGCACGGCATGGTAAGTTTGGCGTCGAATGATGAGACGGCCTGAGTTTGTTGTAGTCTACGAAGCGACGTACCGTCTGGATCATCGCCTTTGAACCGGAGGGACATCAACTTCTCCAGCGTCCAATCGCCTTCTGGGCCATCTCTGCGGGCTTCGCTCTGCAGATGATCATGAGCGAACCATGGTTGCATTGCGGTATTGAACGGAGCGATGTACCTTCTGAATCCGGATCGCCTCTGAACCGGAGTGACATGAAGGCCGCCAAATCCATGGTGAGGAAGACTCAAAGTAGAGGATAGGGCAGATATATAGACTCAGAGTTGACTCTGAGGGGCCGTGCAGCACACCGTCACGGTCACTGGTCGCGCTCCGTGGGAACCCCCAGACGGCGCGCGCCTTTCTTTGACTCATTGACTGACTGTGTACCACTGCACACAACTACTGCCACACATAGAGCCATGGCGACCATGGCTAGCCAACGATTCCGATCAGCGAACACAAACATAAGGTTAGCGGAGCTCAAGCGCCAAGTGGGCGAGCCGACCACAAGGGTTTCGGCATATGCCAGCACCCGGGCCAGTTCTACCAACCACGATGTGGCACACGTTGCGGAGGCTCCCCGTTCTGCGTCGTTTCCTTCCCTCAGCGACGCCCCCTCACCCACAGAACCTCCAGAACACTCATCGGGGCGCGTCCGCTGCTGCACCTCCAGATTGGACGAAAAGCGAGGAGCCTTTAGAAAGCTACGCCTACGACGGCCCGGCCGCCCTCGGATACCTTCCCGTGGCCATTGGCGACGTGCTGGACTCCCGCTATGTCATCAAGGCCAAGCTTGGGTGGGGAGGCTACTCTACTGTATGGCTCGCTGAAGAGCAAAGGTACGAAACGTTGCAGTCACGATCAAGCCGCGCGCTGACAGCAGTGTGTCGCACCGACAGCTCTTCCCGATTCTCTGCTGTGAAGGTTTTGACCGGTAAGCACCGCCTCGTGTACGCAAATCTTGGCTGACTATTTACGATTTGCAGCCCACGCAACGCGTTCAAATGAGCTGCGCCGCGAGCTCGAATACCTGCAAGAGATCCGAGACAAGAACGCCAGGCATCCGGGGCACGCGTATAACCTCCAGCTGCTGGACCAATTTTATCATCAAGCCAATGGAATGCGGCATCTCTGTATCGTCACAGAGCCGATGTGTGAGGCCCTGTCTACCCATGCGACGCGTTGGCAGCAGCGCGCCTTGCCGATACCTCTTCTCAGGCAAATTGCTCGGCAGACTCTATTAGGCCTTGACTACCTGCACAGCGAGTGCAACATCATTCACACGGGTGCGTGATAAATTTGAAGTAAGCTGCATTTTGTTTTCAAATAATCTCCTCGTATACTGCAGACATCAAACCACAAAACATCATGTTCGCTCCACTTGGCGACCCAACATCTCTCTTCGCTGCCGCCGCTGCTGCCGACGGTAACAATAATACGTCTGTCGGGCTGAGTCCAAACGGGCGCTCCATCGCACGTGTTCGACGGAACCGTATCCGTATTTCTATACCGGAAAACCCACATACCCCCGACGCATGGCGCAATATGGTAC
Organism: Auriscalpium orientale; assembly: GCA_019915035.1. NCBI lineage: Eukaryota > Fungi > Basidiomycota > Agaricomycetes > Russulales > Auriscalpiaceae > Auriscalpium > Auriscalpium orientale. Next base: position 682,764 of record JAHLMH010000016.1, read on the forward strand.
ACGTTAAACTCGCCGATGTCGGAGTTGGTGTGTTACCTACATTCATCTTGATATTCACGTGGAAACTGACGCCCTTGGCGCATCAGCCTGCTGGGCCGACAAGGTGTCTGAACATTACACTGAAGTCATCCAGAGTCCTGCATTTCGCGCGCCCGAGGTATGCATCGGAGCGGGTTGGGGAAAACCCGCGGATATATGGAGTCTTGGTTGCACGGTGCGTGCTGCTTCTGCATCCCCATAAAAGCGTGTGGCCTTTTTGACACGCATGCAAGATTTATGAGCTTTGCTTGGGAGTTTCAATATTCCCTTCCGAAACGAAATACACGTTACTGCCTGTCTTCCAAGTTGAAGTGTTTGGGGACTACCCTCTGGAGCTGGTTCGACGCGGCAGGAACGGCGACGTTTGGTTCAACTCGGACGGTCGGTGGTCGGTCCTTTTACGCGGTGAATTTGTTTTGATGTTTTGGTGTCAAGGTTCGTTGATACATCGCTTCCCGACGCCCATACATCCGCCTTTGGATCAACTCCTTTCGCGACGAAGGGATGCGGACCACTTGTTTGTCGACTTCATGAAAAGGATACTCACTCTAGACCCGGACCGCCGACCCACTTGCAAGGAGCTCCTCAAACATGAGTGGGTCCATTCGTGCGTTCTTCGTCCTCGTCATATACGTCGATTGGAAGTGACAAGAACAGTATTTGTAGTCCTGACTGAAGAGTTACATACTAATCGCTGTTTACTTACATTTACCATGGCCAATGTTGGCAATCCCATCCCATCTCCTTGCTCATTGCAAATCATGTTAGTGATCAGCGAGGATCGGTCGTGTGGCAGCCACCGAAGGTCGGCAAATCTATGGTGAGTAAGACTAAACAGTGTAGAGGATTGGTAGATATCAAGCTATCAAGACTCAGAGTTGACTCCGAGTGCGGCACTCCCGGCATTATTTAAATAATGGCACGGGTCGCCGTGGGAACCCGCAGAATTCGAACTGACGACTCCTTGACCACTGCACACAACTACTGCCACACATAGACCCATGGCGACCATGGCTCGCCAACGACTCCGATCAGCGAACACAAACATAAGGGTAGAGGAGCTCAAGCGCCCAGCGGGCGAGCCGACCACAAGGGTTTCGGCATATGCCAGCACCAGTTCTACCAACCACGATGTGGCACACCTTTCGGAGGCTCCCCGTTCTGCGACGTTTCCTTCCCTCAGCGTCACCCCCTCACCCCCAGAACCTCCAGAACGCTCATCAGGGCGTGCCTTCTGCTACACTGCCAAATTGGGTGCAATATGAGGAGCCTTTAGAGGGCTACGGCGGTGACTGCGGATACCTTCCCGTAGCCATTGGCGACGTGTTGGATTCCCGCTATGTTATCAAGCGCAAGCTTGGGTGGGGAAACTACTCGACTGTATGGCTCGCTGAACAGCAAAAGTACGAAATGTTGCAGTACAACCAAGCTTCCCGCTGACGGCCGTGTGGCGCACCGACAGCTCACCCCGATTCTCTGCTCTGAAGATTTTGACCAGTAAGCCCTGCCTTGTGTACACCAGCCTTGTCTGAGATCTTACGGTTCGCAGGCAGCGCGACGGACACAGAGGAATTGCACGAACTCGAATTTCTGCAAGAGATCCGAGACAAGAACGCTAGGCATCCGGGGCACGCGCATAACCTCCAGCTGCTGGACCACTTCTATCATGAGGCTAATGGAGCGCGGCATCTCTGTCTCGTCACAGAGCCGATGTGCGAGACCGTGTCTGCCTTTGCGGGGTCCTACGCCTTGCCGATACCTCTTGTCAGGCAAGTCGCTCGGCAGGTTTTATTAGGCCTTGACTACCTGCACAGCGAGTGCAACATCATCCACACAGGTGCGCGATCTTTCTCTTTGAACTGCAAGCCGCCTTTTCTCAAACTCGTATAATGCAGACCTGAAACCATCAAACATATTGTTCGCGCCCATTAGTGATCCTACGTCTCTCTTCGCCGCCGCGGCCGCCGTCGAGTTTGACGCTCACAACGAGACGTCTGTCGGTCTGGATCCAACCGGGCGGTCCATCGCACGTGTATTTCAGAACCGCGTCCTTTATCCTAGACCGGAAAACGTAAATGCCACCGACGCATGGCGCAACGCGAACGTCAAGATCGCCGATGTCGGAGTCGGTGCGTAACAGTAAACGTCTTGATATTCAAGTGGAAACTGACGCACTTGTCGTATAAGCCTGCTGGGCCGACAAGGTGTCTGAATATCCCTCTGATGTCATCCAGAGTGTTTTATTGCGGGCGCCCGAGGTATGCATCGGAGCGGGATGGGGAAAACCCGCGGACGTATGGAGTTTGGGTTGCATTGTGCGTGTCGCTCTGCGTCCCTATAAAAGCGCGTGGCCGTTTTTGACTTGCATGCAAGATCTATGAGTTTTGCTTGGGAGTACCGATACTTCGTCCCAAAGCAACAGCCGATGTACTCCCCGTCTTGCAAGTTGAAGTGTTTGGTGACTACCCTCTGGAGCTGGTTCAACGCGGTAGGCACAGCAACGTCTGGTTCAACTCAGACGGTCAGTGGTCGGTCCTGTTGCGCGCGATGAAGTCCTGTTTTGACGTCTCGGTGTCAAGGTTCGTCGAAACATCAACTGCAGAGACGCATAAGTCTGCCTTTTGATCAACTCCTTTTGCGACGACCTGATGTGGGCTCAGACCACTTGCTTGTCGACTTCATGCATCGGATACTCACGCTAGACCCGGACCGCCGGCCCACTTGCAAGGAGCTCCTCGCGCATGAGTGGCTCAATTCGTGCGTCGTTCGTCCTCATCATACGTCGATTGGAAGTGACAAGAATTTTTTAGTCAATACTGAAGACAGGCTAGTTCTTTTTACTTACAATGCCTATGCCAATGTGCATCACCAGCACAACTTCTTACTGAGTGGAGCCATGCTCCTGCGTGTGACAGCGAAGCGGCCTTCCGGACTCGGAGTGGTCATCATATATGTAAGTTGAAAGCCATCGGCGGTGCGAGAAGCGCCGGGAGCCCGACTTCAGAAATCAGGGACTGTGGTTACTCGCGATCGGTGAAGTGAAGGTGGTACTCATTCCGCGGAGATGTGCGATCTTTGATGGCGACCGTGAATGCGTTTCGGCGAGGGTGATCGGAAGAAAGAGTTTTTACATAAGTGCTATGTAGCTGCCCTCACTGTGTGTTGTCGAGTCGCAACGCGTAAGCAGTCCGTAATGACGACAATCACGCTGAGAGTGGGGCGGATAGTCGTCCACCAGGACATCATCCGCTCTATATGCCATATTATCTATGACTGACGCCCGGTGGGAGTGCTGAACAGCCATGAAAATTAGTCCGAGGGTGAGAACAAAATCGAAGAGCCGTGCTCACCCACTGCTTTGTCACCGTATTGAACAAGACGATCAGAGGCGGACAGCAAAGCCTCTGCATCGTCCGTCTGAGTATACGTGATTTTCTGGGCAACTCTGTAGTGGAAGGGGTACCAAATCTTCTTCAATGCGACCTCGATGAAGGGTAGCGGCATGAAGCACGTCGCACGGAAATCCAACACCACCACGATCAATCGGCCATCCTCCATCGTACGCTTCCTGAAGTTACCCGGGTTGAGATCGGCAGGACAAAGGAATCGACCGTGGCTGGACAGATCGCCTTGAAAATCAATGTGCAGGAGTCTAAAGATCTGATAGTGATATACTTAACTCTGACGTCGCCAAAACACCTTATAATATGGGAAAAAACTTACTCCGTACATATGATCATAGAAGTCCCGGTCGGACCTGTAATTGGCATTGGGAAGCCACTCGGGAAAGAAGGGGTGTACGATAGATCTTGTACCGCTGCCAACGTGTCCGAGTGTCGCGGTTGGTGGCGGTTGGAGGCCGATCAGCGCCTGGACAGCTTTCGCAGCTAGGTCGACGTCTTCTGAGTCGCAATCCACACCCTCAATGTACTCCATGACGATGAAGCCAATTGTGCCGTATAACTCTCTCCGTGCCGCAAACGCGTGGAATACGCGAGGAGCCTGTATGTCTGAGACACCAGCGTCGCGGAGAGCCTTCGCGGTCCAGTCCTGTGTGCGCGCCTCGTCGAGGTCAACATTATGTCCATATTTGACCCAGGCAATGACCGAAGTAGTAGAAGGATCGACGATGGTGGTCCCGCGGATGTCTAAGCCGAGATTTACGCATTGGGCCACGATGGTCTCCTCGGAGGGTAGACTCGGGTTGTATAGAAATCCGTACGGTGAAGAGTCGGAAGACGACATCTAAGAGGAAGCATTAACCATGAAGGATACCAGTATGGTGAAAGATAAAGAGTGCGACTTGCTATGACAGCCTATGAGGGACTGGCTAGGGAAAACCCTTAGTTTGAAGCTGTTTGACGACGACGAGAGTAAAGGCCCGCGGCGGTGACGGGCGCCGGGGCGGTGGTCAAGTGAGTCGTTACATAAGCTCTAGCGCTTCTCCAGCGACTCAGTGAGAGTCTCAAATTTTGTCGACCAAAGTGACAACGTCGAGTAGTCATCTCAACACTGCACTATCTTGTCGCCTTGATCCCTTTGCTGTGATCCTGACCACGCCACGCGCTCTGTGTCGAAACTTCTGTTAGACACCTCAAGGCCTCAAGTGAAGCAGAGACCGCAAGATGCCACAACCGAACATCTCCCTCTCGGTCCTCCAGTCTTACTACCCCAGCGTCACTTCGCTGTCAACGTACCTGAGCAGCATTTTGAATGCAGGCGATAATAGCAGGGCAGAAGATATCTTTCGACACGAGAGCGATGCGACTGCATACTTGGAGTTTCTCGACAAGTCGTACGTGACTTGCACGGTGACGGAGGAGGCTGGCAAGAGTGTAGCGCGTATAACGGCAAATGAGCCAATGGTACCCATGCGCGACGTGGGCTTATTGCTGCTCTCATGGTGCACCGCTGATCATGCTACATAGGTTATCGACCGTGCACAGGTGCAGCTGCTTTCGAAGGGACGCAAGAAGGTGCCCAATGTCATCACTCTCGGATATCGTCTGGTCAGTCTGTACCTCAGCACCGAGTTATCTCATCATGACACTTGTGGCAGCCCTTTGGCCGAGATGAGAGGATCGGGGTGACGCGTCAGGGCATCGTGAATGAGCATGTCAACACCAATATCACGGCTCTACAAGCCTCGCAATGGGAGCGCTTGCTGAAGAGGTATGTCCTCGTGCTCTCATCTCTTGGCTTTGCAACTACTAACGCCGCTCCATATGCTGCTCCAGGATCGGCGAAGGCGCTATGGTCCACTTGCTGACAGAAACGAGCATTTTCGTGTCGCTGCCGAACGAATGTCTTTGTCAACTCACGGGTCGCCCGGTAGTTGAACTGAAGCCTTCCATGAAACCAGTCACTGTTGGGCTCGCCGCTTTACATTCAGAGACGAGACTGAAGAGGAAGGCCGACAGGGAGGATGCGGCCGGAAAACCAACCAAGCGCGCTCGTACAAGCAGCAGGACGGCGAGCGACTCTTTGCCAGACCACACGCCTGCAGATATTATCTTCGACCGCTCGCGCATATGCTACGCTAGACCCGCATATATTCCGCATACGGAGACCATCGTCGCTGGATTGCCTCCCCATCGTGGGTTTCTCGATGCTCTTCCCACTCAAACGCGACGTAAATACCATCTTCAGATTTCCTCAATTTGTTGCGGTCATCCTTCTACCAGAGAAAGAAGCAGCAAGAACCTGATCCTCGAAAACAGATGGACGACGCCCGCCACCTCGCGAAGTACGTCTTTCCTCGCCAGTACGGCTTATCCCATCCTTTTGCGGCTTCGACAAATCTACATCATCTGCCGGACTACTCGAATCGCGAGGAGGAAATCAAGGTGGACCCTTCGATCCTTCAGGGTCGATGGCAATGGGCCTGACTGCATCCCCAGGCCAAGGGCAAGTGTCCGACACCAAAGAGGGTGAAGCCTGCCCTGGATCTGTTGGAGAAGATCATATGGAGGCATGGTAGATGTTCCTACAGAGCCCTCAGGGACATGGCTTGCCCTTCTAAGGTGCGCGCGCCTTACGATTATGTCCGAATCTGTTGACGGAAATTGAATTAAATCATCAAGCTCCCGAGTGCCCAGCAATCCCAACCGCTCGACTCCTCTGTCATCCTTGTACGTCACCTTCTTTAAATACTGTTGCGTACTCTCTGACTGTCTTGCAGGAGCTCATGTCGGAGCAGTCTATCAGTCTGCGATCCCAGCCGTCTGTCAGCACAAGTATCGTGTCTGGAAACCCACCTCTCGGCTTGACACAGCTCTCCGCGAAGGCAAAGAGCAAACCACGTTTTGCGGAATTTGCCTGCAGTAATTTCGAGGCGAGTGACGCGCCTCCGACTCGGATCGTTTAGCTGACACTGGGGAAGGTCTATCGCTTCGCAGTGCTAGTTACCAAGGCCGTCATCCCTCAAGCTTTTTGGGGGTCTAAGGAGAACTTCAAGTCAGTCATGGAAGGTCTGTTCTCGCGATCCGATGTTGATGAAAAGGAAGGTTGAGACTTCCTGTCCAAAGTCGTCAGGGACTACGTATCATGCCGAAGACACGAGTCGATCTCACTCCACTCGATATTGCAGGGTCTAAAGACGACGTCATGCCGCTGGTTGTGCCCCAGTGGCTTGTCTGTACATGTACCGGTGTCTGACACACTGAAGCGCCGTGAGCTCTTGGAAGAGTTCATCTTCTGGTACTTCGGTTCATTCCTTGCACCGCTACTAAGGGTGAGCATGGTTCTCTGGATTGGTAGCGTCTTCTTCTGAGAAATGCCACTGTCCCCAGACCACCTTCTATGTGACGGAGTCTTCGGCCTTCAAGAATCGTATCCTGTATTTCCGCCAGGATGACTGGAACATCCTGTGCGCCCCTCTTATCGAGCGGCTCACAACGGAGACCTTTTGCAAACTCGAGAAAGTGGGTATCGTTTGTCTGTACGGAACAAGAGCTTATCTGTCTCAAGGCCGAAGCCGAGGAAATCCTTCGCCAGCGCAAACTGGGTTTTTCATTTGTACGTCTCCTGCCGAAGGACACTGGAGTGCGTCCTATCGTAAATTTGAGACGAAAGAAAGCGGACTTGAAGGTGCGAGCAGCGCGCTGTGCTTGCTTCACACACGTATCTGAGCTCGGTCCAGTTCGCTCGCTATGGGCAATCCATCAATGACATTCTCCAGGCCACATTTCAGATCCTCACATACGAAAAAGTTAGTGACAACCTTCACCCGCAACAATTGTCCCTGACGATGTATCATCTAAGAACTCCAGACCAGAGCTGGTTGGCTCTTCGGTTTTCGGACACAATGAAATATACTCGCGGTTGAAGGCATATAAGACCCGCCTTCAAGCGGTCGCCCCTGCCGGATCTCTGTATGTGCCTCCAATGTAACCCATCGCAGGATTTTGCTGACGTTCAACGAGACCGAAATTTTACTTTGTCAAGGTCGACGTTCAGGCGTGCTTCGACACCATCGAGCAGTCTAAGCTTCTCGGAATTCTGAAGCGCATTCTGACTGAGGTGCGCTCATGATGTATGAGGCGGAGTTGGAACTGAAGCTCATAACCGCAGGATTCATATGTCTTACCTCGCTTTGGCCAAGTCACGCAGACTGCGGGCAAGATCAAGCGAAAATTCGTGAAGAAAGCTCTTCCCGGTGGTCAGATGCGTCCTCCGAGTCGGGAATGGTGATCTTACTTCCACCTCCACAGATGAGCACCCCCACTTCCTGCACTATGCTACCGAGTTGGCGGGAATGCTCAGACACGCTATATTCGTCGACCAAGTCAGATCTTCCGCGTGGATGTCACGATGCATACAGCTCACACCCTGTTTGACAGGTGAAGTATCCCTATTCCACTCGCGAAGATGTCTTGGAGCTTCTGGAAGAGCACATCTCCGAAAACATAGTCAAGGTGCGTTGCCATTGCCTTGTGTGCTGAACGCCTTCGTGGAATATGAAGCCAGATAGGCGAGGACTACTACCGTCAGGCCGTCGGTATCCCTCAAGGCTCAGTTTTATCCTCACTCCTCTGCTCCATCTTCTACGCCGACCTTGAGCGCAACCATCTGCAGTTCTCTCAAGACCCGCAAAGTGTAAGTCGGCCCTACTTTTTTCAGCATCGCTGTGTCACTTCATGTCCCTTCGAAGGTTCTCCTCAGGCTGATCGACGATTATCTCTTCATAACGACCGACAAATCCAAGGCGACGAAATTCCTTGACGTCATGATCAAAGGTCCTCCTACACATCATCTGCGCACCCTCAGTGTCCTCAATTCTCCTGTCACAGGGCATCCCGAGTACGGGTGCTTCATCGCACCAGACAAAACGCTGACGAACTTCGACTACGATGCCAACATCATGAGGGTGACCGCTCCCAATCAGAAAGGTCGGGTACTCAACCAGCGTTCCTCATCCAAAAGTCTCACTTCTGCGTACCTCAGGCTTTCCGTGGTGCGCCCTGTTCATCGACATGACGGATCTGTCCGTGTCGACAGACTACACCCGATACCACGAGAATTGCAAGTCTCCGCCATGTTCTCGTTGCAGCATATAATGACCGTCACCTCCAGTCATCGTCGACTCCCTAACAGTTGACCGCGGCCGTCGAGCCGGAGTCGTGTTCCTGCACAAAATGCTTCAGTAGGTGTCCTGCGCGCCCGCTTCGAATGCGCCTGCTCAACCAAACTTTGTGCCAGACTCGGCAGAGCGAAGAGCCACATCATGTTCTGCGACACCGACCTGAACTCTACGCTCGACGTCTACCGCAATCTATACCAGAACTTCCTCTTGGTCACGATGCGGATGCACTACTATCTCAAGAGCTGGGGCCTGAACATCGCCAAGCACAACGCGTTCATACGCAGTGTGTATCGTATACTCCTCCTCCCGAGACTCGTTGACGAGGCTGCGCCATAGAGACGATCCAGCAAGTCATTCGCTACACCTACGCCATTCTGCGCAGCAAGTCCATGAATAAACTGGCCGCGACTCATCACGCGCAGTGCAACGTTCAGAAGCCGGCTGTCTTCTGGTTTGTCCTCCAATATACCTTTTCATCCTGCGCACATGCCGACGCGTGCCTCCAGGTTAGGGTCGAAGGCTTTCCACACGGTCTTGTCACATAAACCCACTGCCTACAAGCCGCTGCTGAAGTCGCTCGCCTTCGAACTTTCACTCGGCAGGAATCGTCGGTACAAAAAGGAGTTCGGCCAGCTTGTGAAACAAAGCATGGGCATGCTGACGGATTTATGCTTTTGACTCGAGTGCGACGGACACCTGTAATACAGCTCAAGTGGTCGCGTGGATTTATTGGTACGAGAGTGACCTATGATAGTATATGCATGTACGATACTGATACAGAACCCAGATAAAATACATGACCAGTGAAACGTTCGGAAGCGGGTATTACCCTTGGATACAAAGTGGCATAATATTGGCAAAATCAAGGCAAAAACCTGCTCAAGCCATGTTTCTGCTCAACCGTCGTCAGCGGCTGCACGCGTCACAGAGCAAATGCACATACCTCCCCACCCAGATTCTTGATCTTGACCGCTCTTTCTCTGTCGTCGGCTTGTTTGTGCAACTGGACATTTTCGACCTCATCCATCTTTTCGCGCAGCATCTCAGTCGTATCGCGGGCGTGACGGCGACTATTCTCCAGAGCTTCTTCGTGGGCTTTGAGGGTCGATTGGCAGCGCTGGTGGGCCTCGAGAGCCGACGTGTAGGCAATCTCCGCCTTACGCGCCTCCTTCAGGGCGTTGGTGAATTTGGTATTCGCCACTAACTCGTCCTAGAGTTGATGGGGATCAATCAGCACAACGAAGGCGCAGCAAAAACGGTCGCGAACCTTCACTGCTTGTTTCTGAATTTTCTGTATCTGATCGAGCTCCTTAATGGCTACCTGCAGCGCTTCCTTCTCAGTCTTCGCCTCGCTTTTGACTATCTTCGACAGCTGGCGCCCGTGAAGTTCTGCCAACGCGGTCAGGTGACGCATCTCCCGAAACACACGATGGTTACTCACTCTCCTCTTTAGCAATCATCGCCTTCTCCTTGGGCCCAAGCTGCGCGTCCGCGCTGGCATGGCGCGCGTGCAGCTCTGGGTCGCCCTCGGGAGGCTTGTGGTTGGCGAGCGCAGCCCCGTTGTGGAAGGTGCTCCCGGGGTCAACACTGCCCGTGCGGCGCGAGCGAGTCGAGCCTGCGCGTCGTGCGGCCGCACCGGCTGCTCCAGCACCGATCGCGCCTCCGGCGGCGGCTCCCATCGCTCCTGAATGGTCGCGAGTCCCGCCGTTGGAAGTTTCGTTGGTGCGGACGTCGGGAGATCCATTGCTAGCGAACGCAGCCCCGTTGCTCCCGAGATTGGGACTGCCCGTGCTGCCAGATTGAGGAGAGTCTGGAACGGGGCTCGCTGTGCGTCGCGAGCCCAAGCTAGCCGCGCCCGCGCCCGCGGCGCCTCCTGCGGCGCCACCACCCATTGCCCCTGTACGTCCGCGAGGAGAGCCATTCTCGAAGAGGATACTAGGACTATTGGGAGACCCTTCGTTGGCGAACACAGCCCCGTTGCTCCCGACTCCGGCATTGCCTGTGTGGGCGTTTTGAGTGGCGCCTGGAGCGGGACTCGCGGTGCGGCGCGCGGCCTTGCTTGCAGCCCCAGCGCCGGCTGCACCTCCTGCGGCAGCTCCCATAGCCCCTCTATATCCGCGGGAGTCTCCGTTCTCGGACATCTCGTTGGCGCGGCCGTCGGGAGGCGCGTTGTTGGCGAGCGCACCCCCGTTGCTCGTGAGGTCGCTGCCAGTGCGGCCGGATCGAGGAGAGCCTGGAGCGGGACTCGCAGTGCGGCGCGCAGCCATGCTTGCCGCTCCCGCGCCAGCTGCACCTCCTGCAGCAACCCCCATCGCTCCTGTGCGTCCGCGAGACTCATCGGGCTCCTCGGGGGTCTCAGTGGTGCGGGCACGCGACATGCTGTCCTGCGAACCGGAGGAGCGCTGAGGCGGCGATGAGTTCATCAAAATGGGCTTGGGCTCCTGCGTCGGCGTGCGGGGGCGGGGGCGAACGGTAGGGTCGCCGTCGTCGTCGCCCAGGGGCGGCAGGGTCTCGGCGGTGTATTCTGGCTGATGCTCGGGGATGGGGAAGGCGGGGTCCAGAGGTGCTATTTTGCTGGGCGGCGAATCCTGCGCACTGTCTTGGATGCCGCGGTCAGTGGAGCGACCGTTGGTGGTGGGATGCCTTCCTAGACCGCTGCCCTCGGCTGCGGACGGCTGGCGGCTGACGCTCGCCCCACTCTGCTCGCCGCCGACGATGGGCTCGTCGACAAAGCCGACCGAGTGTCCTCCACCTGACCTGCCCAGGTCCTCCTCGTCATGCGCCTGCCCGTTGGGCATGGGCGTGCTGCCGTTAATCCTGCGCTTCGAGTCCGGCGAGGGGCCTCCTGGAGGAATGGCGTCGGTGGAATTTACGCTGGTCGTCGAGTCGTGAGGTCCGCTGGGACCGCTGTCCTGGTTTCTATTGAAGAGGAACATTGGTGAGGTATATGGAGTGGGGAATAGGGGATTGAGGGGAGCATGGCGTCGCTGAGGTTTATGTAGTGGTCGGATAGTCCAAGTTAGACTTGTTCGTGACGTCATTGGTTCTTAGCGCGACTGGCTCCTCGAATCGAGTCGCGCACCAAGGGACACATACGTCAGGTCTTCTAGTCTGCATTCGATCAAGTCAAACTGGGTACTCTAGTGGCTTGAAGGCTTCATAGAGGCGGAGTCTGCGAGACACACGCCGTCGTCGTGCGGCGCGTGAGGGTGGCCGTGGGAAACGGTGGCGGGAGGCCGACGCGAGCGTTGCTGCAACGGCGACCATCCAGAACCAGAACCACCTTGCATTGATTCTCATGAAATTCAAAAAGATGCCCACTCAGCGCCCGGACTAGGACATCATGTCAGTACCGCCGGGTACTAGTAGGCAATTGATCCAGGGAACCAACAAAGTTAAGGGTGCGCAGCTCAGCGCCTGACAGGCGCAGTCTCAACCTCCCCACATACAACGCTACCGTTTGACTCTCTAACCTTGTCATACTCTCGTGAGCCTGCATGAACTATGTCCATCCTCGTCATCGCAACAACCTTCTGCTTGGTCATCGTCGCGCTGGCTTGCTTGCCAGCTGTGCGCTCGCATCTCCCCCGCATACCACTGGCATATATCTCTTCGCCTCCCCTTCGAGACTTGCCGGGACCCCCATCTGACCACTGGTTCTATGGCAATCTTAAGGAGACCGGCGAGGATGAATCACCGACATGGCATGGTTGGCTCAAGACATACGGCAAGGTCTTCAAAGTCCATGGCCCCGTCGGAGTACGTCTGATATGTTTTCGTGTGCATACTTCCTTCTGAGATGACATATAATAGAGCGCTCTTCTGATCCCGACGGACACTCGCGCTCTTGGGCACATACTGTCGCAAGCCACTGACTATCGGAGACCGGAACGATTTCAGTATATCCTGGGGAAGTTGCTTGGCCCCGGTCCGTTCACCTCTCCATGTGCTTGTGTTGTCTTTATCTGATGAGCAGACAGGACTTTTAACAGTTGAAGGTAAGCCTGTGTCTGATATGATTCAATGACTCCCTCACCACTGTATAGGCGACCAACATAAACAGCAGGTGCTGTAAATGCTATATCGTCCGTCCTGTATGCTGAACGATCTGACCCTAGTACTTGTAGCGCCGCATCGTGGTATTGTTGTTTGCGATTCGCAATCCCTGACTGGGTACTCATGTGGGCTCAGAATCCTGCGTTCGGTCCAGCGCAGATGCGCGACATCACATCAATTTTTGTTGAGAAATCTGTTGAGGTGCGTTGGTAAACTCGCTTGCTAGTGGGAATGGCTCACACCAAGCGCAGCTGCGTGATCGATGGAGCGAGCTGCTGTCGTCATCGCAGGCGTCCAGTGAGGTATTTCCAGTCTCAACGGCTGAACTTACAGCCGACGACCTCAAAGTCACGATTGATGTGTTCGGTTGGCTGAAGAAGATGACATTCGACGTCATTGGACTGGCCGGTATGTATCCTGTCATGGCATCTATATGTTGGTCATAATGCTCATGTAATGGGAATGCAATTGACAGGATTCAACTACGACTTCCACTCTTTGAATACTGCCCTGCCTCCTACGGAGCTCGAGCAAGCCTTGCGAACGTTGTTAGCTGTAGTCGAGCCGGGCGCAAGCATTCTCGTGGTCTTGCAAACTCTCTTTCCCATCGCACGCTGGATAGTAAGTGCCATCAACGCCCTACCAGCAACATTCTGATCCTTTCTCGTTATTGAAGCCGACACGCCGCGCTCGTCGTATCAATGCTGCTTTGGAGACTTTGCGTCGCATCGGGAGAACGTTACTGGAAGCAGGCAAAGCCGTTGACCTGGAAGACGTCGCCAAGGGATCCACGGGTGGCAATGAGCGGGACGTGCTGAGTTTGCTGGTGAAGGCAAACATGGCAAGCGATGGTGCAAGGATGACAGACGCGGAGGTCTTAGCTCGTACGCCCTTTCATGCTCATCCTATGCCGTCTGACAACCCTCGCGACACAGAGATTCCAACCTTCTTGATCGCAGGCCGCGACACGACTTCCAATGCAGTTTCATGGGCGCTGTATGCGCTAGCACGACACGCTCCCACGCAAGATTCACTGCGCGCATCTCTCCCTCCGCCGCCAGCGGAAGGGGTGACCATGGAATTCTTGAACGAGCTGGTCCAGTTGGACTGGGTGGTGCGTGAGGTGATAAGGCTGCATCCGCCAGTCCCGGCTACATCCCGCGTGGCAACCCGCGCCGATGTGATACCGACCGCCGAGGAATGGGTAGATGCCCATGGCGTCAGGAGAAGCGGCATTTCGTACGATATTTTCAATTGCCTATGCAGCATCGTCTGAACAACCGGTTTCGGGCATTGCAGCGTGGCGCCCGGCGACGAGATTCTGATACCAATCTTCCTCCTGAATCAGTCTCCTGAGATCTGGGGACCTGATGCACTAGAGTTCAAGTATGTATGTTCTTTGGTCCATTGGAGGCTGCATGACAGAGCCGCCTGCAGGCCGGAGCGGTGGAGGGATGTTCCTGAAGCTGCGCGCGCGATACCCGGCGTGTGGGGAAACACTCTATCATTTCTGAGTGGACCACGGGCATGCATAGTGTATCGTTTCGCTGTCCTAGAGTGCGTGTAATCTGCCGCGGATGTCTATGTGACGCTGATGTTACGACAGGATGAAGGCGCTTCTATACACGCTGGTCTGGGCGTTCCGCTTTACGGTGGCGGTCCCTGAGGGGGCTGTTCGCGCGAAGAATTTTCTCCAGCCAAGTCCACACCTGAGGGAGAAGATGGAAGATGGCCCGCAGCTGCCATTGCAGGTGTCCAACGCAGGGCAGTGAAAGAAATTACATTATCATAACAGCACAGTGACGTCAACCTGTATCTACTTCGACGCAGCCTGCTCCTTCTCCAGCAGCGCCGCGACAGTCTCGTCTATCGTCTGCTCGACGCCGGTGAACTTCTCGAATCCAAGCAGCTCCTTCGCGTTGGTGCCCACCAGCTTCGCGTACGCGCCCACCTTGCCGGTGTTGCTGTCGTCGAGCGGGGCGATCCGCGGCTCGATCTCCGGGTGCGCCTTGTGCAGGTACTCAGCCGCCTCCCGGATGACGAACGGGCCGCCCTGCGCCAGGATACGCTTGTGCTGGCCGACATCACCGACTTTCAGCGCACGGACATGCACAGCGCTGAGGTCGCGGGTGTTGACGAAGATGGGGAGGAAGGGACCGTGGTCGAACAGAGGGCCGCCGGCGATGAGGCCGTAGACCATCCTGTTCGAACCCGAGGCGAGATTGTCGATGGTCTGGCCCTTGGCGTAGCCACCCAAGACAAACCCTGCGTTGACTAGGCAAGGCTGTCAGCTCGATCGCCAGATGCGCAATTGCGCATACGCACTTGTCGTCACGTCGTAGTCCTTGTGCTCGTCGGCGAACTTCCAGACTGACTTCTCAGCAAGGGTCTTGCCAATGACATACACGGTCCACGGGTCCAGCCCTTCCTTCAGGGCATCCTCGCGAGAGGGATTGAACCAGTCTAGATGCGCAGGTTTAGGCATGTATTAAAGCGCGTATCGTTAAGAGCACTTACCCTTCTCGGTGTATGTGGCCTCCTTCCAGGTGAGCGCGGGGTCGAACAGGGTAGCGAATGTGCTAGTGTAGACGATCTTCTTGACTCCGGCCGCGAGTGCAGCGTCGAGGACACGCTTGGTGCCGTCGATGGCAGAGGTAACGCTGACTTCGGCGGAGACTGCGTCGGGAAGCGGCGAGCCGACATGCAGGACAGCCCAAACACCTATCGCAGTCGAGGCTATAAGCGGGAGCCATCACATGACAGGCAGGGAATTGAGCGTACCCTTGAACGCTGCACTCAAGTCAGAGGTGGCAAGATCGTCGATCTCCGCGACCTCGAACTTGTCGCCGTAGTGGCCGTACGCCGTTTTGAGGGTGGCGGTGCGGGCAGGGCGCACAAGCCTAAAAAGGTATGGTCAACAATTCGCACCGCGTGAGCACCGACAGTGTCTTACGCTCGAGCGGGGTAGCCAGCCTCGAGGACGGCCTCAAGGACATTGGCGCCAACGAAGCCGGACGCTCCTGTAACCTGCAATCACCGACACATCGTCAGCGCCATGCCTGCAGTGGGTAGCGCAGACACATACGAGGACAATTCCAGTAGACATGTTCTTGTGTAGAGGACTGTAGAGGAATGTAGAGTGGAGAGAAGTTGATGACTCACTCGTCGATATACAGCCTCTTTATACGCTTCGCAACCCCACATAGGAGGTGTACGCGCAAGCCCGTGCGACGACGCGTATACATGGTATCAGCATTCGCAATCATTCCAGTAAGCACGTCGGCGCTCGGGTATGGGCAGAAGCCCGTCCTCTACCGCGATCGGGGGGTACTCCTGCGGGCGGTGAAGTTGGGCAGCTCCGCATATGGCGATGGGCGCCGCTCTATGTAAGCTGGGCGCGCCTTGAGCCATCGCATCGGCATTAAGGGTTGCACTAGGATAGCTCTGTCAAGCCCTGATTGACCGGCAGTAAACGGGAGTAAGCAAGATCGTTTGCCCAGATTTAAAGCTCGTCGATGATCAATAAGCGTGGATTGACGGATCTGGCTTGCCTTCAATGCAGGGTATTCATTAACCGGAAACCGAAGTTCCGACTTCTGGCGGAGTTACTGTATTTGAAGCATTCGAGAGCATTCGACGAAGATTGACAGCTATAGTTCTGTTGCGTTAAATGAGAACACTGCCACAGATCAGCAATTCGAAGTCTCCGTTGAGTGGAGGATATCAATTGCTCGATCCGTCGTTCAATATTGAATTTGAAGCTTGATGCCGATGAGAGAGGTTGTGCTGGAAAGACACGGACCGCGGCTGCCCCCCTGCCTCGTTGAACTTCATCGTTATGTGTAGCACATGGAGTGCGGCAGCATGTTGCGAGATTTCCTTGCACTTTCCCGCTCGGTTTCTTCCGGGCTGCTGGCTGCTACATCGAGTCTGCAACTGTCTGCAACTACCGTTCCAACGGCTCACAGGCGTGAAGACATATACGTGTCCCCTCGCATGTCACTCTGCGCACGGAAGCTGACGATGCAATGGCTGAAGGTTACATTACCTACTGGTAACAACATGACTCGCCGTGGGAAACAAAGGCTTCGTTTAGAAGTCGCCAACAACCTCGCGTTCTTCGTCCACGAGCACATCCTCGTGGTCCGCGTAGACGGCTTTGACAACCTCCTTCTCTGTCCACTGCGCCTGCCCATTTGATGAAGTTGCAAGCGGGGTAAGGCTGTAATCCACGGACAGCGCCGACAAAACGCCGCCGAACGCGTGAGATATGCCTGACGAATGCTCAACATCAGCGCTCCATTCAAGAAAACGGCCACCTGGAACTCACCTGTGTCGATGATAATGATCTGCCCCGCACAACGCGAGACAATATTCTGTGGTAAGCGGCATCAGGATCGCAACTTGCGCAACGACAAACCTCTAAGTCTCGATGCTCACCGTTCTGTTGAACGTGTGGCCCATGATCATCCTCCGCGTCCCCGTCTTCTCCAGCACGGCTCCCACAGCGTTGCATACCACCTCTTCCTCGCCACGTGCCCACCCGCGGTACCACAGTGGACCATCATTGCTATACAACCCACGCTCCGCCGGAGTCGCGTTGTCCGGAAGGCCGGGAGATTTGGCTGCGGGTGGCCGCGGCAGCGGCTGAGGGTTCCGCGTCTGCAGCTTCTGAAGCAGCGACTGCCCGAGCGCGTTGATGGCGGACGGGAACGGCGCCAGGTTGGGGTAGTCGGGTGCCAGCCCGCCGTGGACGAACGAGTACGCCGCATGGTCAAGTGGGGCGGGAAGGCGCTGCGCACCATCGGGGGGCGGGTAATCGTCGTTCGGTTGTCCGAGAGAGCCATGCAGTGGTAGGCGAGCCGCGGTGGTGTAGTTGGCCGCCCAGGCTTGCCCGATGCGCCCGGTGGACAGCGCCTCCTGGCGAGCCTCAATGGAGCCGAAGGTCTGGATTTCTGACGGCAGGACGTATCTTCACGAACAGTCAATTACCATGCGCATATATGCGTGGATTCTTGTAGGCTTACCTCCAGTTTCCTGTGGAAAGGAAAAAAGGTTGGCATCAGGACGGACTAGGTTCAACGGCGCTGTGTCTCACCAATCGCATTCATCCATTCATGATTGCCCAGGAGGGACAAGACGCGTCCGCCGGCCTTCTCAGCCTGCGCACGCAGCTCCTCCATCCACGCGAAGAGTTTGATGGTATCGTCTCCTCTGACTCGCCATGTATCAGTGCACTGTTGCAAAGAGGACACCGGCGTACTCACCGGTCGAGGATGTCCCCAGTCTGCACCAAAACATCTACGTTGCCCGACCATGCCCCGGTAGAGTCCGTCACGCCCGCTATCCCAAACACCTTCTGCGCTTGTCCAAAGTCTCCATGGAGGTCTCCAACTGCCACGATGCGAGAACGACGCTCCCCATTGACTTGCTCTGATGCGGACCTCACAGTGAAGGGCGAAAGGTGAGAAGAGCTGCGATCATTGGACTGGTATGAGGCAGCGAGAATACAGAATAGGACGACCAGGATGAAGACTAGCGGAAATGCAGGAAAGGCGCGTCGAGCACGCGGGCGGGGTGGGGGCATGGCGGTGGTTGTGGCGGGAGACGAGACGACGCCCTTTGACGACGCGCCGCGACTTGGAATAATGATTGAACTCGACGACTGTTATGCATGCACATGTGGCGCGCCTCAACTCGCCCTGCCTCGTCTGCCTTGCCGTCTGAGCCTTCGCTGCTCGCCAGTCAAGGATGTGCCCCCGCTGCAGTAGGAAAGACGTCCGCTATACATGCAGGGGATGCGTATTTATTCTCTGTAGCTTGACTTCCGTTTCCTCGCGTCTAGAGCCAGTTAGATAGCTCGCGTTGGCCGCACGTGACCGTGCCGGCGGCTTCGGCATGCCGCGGAGGATATGCGATGCGTGTCGACGGTGTCGATGAGATTGAGAAAAGCTCGTGCATCATCTGTAGTGTCTCTGGTATACCTTTCTGGCCTGCAATGAAGTCTGTAAGGGATTGGGGGTTCAGGAAAATGTAGTGGAGAGTGAACGGCGTACGCTCGGGATCATCTTCCACATCGACATGAGAATGTATGCTGTGGACTGTTGTTGAGCAACGTCGGTGAATCGGTGGATCCCTGAACGTCAAGGAGGAGCATCCAGCGACGTTTATACCAATGACGGGCAGCGATGAAGTCAAGAGCCAAGGGGCAGTGTAGAAACTGCGCCGGGCATGGCGGCGCGGAGCAAGTCTAAACACTCACTGCCACACGAGCAACACCCTTGCCCTCGTCTCCCTTCATCCGACTATGGAGTCTTCGCCTCCGACCGGCATCCTCGCCGTAATTGACAACCTCAAATATCAGCTCAACGACGTGTTTGCAGCCCTCTCTGGGTGCTTGTGCCAGCAACAGCAGAAGCTCAAGATCAACGGGCGAACGTGTCAGTACCTCCACCCTTCTCCGCTCGTTTACGCGATGTCTTGTGTCCCATCCACTCAGAGTGCTGACAATAACTCTCCGCAGTCCACATCATCAAGTTACTAGGCGAGGGTGGCTTCTCATTTGTATACCTGGCGCAGGATGAGACAAGCGGGGTGCGTCGACGCGCAGTCATCCGCGCGTGCTTCGGAACTGACACCAGTGCAGAAAGAGTTTGCGTTGAAGAAGATACGGTGTTCGACTGGTTCGGATGGAGTGAAGGACGTGATGCGAGAGGTCGAGGCGTATCGACGCTTCAAGTGCGTCCTCTTTCGTTGCTTCTCCCGTGATATACTTACATTGACGCTCCCCAGGCATCCCAACATCATCCGCATACTAGTATATATACTTTCGTTCGAATCCTACACGTCGCTGACGAATGAAACAGGACTCTGCCGTCCTGCAGGACCCAGACGGCGACGGGCAGGTCGTCTACCTCTTCCTACCTATCTATAAGGTACATACTGTTCTTTCTCCCTCCGCCCATCTTGTCCCGGTTCTTATACCGACAATTCAAAGCGAGGTAACCTGCAAGACGCCATTAACACCAATGTTTCCGACGGCACGCACTTCCCCGAGCGTCAGATGCTGCGCCTCTTCAAAGGCACATGCGAGGCCGTCCGCGCCATGCACACCTACCGCGCGCCAGCGGGCCACGCGTCCTCTTCCTCACGCAGCGGCCCATCTCCCGCTGCCCCGCGCGGGCGGGCGCAGAACCACTCAGACGATGAGGACGACGAGGACGAGAGCTTCCCGCAGCCGGAAGGCGACGGGGACGACGGGTACTCATACGGACCTCCGAGCGCGCGTCGCGCGGAGGACGTACCGCTGGTCACGAAGCACCGTCTCGACCAGGGCGACGTAATATTCGAAGGCGACCAGGACGTCGCGGGGCACGGGCAGAACGGCGCGGCGGCAGGGACGGGCGAGCTTGTGCCGTACGCGCATCGGGATCTGAAGCCTGGGTAAGTGTGCTCGCGAATGCAGTGATCTGGAGACAAGCTGATGTGTGCTTGATTGTGTGCAGCAACATCATGATTGCGGACGACGGTGTCACACCGATCCTCATGGACTTTGGGAGCTGCGTGAAGGCTCGCATACCCATCGTCAACCGGTCGCAGGCATTGGTCCAACAAGTGAGCTGGGGTGCCGGGCTCAAAGCTATAAGCTAATGCATGTGTTCAGGACATTGCTGCGGAGCAAAGTACCATGGCCTACCGTGCACCCGAGCTCTTCGACGTCAAAACCGGCATCGAGCTTGATGAGAAGGTGGACATCTGGGTATGCCTCCGCCTACTCTTCATGCTGCCTGCTACTTGACGCGTCCCATGTGCAGTCCCTTGGTTGCGTGCTCTTCGCCTTGGCGTACTCCCACTCGCCTTTCGAAAACACACAAACGACGGAGCAGGGTGGTTCGATAGCGATGGCGGTGCTGAACGCGCAATACAAGCATCCAGCGTCCAACTACTCGCAGGGTCTGAAGTCACTGATCGATAGCATGCTCAAGGCGAATCCGAAGGATCGGCCGGATATTCAGCAGGTCGGTGCAGTGTGTTTGCATGCGCTATGCGATCTCATTCAACCGTGCAGGTGATAGACGCAGTGGACAGCTTGCTGCAGGGTGGCCGATGACGGTCGCGTTGCGTTTCGTCCTAGCTTTAATCTAATGTTATTCACTTCGGACAGTATGCTGCACTATCCTGTTCTCTGGAACCCCTCTAGACTGTTTTCGCGCTATGCTCGTCAAGGTTCCCGAGCCAGGAGTAGTATGTGACACGTCAATCGAAAATCTGCAACACCTTTGCTTTCTCCATCCGCTTCTTCTCCTTCCTCGCCTTGGTCGACAGCGTCCCGTTCGACGCACCCTTCTTGTTCTCGTCCAGCGAGGGGTTGTTCCCCCGACTGCCCTCCGACGGCGCCGTCTCGTCGAAGTAGCGTTTCGCGCCGTGCGCCTTCGGGGGCGGTTTGCCCTGCTTCTCCAGCTTCCTCCGCTTCTTCTCGCGTGCCTCCTCGCGCTGCTCCGCCGTCTTCGGCTCCCGCTTCACCTTCTTGGGCTTGGTGTCGACGGGCAGCGGGTTGGCGAGCGCGTTGGGGCGACGCTCCTCCGCCTTCGCAGCCTCGCTTTTGGCGAGCTGTTTCGCCCGCCCGATCTCTTTGGCTTTGGCCTTCTTGGCCGCGTTCTTCTCACGGACGACTTTGATATGCGCGAGCTTCTCTTTCTGCGAGGCGGGCGGGCAGCCTGTGAGGTGGGGATGAACTAGAGCGGCGTGCGACATACCCGTTTCTGTGCCCGCCGTGAAATAGCAACAGGTTCTGCCGGGATCTCGGGCTTGATCTCCTCCTCAATCTTCACCAAAAGTGTTTGGATGATCTCCTCGTCGGGTTCGACCTTCATTGCGAGTTCTCGTACGCGCTTGAATCGACGTTGGTGGGCCTGAGCAAGGAGCGAATGTGTTCAACATACCTTTAGTGGACAATGGAATAGATGACGCACTTTCGAGTTTTCGTGCACTTGTACCATAGTAGAATGCTTCAGTATTTTTCCCGGACACATCACACAGAACGACTGATCAGGACGAGCAATGCTCTCGCGGATGGGTTGCTGGAGTGCAGACGAGACGGTAATAGCGGGCTCGCCTGTTGCTGGTTCTTCGTCGCTATCGCCCTCTTCCTCCTCTTCTTCCTCACCATCATTATCGGCTTCCGCCTCCTCTTCACCATCGCTGCCACTCGCCTCCTCCGCGTCTACCTCCGCCTTTGCCTCCTCCACCCGCTTCCTCTTCTTCCCACCCTGCGCGGCAGGCTTCGCAGACCCCACGCTCGACGAAGACCCCGCTGCAGAGCGCGAGTCTGAGTCTGAGTCCGACTCGGACTCTGATGAGTCTGTGTCTTGTAAGCCCATAACAGCCTTCATGTCCTCGTCAAGGCCGAGCTCTTCCTCTTCCTCCTTCCGTTTGCGCCGGCGTTCGACGCGTTTGAACATCTTGATTTAGTTGTACGTGCCCGACCTGCGAGTCTGCCGCTGTAGATGATGATCACTGTGCCAGAGTTGCTGCAACAGAGCTACTGTATCGTTTTCTGCCAAGTTCGCCGCCGCCTGTTTTTGGTCGGCGGCACAGGACCGGGCCGCGCGGGCGGCATCTTTTACTTGGGCCCGCCATTTGTCCAGCGCAACCTCGTTGCGGCGTCACCTTCCCTTTGAATGCATCGACGGGGTCTCCAATGCGCCCGAGCTCACACCCTCCTTCCTCGCGTCCGTGACGCGCCCCTCGCTCACCCGCTCACCCGCGCACGTACTGGCGGCAGCGCGAAGAGCAACCCGCGGACGCCCTTCGACGAAGTTCGCAAAGCGGCCTCCACCATCATCTCCGCCACGCGCAACAGCGAATTTAAAGGCGGATGGAAGCATCGCAGGTCGCCGCAGAGCCGGGAGACACGTCTCGTCGATGCCATATTGAGCCAGGTAGCCTTGCCCGCGACGGGCCCGCCTTCGCCTCCGACAGCACCACAGCTGTCGAGCGTGAGCGATATGACAGCATCCGACGAGATGTCCCTGGAGTTGATGGGCCCACATTTGGACATAGGCAGCCTTGTGGAACTGCGGAGGTGAGTGCTACGTCTCCTGCGCGCATTCATTGCCTGACGGAAACTGGAATGCAGAGACCAGTCGGACCACTTTGGCATCATCATCGGTGTTCATACTCTAGAACAATCCGGCAGCACTATCTTTACGCTAAACTCCAACGGTAGTTTGAACTACCACCATCCCGAGGACGCCATTTGGGTAGTACCCAATGTCATCGACAAACATCTTGCCGCGCGGTGCGGAGCGGCAGAACGAGCGGGATCAGCCACAGAGGTTATGGCGCGCGTTGCTGTGCTACAAGCCGTCCGAGACTATCAAAAAAGACACGAAGACCTGTTCAATGGGGTCGCCGCGCGCTTCCCTACCCTCCACGAGCAAGTCTGTTCGCCAGACCCTGAAGAGTGGGCAGAAGTCTCCGTCTCCCACGCGCGCTACTTGCTCGACGTCAAGAACGAGGACAAGAAGCTGGCGCTGCACTGCGTGCACTCCCATTTGTTGCGGCGCACGCGGGAGTTCCTCATCGTTCGGGCGAATTATCTGGACCACCCCCTGCTGCATGTCCGGCCACGCGCGCAAGTGGAGCGCTTCAACGAGGTCTCGAATATGTTTAGGACCAAGGATCCTCGTCTGGCGGAGTTCACGCAGAATGCGCGTCGGACAATTTTGGCCCTTCGGGAGCTGCGAGGATCGTCAGACAACGAGCCGCCGTCGTACGCACCCGCGCCCGGCCTCGAATACACGGACAACGACCGGCTGTTTATCAACTTCTTTCTCGACGGCCTTACGGAAATGCGTTCCTTCCAGACGAACGCCCACTCTCCCCTCATGTACGCCCTCATCAAGGATTTGAAGCTGTACAAAGGCGACCTGGGCGAGGCGCAGATTCGGGATTTCCTCATTGACTACGGGGTCTACGCGCCATGGCAGGATTGGGCATCGCGCCGCATCGAGCTGGACTCTGCCATACGCAGTCGCTCGGGAGACGCGAAGCAAGTGCAGCAGCAGCAGGAACTCATTGCGAGGAAATTGACAGCGCCGACCCTTGCGCCTGCACCGCCGGACCAACCGCTCGGACCAGAAGATTTCTACCCCTCCGATCCATTGGAGCACCTACGGCATGACTTCGGCGACCTCCCTGTGTACGTCGTCGACGACCACACTGCACACGAACTCGACGATGGCATCTCTGTCGAGACGATACCCAATGAACCGGAGAACAAGTGGCTGCACGTCCATATCGCGGATCCCACAGCCCTCTTGCCACCGACACACATCTTTGCCAAGCAGGCTGAAGAACGCATGGAGAGTGTGTACTTCATGCACAGGACATACCCTATGCTCCCTACGGCTCTCATGCGCGAGAGGCTCAGTCTCGGTACATCTTCCGCCCGCGGGCTGCCAGAAAACGTTCTAACGTTTAGCGCGAAGATCGACGCTGTCGGAAACGTCTTGGACTACAAAGTACGCGCCGGGCTCATCAGGAACGTCCAGATCATGCATTACGATAGCGTGGATCAGGCAATGGGTTTCAACGGCCCAGCTTACAAGCAGCCGTTCGGTCGACCCGCTGTGTTTGATAGTTCTGCACAGGCTATAACTCTCTCGGAGCGTGCCAAGAACGATTTTCTGATGTTGAGGGATATCAGTGACACGCTCGTAGAGCACCGACTTCAATCCCCAATATTCTACTTCCCATACCCGCGAACGTACCTCTCTGCCCACCCCACCACTCTTCCGCCAAGCATCCTCGACGCCTCTGCCCCCGGTGTGTTCAAGGGATTCCCCGAAGTCAACTACGCAGTCGGCGACTTCAGTGAAATAGAAGTCGGCTCCCGAAGGATCATTGCAGAGGCAGCGAAAATGGCGTGTCGCGTCGCGTCCCTCTTCGCCGTCTCAAAGGGCGTCCCTCTTATCCATCGCGGACTCCCCCCGCCGACAATCTACTCGGAGAGCCAATTCGCAGAGCTCTTGGCGTCGCGTGACAATCAGGGCTTCGTCGACCACTACAAGGCCCGCCAGGCGCACTTCATGTTTACCTCCGCCGGGCACTCGCTGGAGCCGCAGCCACACTGGATGCTCGCGTTGCCCGAGGGCGAAGGCTACGCGCGCGTCACGTCGCCGCTGCGGCGCTTCACGGATCTCGTCGCCCACTGGCAAATCAAAAACGCGCTGCTGCATGGGAGCTCGTACTTCCCGCGCGACGTGATGCAAAGGTATTCTAACATGACGGCGGCGTCCGCGAAGCGCCTCGGACGGATATACGACCAGCACGAGCGCGTGTGGGCGCTGTCGTACATCAAACGGTGGAGGGAGCGGCATGGCGAGACGGGCCCGTTGGGCAGCCTGGTCGGGCGCGCGCTGTCAGTTCCAAGGGGCTTGGAGGGGGCCATGTCCACGCAGATGATGCTCATCGAGGAGCTTGGTCTGAGGGTGATCGTGGTGGACACCCAGGATCAATTGGTACCGCGGATAGGAATGCCTTTGAAAGTGAGGGTGGGTGAAATCATGCTCTCGCCGGCGGGTAAGACCGCCTTCACTGTGCAGCGTAGCTAATACATAGCCAGTCCTCGAGGATAGTTGCACACCACTCACTGGCACATCTACTTAGCTTACATACAAAAATATAATGGCCTGACCGGCATCGATATTTTCTTCTTCATCTAGAATGATTCCGTCCTACGGCCGGGCGACTCTGGAGCGAGGCTGGAGGAGGACGCGTAGAGTTCCCACGGTACAATGGTTCGATTCCGGTTGGCTATATATTTTCCGATTCGTGCTCGTGAGCATCGCGTCACAGTCCTCCAGCGCATTTCTTCCCTCGACACCGACGTCGCTGCGAATCCATGGCGTTCAACGCCTCCTCCTTACCCTTCCCGTCGTCCGACGCGTGGTCCGGCTTCGTCACGGAGGCGCAGAAGTTCTTGCCCCAATCCAGCTCGCGTCTGGCCCTTCTCGCGTTCATCAATATACCGGTCTTCGCCATTGTTATCAACGTTCTGCGACAATTGGTACGCGCTGTTTCAATTCTCGTCGTAGCCTGTGCTCATGACGGTAGTAGATTTTGCCAAAGGACCGCTCGCTGCCGCCAGAGGTGTTCCACTGGATTCCTATTATAGGTTCTGCTCCGAGCTACGGCAATGACCCCATCGCGTTCCTCGCAGACGCCCAGAAGAAGGTGCGTGTTCATTTTTTTGCTATCGACCCAATTCTTACGGGTGGTTAGTATGGCAATGTCTTCACGTTCGTTATGCTGGGTCGCAAGATGACTGTCGCGTTGGGATCGGCGGGGAACAACTTCATTCTGGGCGGGAAAGTGGCCCATCTCTCCGCTGAGGAAGCGTATACAGTGCGTCGTGCTCCTTTTTAATAGCAGTGTCATCCTGACTGTTCTACAGCCTCTGACCACCCCCGTATTCGGCAAGGACGTCGTGTATGACGTGCCTAACGAGGTCCTCATGGAGCAGAAGAAATTCATCAAGGTCGGGCTCTCGACGGAGAACTTCCGCTCGTACGTGGGCATGATCGAGGACGAGGTCTCCGAGTACATGGCCCACGACCCCAGCTTCCGGACGTTCCAGATGAACGACATCAACGAGTGGGGCGAGTTCGACCCGCTCAAGGTCCTCGCTGAAATGACTATCCTCACGGCAACGCGCACGCTCCAGGGCAAGGAGGTTCGCAGCAACATGGACAAGACGTTCTCGAAGCTCTTCTCCGACCTCGATGGCGGGTTCACGCCCCTGCATATGATCTTCCCGAACTTGCCGCTGGAGAGCTACAGGAAGCGTGACGCAGCGCAGAAGAAGCTTTCTGAGTTCTACATCAACATCATCAACAGCCGTCGGGACAACACAAGCACCGTGCGTGGCTATCTTGCTGCCATTTGATTTTGCTGAGCTCTGTTCCTGTACAGAACGACGAGACGGACATGATTGCAGCTCTTATGAACCAGCACTATCGCAGCGGCCGCGCTCTCCCTGACCACGAGATTGCGCACATCATGATCGCCCTCCTCATGGCCGGCCAGCACACGAGCTCGACCACCGGCGCATGGACAATCCTGCACATTGCCTCCCGCCCCGACATCGCGTAAGTCCTGCGCCCCCACTCCCCAAATCCAGTCCCTAATCACACAACACAATTCAGCGACGCTCTGTACCAAGAGCAAGTAGAGAAGTTTTCCAACCCAGACGGCACCCTGCGCTCCCCGACATACGACGAGCTCAAGACGCTCACCGTTCTTGACGCCGTCATCCGCGAGACGCTCCGCCTGCACCCGCCGATCCACAGCATCATGCGCAAGGTGCGCTCAGACTTCCCCGTGCCGCCGACCCTCGCCGCGCCGTCCAAGGACGGCGTGTATGTCGTCCCCAAGGGGCACTTTGTCCTCGCGTCGCCCGCCGTGAGCCAGCGTGACCCGACACTGTGGCATGAGTGCGACGCGTGGGAGCCCTCGCGGTGGAACGACGCGGACGGCGAGGCGCAGAAGGCGTTCAAGCAGTACGCGGATGAGAACGGGGAGAAGGTGGACTTTGGGTTCGGTGCGGTGAGCAAGGGCACAGAGAGCCCGTATCAGCCGTTCGGCGCGGGCAGGCATCGCTGCATTGGCGAGCAGGTGGGTGTTCCTCTTTGGTTTCTCTGAGAGAGAGTCGGGCTGACGCGCGTATGCAGTTTGCGTACCTCCAGCTCGGCACGCTCATTACCACGATGGTGCGCAAGATTGAGATGCGTCTGCCCGCGGGCATGCCCGGGCCCAACTACCATGTAAGTGGCGCTGTCTCTTGTCTTGCTTTCGCTGTGCTGACCCTCGGTCTGATGGCTCTTTAGACCATGATCACGATGCCGAAGACACCACGCACGATTACCTATCGTCGTCGCAACTTTGATTGATCGTGCTCTACAAAGTATTTTATCTTAGCACCTACATACCCGATAGACTCGACAGCTAATAGGAACACAAAACACTATACTCTCGATGCTGCAGTGAAGTCGTCATTAAGCAGTGTCCAAAGCTTGCCCCAAGCAATCCATGAGAGTCATCGGTATACTGTATGCTGGTTCACGCAGATGCTTACTTGACTCGGACGTACGACATGCTTCAACTTGTCGTGTACCATTCCAAACGCATGCTCAAGGCGCGGACTCGAGATGACAAGCTACTTACCAGTGCAAGTCGTCGTCATGCCAAAGCCTCTGGACAGCGTGTGGCACGTGAAGGGCACGTCAGTGGCTGCTGCTGCCACGGACCCTCTGAGCTCCCACAGCTCTGCTTCCACCACGCCGAAGATGGGCCTCTCTTGCTCCATGACCACCTCCTCGTCCGATAAGCCTGCAGGGAGCCCCTTCGCCCCCCGACCCTCTTCCTTTAGTTATCCCCAGCTGAGAAACGGGTGCGAGTCCGTGCAACGCTCAAGCTCAAGTATACTCGGACTGACTAGCCTCGCTATTTACGAAAGCTACGCCTTGAATATCACTGCTCAGACACTCGCTGCATGCGCAGAACCAGCTCTGCGTACGTTTCTCCTAACGCTCCTTTCGTGCCCGAGTACCTGACCGTTACGGTCTTTTAGACGATGCAGTCCTTACCCCCCGAGATTGTGGGGAAAATCTCTGAGTACCTCACCCCCGATGCCGACTTCAAGTCATCTCTACCCTCACTGGCCCTCACCTGTCGCGCCTTCCTCCCCGAAGCCCGACGCGCCCTCTACCACTCCGTCACGCTCGACGCCATCCGGCACCCCGCCCTGCACGTCACCGAACTCTTCCTGCGCACCCTCCACTCCACCCCCGCACTGCGTCCGTGTGTGCACATCCTCGCAGTCACAATCGACGCACACCGCGGCCAGCGCCTCGGCGCCACCGTCGCGCACGTCCTCGCGCTCTGCGACGCGCTGCACGCGCTCGACGTCGACGTGATACGCTACGACGACGTTACCGAACACGACGCCCTGCACGCAGCAATCGCCGCGCGCACGGGCCTCCGGCACCTGCGTCTCGCGACCAAGCCGGTCTTCGGGAAGCACCCCTGCTCAGCGGCGCAGTGCTTCGCGCTGCTCGCCGCGCTCCCGCACCTCGAGAGCGTGCAGCTCATTACTCACGGCTGGCACCTCGACGAGTTCACGCCTGAGGGTGGGCTGGTGTGGGCGTCGTCGGCGTGTCCGCGGCTCCGCCGCATCACCGTCGACGCACCGCTGTCCAGCGCATGGATTCCAGCGCTCACCCGCCTCGCACCCGCCCTCGCGGACCTGTACTCGCCGGAAGATGGCCTCGCGGCGCTGCACCCCGCCATGCTGCAGCTCGCGCTCGCCCAGTGGGCGGGCACGCTGACCACACTACGCCTCGCGTGCGCGGACGCCGCTATTGTCCAGCGCATCCTGTCGTCGCTCCACGCCGTGCGCGAGCTGCGTGCGCACGCGAGCGTCGTTGCGCCGCCGGCCTTTGCCGAGTACGCGTCGCTACGCTGTCTTGAGAGGCTGGAGTATGGTGGCGATGAAGAGCAACTGGCAGCGCTGGCGCGAGTGGTGGGGCAGGGGTCGTTGCCGTGCTTGCGGAGTGTTGCCTTGTTACCGGGCGAGGTTATGTCGAGGGCTGGGCAAGCGTTGCACTGTGAGTGCACAAGAAGGGGTGTCACGTTCACTGCCATCACGTTGAATCCACGGATTTAGAACAATTAACAACCCGCGCCGCCACCGAATTCGCCCACATAAATAGGTTCCGGTGGTGGATTCAGGATCGTCATCCCACTTCTTCTGCGCCCTACTCGCACCGACCCCGCGCTGACCATTTCGACGCTGGACGAATGGCGAGAATATTAATCACCCGGCCTTCGTCGTCACACGCCCGCCCGCACCATCCCCACACCTCTATACTTCGCCTCGCACCATCCTCGGGTTGTCGCCGATCTGCGCGGCTGTGTAAGAGCTCCCCACACCAGGATAGTCCTGCCAAGGACACGAATCCCAGGGTGGCGACAGTCAGCGGCGACTCTTCAAGCCAGTTCAGCTCACTTCGGCGGCCCACGGAAGCGCAACGCTCACAGGTGGACGAGCCATCCGTCAACCTGAAGGGTGGTGTTCCTCCTTCGATTCAGCCAGACATCCCCCAAGCGTGCTTTCCGGCCAACAAGGCTGACGGGTCCGATTCCAACGGCGGCCAGCAGGAAAAGCTCGTTGAAGGTGGCCCACTGCAGCACTCGCCGATGAAGCCCGGACAATCTTCCCGCAGACGCCGGGACCGAGTTGCAACTTGAACGTCATTGGATCCTCCGCTTCGGAGATCTCTGCGTCCGAGAAGGAAGGTCATAGTGGAATGTTATGAAGTTCAAATGTAGAGACGTCGACAACGAGGAAGAGCATAGCCGTGTTTCATAGCCTTGTTAGCCTGTAGGGAGACTACCTACTTACGTATTGTAACGCATCCTGAGAATAAACAAACGGGAGTTGTTTGAACAACGGCCAGGACGAGCGTCATGCGAGATCGGCAAGCGCTAGATCGGCTCCCCTGCTCATACGTACATCAGGCGCGGGCCGGTCCCCGACTTCGTATCACCATTACGATGTTTCGCCAGTAGACAAGGCGAGTGCAGGCAGATTTGATGGATAATCATCAAGCAAATCATCTTTACAAGCGTGTCGGAGCATATAGAAGAGGGATAATGTTACAGCAGGTAGAAGGAGGACGACGAGAATCGGACACTGGAGAGAAAATTGTTTTCTGGAGTTTCATCGATTTTGTCAGTGACTGAGTTGAATAAACTCGAGAGAAACTCCAGATAGCTAGTGGGTAGAAAAGGGAGAGGGGGTGCGAAAAGGTTTTTTTTTTCGAATATTTTGTGAATCATACGACAAACAGAGTCTGAGCCGATGACGAGAGAGCAAGGAACAGCGACCAGAGGGACAGGAGGGCGGCGAGACGACGACAAAAAGGCGGCAAGACCATAACAAGGCGGACGCGAGAAGGATGCAAGACGTTGACTGGCGATGGGTAGGAAACGATACAGCGACGAGACGGACACGAGCCGGCGACGCTACAAAACGAGACGAAGAGACAGTGACAAGACACCGACGAGACAGCCACAAGATGAAGACAAAACGGCGGGGAGACCTGGGGAGACGGAAACAAAACGGCGGGGAGATAGAAACAAAACGCCGACGATTTGATGACGAGACGGCGAACAAGAAACGAGACTGGATCCAGCAGTCGAGACATACTCGCTTTACCCTTTGCTAAGCAGCCCGAGGGATAATGGTCTTCGCCACTTTGACAAAGATACCGCCGTTTGATGCGGTCTTCGCCCGCACAATCCTCCCACAGCAAGGGACGACATGGACGTGGCGAGTACACGGGGGAAACGAGCAAGAAGTCGACAATTGAAACCCCAACCAGGTCCAATGACATATAAGACGAATCGGCGATGGAGAGACTCTGAATGGAGAAAGCTTCAATAATTGGGCATGCGCAACCTCATCAGATCTAGTCTCCGTAGCTGACTCTCACAGATGACAGTCGATCTGTTATATAGATCAGATCCAACAAGTTCAAGAACAACTCTGAACAACTCCGAGTCGGCTCACCCACGGGGGACGCGGACATCCGGGGATATAGTCGTGGGAAGCTCTGGGAAGTCGGGAAACTTTCTCTCCTAGCCTCACCCCCCAACGCTCATAGCCGTCTGGGTGCCTTCACATCTACAAATTCTGATCCCAATGCTGAGGCGTCTGACGCTATAGCCTTCTTGTTTAATGGAGAGACGGCCAGGTACCGCTTGCATACTTCCAAGAACTTAGTCTCCGTTGCCGACTAGGCGTCACTAAGCCGCCTCGAGTTTTCGGTCACTGGTCAGACGTAAAGGAATGCTGATTCCGCCCCTGCAGGAACACCCTCAAGGCATGCACATGTTACGACAGTGACTGGCTGCTATAAGACAGGGTGCGACCCGCAGCGCCCTCGTCCTGACCCTCACAGCGCTGTCCTCGTCACCGCAACATGCTACGGTGGCTCGACATCCTCGCAATAGGCCTCGCGGGGTTCCTCCTGAGGTCATACCTGGTGGCGAGACGGCGTGGTAGGGGCCTACCACCACCACCCGGGCCCAAGCCACTGCCGCTGCTGGGCAACATTCTCGACATCCCAAAGACTGAGCCGTGGCGAACATACACAGAGTGGGGGAGGAAATACGGTGCGCAAATCGTCACTCTTCTTTACCATTGTCTGACCAGAGCATGGTCATACAGGCGAGATCACTTCCGTTACGGTTTTGGGGAAGCGCATCGTGTTTGTCAACTCATCCAGAGCGGCGAAGGAGTTGCTTGAGAAGCGCAGTTCATATTATTCTGATCGCCCGAACATCCCCATGATGGACCTGTGAGCAAGGATTGACCTTCAGTCCGTGCTAGCTAGCTGATCAACGCATCAGCATGAACTCCCACTACAATCTCGCTCTCACACCATACTCCGACAAATGGCGCAACGAGCGAAGGATCGTAGACCAGAGCCTGCGCCCGAGCGCTGCCCTTGCGTACATTGACATGCAGACGAGAAGGGCACATGCATTTCTACGGCAGACCCTCAATAAACCGGAGCTGGCTATGGAATATCTGAAGCAGTGAGCACTTCTTTGTGTCCGAGAAATCCAGAACCTCATGCGCAAACTCAGTTTCACGGGAGCAATCGTCATGTCCTTGGCCTACGGCTATGACGTCGCGGAAAATGATGATCCGTTCATCGACACAGCGGAGAAGCTTCTCAGGCTGGCCTCCGAAGCAATATTACCGGGTGCATTGCTGGTCAACGACTTCCCATTCAGTATGTCTTACCGCCGGTCTCGATGTGATCGCTTCATCAGCTTCATACAGTTCAGTACTTGCCCGAAAGGCTGCCTGGAATGGGGTTCATGGAACGAGCGCACTACGGCCGGCGGCTCGTGAATGACCTGGTGAACCGTCCATTCGAATTCGTCGAGGAACAAATGGTACGTGCAGTAGCACAATGATTACAAGGGTTGTTTCTCAGGATCTTCACAGCGGTTGGGCACGGCGCGACATTCTCTTGTACGAGAAAACTTATATGATGCCGCCGCCGAAGACAATGTAAATGCGTTGAGAAATGCCGCTGCCAGTATCTACGCAGGTATGTGAAGACTTCCTTGTCCTTCTTCACATTGCACCTAATTCAATCGTATAGCTGGTGCTGAAACGGTGCGGTGCTTCTCGCTTTCTTTCTTTCTGAATTCTGACTGACTGAGACTTCAACCATCCTTTATAAATATCGACAGACGGTCGGAACGTTGACCTGCTTCTTTCTCATCCTCTTGCTGTACCCGAACGTCCAACGACGAGCGCAAGAGGAGCTTGATTCCGTCATTGGTCAGGGAAGACTTCCTGACTGCCACGATCGTCCGCAGCTTCCGTATATCAACGCTTTATGTAAAGAGCTGCTGCGATGGCGCCTGGTTCTACCATTAGGTATGGGTGTCCATTTTTTAACACTGGGACACTCCTGGAGACTTGACGGACGCCAGGCGTCGCGCATGCGAGCACACAAGACGATGTCTACGAGGGATACTTCATACCGAAAGGTTCGTATCCCGAATGCCATGTTGTTACCTTGTCTGACATCCCACTCTGCAGGAACGACGGTGATTCCGAACGCATGGTTTGTCCCTCCTTCCCTGATTACTATACATTCCCCTTCATACTTTTATAGGGCGATCCTCCACGACCCAGAAGTGTATCCTGAACCCGACGAGTTCAGGCCTGAACGCTTCCTGACCGAGCGAGGCAATGTGAAGGAAGATCCTATCCTCAACGCAGCCTTCGGATTCGGCCGCCGGTGAGCGCCGCTGCCGGTTGTCCATCCATCTTCAAGTCCACTGATCCCGTACCCAGGATATGTCCCGGCCGCCACGTGGCAGACACGACAATATATATCATCGTAGTATCCGTTCTCTCAGTGTTTTGCGTTGAGAAGGCAAAAGATGCGCAGGGAAATGAGATTCCTGTAGATGCGGACTTCATCGGCACCCTCATCAGGTGGGTTTTTATATCGGACGATGGCGTTTAAAGAGCACTGAGTGCCGTGCAGCCATCCGAAGCCGTTTCAATACTCTATCACGGCTAGAAGCGATATTGCCAAAGCATTGGTGCTGGCGACTGCCCCGCAGGACGACTAAACTGCACTCTATAATCGCATTTTGCAGCAGTCGTGATGTCGATACTCATGACGGGGCACATCATGAATCAACGCATGGTAACATTCGAAGCGCAAGTACATACTACGACTTTGTACATACTAGCTAGTGACCGCCCCATTCGATCTCGGATGTTGTACTACACTACTTGGGAAACGAGCGCACATTGCAGCTGAGAGTACAGTAGGTGATGCTGGGCTGGGATTGTCAGGTTAAGTGGGAACATGGGAGGCGGGACTAGATGAATGCGCGAATTAGGGCGGGAAGCGCGCGGGGTACTTAGGGAGTGCATCAAGGCTATTAGAGCGCGTCATTTCGGTGACAGTTGTGAGTTGACTTGCAGGTGATGACCGGCGGGCGCGATGCAGGGCGTCGTCCGACACACAATACAATCTGTCCTCTCACCCTAAATGCGCCACACAGGCGCCATAATCAATCGATAGTAGGTAGAATTCAGGATAGAAGAGCACGTTGCGCGCTCACCGGGCGGAAGTTTACGTGGCTGGCGATGTCGTTAAATACTTGAGTGATTGGCGACCTCACGGAGTTCGGGAAGGCATGCACGAGGGGCGTACTCGCACGGTCAATGAGTCGCAGGGGAAAAGGGATGAGCGATAGGCGTGCAAATTGTTGTTTGTTCAAACGGGACGAGTGCCGCTATACCAAGTCAACGAGAATTTGACGAAAGACTTGAGGCCGGCTCGGCCCGGATGCTTTTCACACGCTCCTGTGGGTCAGCCTGAGGTAGACTCAACCGCTCAGCATCACCTACTTCCTCCCGGCGACGACTCCTTGTCAGTCCTCGTGGCAAGACAATCGCAATCGCTGCCTTTAGTCTGTACATGTGTCGACCGCTTGTCAGGTATTTCACGCGTGAGTCACCCAAGGATACCGTTACCGCGAGTCACACATATTGCGCCCTACAAACTTACCACGTAAGTGTGGCGAGTGCACCGTGCGCAGGGTATAAAGACCGTGCTGTCGATGGCACCTATGCTGGCACCCGTCGCACTGCGATAGATCAAGATGTCGCGTTCCCCTAGCCCTGCAGCGAGTATCGCTTCCGAGCCACCCAGTCCGGTCTCCGATTCCTCCAGTCATTCTGTCGAGGATGGCCCTCATTCTCCTTCTCCCTCCCCTGGCGCTACTGTGACCTCCAGCACAGCGGCCATGGTGCAGCGCTTCCGGGAGTCCATAACACATCGGCCTCCTTTCACCAGTGGCACCATAGCCGCCCAGCCCGACGAACTCGTCCTTTTCTTTGGAAAAGGAAACAAATCTGAGTGAGTCCGTCTCGTACTCGACCGCTCTGCATCCCTTCATGACTGGATTTAGGCGCCTAGACTACGCTACAGCTGGGCCAGAGGAGCTGGATGCACTGTCGCGTGCATGCGATCGTGCATCATTTGGCCTCAATGGCGAGAATGTCCATGACGAAACCTACCGCAAGGCCGGGAAGCTGGACACTGCCTTCTTCTCGACGCCTTTCGTTCCCGAGCGCAACAAGCTCGCCAGAATTGTTGGTGACAGTCTGCTGGAAGGCGACAATGCTACACGACCCCTTTACTTCGAGCTGTACAAGCTGAATGTTTATGGTGCGCAATCTAGTTGATTTATACAGGCTTGAGCCGATATGCTGAGGCTTGTACATATAGGCGAGGGCTCATTTTTCAAACCGCACAAGGATACGCCGAGAAGTGGCGGCATGTTTGCCTCGCTCGTGGTGGTGTTCCCCGCCGCGCATGAAGGCGGTGCGCTTGTCCTGCGCCACGGAGGTGAAGAATGGACATTCGACGCCGCGCAGGCACTAGACAAGGAAGACAAGCCATCCGTCGCCTACATCGCCTTCTTCAGCGACGTTGAGCACGAAGTTCTCCCGGTTACAAAGGGCCATCGCGTCACGCTCACATACAACATCTACTATGCCGACGACGGCAGTTCCACAATTCCACGTCCCCGGTACTTCCTTGACCCGCACGCTCTGTCCAGCTACGGAGATATCGTCAAGGACAGGCTGGCAGAACTTATCAAGTGTCCTGCCTTTCTCCCTCAAGGCGGAAAAATCGGTTTCGGGTTGCGCCACGTGTACCCGGTCCTCAGTTTCCCGAGTAATCCCCTCTCAGCGGATCTCGACAATATCAGCCTCAAGGGCACCGACAGGCTGCTGGAACACGTGTGCTCTGTTCTCGGCCTCGAGACGGAGCTCCACTTCCTCTATCGCGAAGACGATGACCGGGCAAGCGATGCGGTCGCGGAGAGCGGATTCCACGTCGATTTGGGGGACACCGAGGTCCTCATGAGCGAAGGCGTGCCTGATGCCCAGACGATCTTGGGTGGAGAATATTGTTCATTTCGGGAGGCCATAAGGGGAACTCGAATATATGATCCAGAGAATGAGAGGCCACTGGACGATGTGGTCAATTGGGTGACCGTGCCGAATTCGTGCACGCGAACTGAAACTGCGTTGGCGTACTACGGGAACTCGCCAGGCCTGAGCTGGGTGTATACAGATGTGTGTTTAGTCGCGACGGTTGGAAAGGCTGGCGACCGGTGACGGGCAACTGTACTAGCAACAAAAGCGAGGAATTTCAGCGTTGTTATGATTCTGCGAGGGATATGCCAGTCATGTAACGGCGTAAGTAGTCGGAAGTACGTGTCACATCAGCTATGCAGCACTACATCACCGGGACACAGAGAAGGCAGAGCACCTATAGCAGGGTGGACAGACAAAAGAAGTGCTGCTACGGTGATTTTGGTTGTTGGGTATGGAGTATACGTATTCATTCCCGTTCGACGAGGTGAGACGGGCCCCGCATTGTCAGAAGTATGACGCCGCACAGACTTCCTAACATCCAACATTGCTGAGCAAATCCCACGATGATCACAAATATTGAGGCCTACCAGAGCATAGCTCGGAAGGGAGACCGAATATTCGACACCGCGGTCACGGCACATCTCTTCGAGCGCTGTGGACAAGTGCGATTTTCTTGAACAAGTCACAAGCCGTAAATGCTCCAGTCAGTCCATGGAGCGCCTGTATGAACAGCGCGATGTCATGCTCGTTCTGCGGCCTCGGACCATCCGGGTGGAAACCAACATGAGAAAGGGTCCGGGGGAGCGCAATAGCGACCGTGGGGAGCTGCTCTCCGAACACCAGGCTTTCGAGCTGAATGAGGTGATTGAGAACGCTTTGAGGTGGGAGGGAGTGCCAGATGCTCAGTGTGCGGAGTTGTTGCAGCATTCGCGACACACGTGGTTGCTGATACCACGTGGCATCGAAATGCACAGGATATGCCGACGGTGTCATACAGTATGCAAGGTGCACAGTTTGCGGAGGCCGTCTTCAGGGAGTAAGAGGTCGTGAGGAGAACCCTCGAAGACAGACAGCGATAGCAGAGCGCGTGGTAAGAGAATTGGCGGAGTCGGTGTGCCCTCGTCGGGGCCGTTGTAGTCTCCTATGCCCAGGTTGAGCGTGCGGATGCTCGGCCACATCTCCAACATGATGTTGATCGCCTCCGGCTCGCCATTGATTTCGAGGAACACGGGGCGCAGCGGGATCAACCTCAAGCGCTCCTCAAATGGGGCATACAGAGGGGAAGAAACAACGTTCTCCATGCCAATGCCCTCGACGTGCGGGCAGAGCTCGAGCAGCTCGATGTCATGGACATCTGGGGCATCTGTGAAGATGCCTGGCCATGACCAGAAGGACACGTCGATAAAGCGCACATACGCAGCAATATGTGGCTTGGAGCGGAGGGTATGGAGTAGATCAACGCGCGATTTCATGACGCGGGCGAAATTCCAGGAGGAAGGAAGGGCTGCTCAGTTGGGTGAACCGGCAGAAAAGAAGACGCTGCGCGGGGCGCGTCCATGCTCGGCAGACGAGCGCGCAAGCGCACAAGGTCGAGCGGTATCCATGCTGTGTGTATGTCGATTCAATGACCATAAGCTGGATGTCCAAGTGGAGGACCGTCATCTTGCGATGCGAATGGGAGAGTAGAGAATGGGTCGTTGACGACTGTGATCGATTGATCTGATGGTTCGAAAGGGAGAATCATGTGAGCCCGCAAGCTGGGATGCCACGATGACACTGCGATGCGCACCTGAGGCCTGAGGACCGATGGTTGCAGGCAGAGGGAAGAGTACATCGGATGAGTTTGGTTTTGGTTGGTCGCCAAACCTTGTGCCAAATCGGGGTTGCCAAAGTCACCTGTCTCCGCACGATTGGCGCAGGCAGACGAATAGCAGGCTCGCCTTGCCTTTCCACGCAACATCTGGAATCATGCACGGGCTCGTCCGATCGTGTGATCCTGCGCATTGCACCTGCACGCCGTCAGCTCCGCTATTTCACTCCTGCAGTAAGCAAACACTCTCCGAGCTCCCGGCGGTATGCCCGGTAAAACGACACAAGTAAATGACATGCCATTCACTGGCATTGCCGCGAGGGCTGCTGAGCCTTCAGCTGATGCGCTGCGCGCGGGGACTAGAAATCAGATCAAAGCAGGTGCGACTGGAGAGGCCTTTCATTCAATTCCTATACAACACAATACTGACACGACAGTCTCGCTCTTGGATGAGAATTCTCGCCCAAAAATTGAATGCTCTAAAGCGAGTTGGTCAGCAAAACCATCACAGGATAGATAGAGACAGCGCACGGCATGGAATCCACACAGAGTCTGGGAGCATGTTTGACACCACCTCTACGCCTCTAAATACCAGAAAAGGAGTTCAGTCAGCGTTCAAAGAATGTGGTCTCTGCACGCACCGTCACGCTTCCAGCCTGGGGAAATGTAGTCGCGGGCAGCCGCTGAAAAGTGCGTTCAATCACTGGGAAATACACGAAGGTCGGCAGAGGCTCGCACCATCCTCACGCTTCCAGCCTGGGGAAATGTAGTCGCGGGCAGCGTCTGAAAAGTGCATGTCAGTCATTGGGAAATACGAAGGGCGACAGATGCTCTCACCATCCTCGCGCTTCCAGCCTGGGGAGATGTAGTCGCGGGCAGCCTCTGAAAAGTGCATGTCAGTCACTGGGGAATACGCGAAGGTCGGCAGATGCTCGCACCATCCTCACGCTTCCAGCCTGGGGAAATGTAGTCGCGCTTCCAGCCTGGGGAAATGTAGTCGCGGGCAGCGTCTGAAAAGTGCATGTCAGTCACTAGGAAGTACGAAGGGCGACAGATGCTCGCACCATCCTCACGCTTCCAGCCTGGGGAAATGTAGTCGCGGGCAGCGTCTGAAAAGTGCATTCAATCACTGGGGAATACACGAAGGTCGGCAGAGGCTCGCACCATCCTCACGCTTCCAGCCTGGGGAAATGTAGTCGCGGGCAGCGTCTGAAAAGTGCATTCAATCACTGGGGAATACACGAAGGTCGGCAGAGGCTCGCACCATCCTCACGCTTCCAGCCTGGGGAAATGTAGTCGCGGGCAGCGTCTGAAAAGTGCATTCAATCACTGGGGAATACACGAATGTCGGCATGCTCGCACCATCCTCACGCTTCCAGCCTGGGGAAATGTAGTCGCGGGCAGCCGCTGAAAAGTGCATTCAATCACTGGGAAATACGAACGGCCACAGATGCTCTCACCATCCTCGCGCTTCCAGCCTGGGGAAATGTAGTCGCGGGCAGCGTCTGAAAAGTGCATGTCAGTCACTAGGAAGTACGAAGGGCGACAGATGCTCGCACCATCCTCACGCTTCCAGCCTGGGGAAATGTAGTCGCGGGCAGCGTCTGAAAAGTGCATTCAATCACTGGGAAATACACGAAGGTCAGCAGAGGCTCGCACCATCCTCACGCTTCCAGCCTGGGGAAATGTAGTCGCGGGCAGCGTCTGAAAAGTGCATTCAATCACTGGGAAATACCAAGGGCGACAGATGCTCTCACCATCCTCACGCTTCCAGCCTGGGGAAATGTAGTCGCGGGCAGCCGCTGAAAAGTGCATGTCAGTCACTGGGAAGTACGAACGGCGACAGATGCTCTCACCATCCTCACGCTTCCAGCCTGGCGAAATGTAGTCGCGGGCAGCCGCTGAGAAGAAACGGATTAGTGGCTCGTCGCTGGTAAAGCCGGTGCACGTACAATCGGCCACTGCAGCGGCGGAAGCAACGGTTGCAAGGACGAAAGCGACAAAAGCAGACGAGAACTTCATAGCTAAGGATGTGGATGTCAAGTAGTCAGGTAAGTAGACTGAGTTGCAGAGGTAGATGCGCGGCCCTTATATAGAGAAAAGAGACTGTGCTTTCTAAATCTAGGATCTCTGCGCGGAATAATTCTGGGTAAGAGCCCTGCCCGCACCCGCGTGGCGTCAGGCCGAACGTTGGAGCAGCTGAGGATTCCGCCTTGCGACGAGAACTCGATGCTCGTCGACTTCGGGCAGGGTCTCCGCAGGATCCCCGAGTTTATTTGCGGCACGGGAGGTTGTGCATGGTGTTGTTGCCTACAACGACTCGGATACGAAAGCGGCTGCATGAATGCGAGCAGGCGTCAAATTCTAGTCTGGCACATCTTCCACGACTTGGACGACCGTAGTACGGTTTATGGGGTGTTGTCGCCAAAGTGTGTCGTCACCAGAGAGTGTTGTCGCCAGAGTGTGTTGTTGCCAAGGGAAGCTGGTGGCGCGGTCGTGGCGCGGTCAGTGTGGCCCGGGACAGTGCAGGGTCGACGCTTCCTTCGGTCATGCGCACATGGCAGTGGCTGGACGTAGCCTGGACGCACCAACATCATTGGCAACGGAGCCCCATGGGTCAAAACTTCATGTTCGCACAGCGTGGCCCACGCTTCACCGCTCTACGCAAAACGATGTTGGGTCAGGGATGTCTCCGAAGCCTGTGCTCGGTCTGGAGGATCACGCATGCTTTCCTACCAATTTCCCGTCATCTGCGCGGTCAGTCATCTGGGCGGTCATGGGCGGTCAGTCATCTGCGCGGTCAGTCATCTGCGCGGTCAGTCATCTGCGCGGTCACCACATCGGAAAGATGTGCGTGATTAGGCTGTTGTCGCCCAAACTTGCGAGCAGGGTGCTGCATGTCCTTGAAGTTTGATTTCAGCGCTCTTCACGCAAGATCGCGTCAATACAGATAAAAAGCTATCAATAATGAATGGTGCAGTAGTAGAAATGTACCATCCAGTTCGCCTTTTCACAGAGAAAAGGATAGCGAGATGTCGACGCGCCTGTTGAGTCAGACCTTCAGTAGGAATGACACTAGACATGCGCCGCCATACCGAGGGGGGCTACTTACCGGGGATCGACCGCGTGGCGTTGTCTCAAACTTCGTTGCGCCCACTTTCTAATCACTACGGCTTCAGCATCACGTTAGTCACCCAGCGCCATCGCTTCACGGATTTGTCGGGAAGATACGCAGGCTTTCGTTGCCTTCGTCCAGAAGGGCTCGTCGAGAGCCTGCGTGTGATGGGCGAATCAAATCCGAAATCGGTGGGAAGAGTAACCGATGCGCACTTCCAGCGCGAAGTCAAGGCGAGGCTTTTCCGAGAGTCACGGCTCAACTTTTGGCCTGGATGCTGAAAAGACGTCAGAACATCCCCCCTTCCAGAGACCTCGGGCGGAGGTAATATAAACGCACCTTGGCTTCGCTATCCTTCCCCTCTTCAAACCTTCCAGCTTATGCTTGCTTTGAATCGTTGTCACCAAGCGTTGAAACTAGAAACCCCGACGCCCGCTGGCAGGCGGCGCGTCCCCACTCGAAGAACACCAGATTCGCGCCGAGTGCGGTATGTTATAGGTCTCGATCATCATGTCCATGTACTTCCCTGGCCTTTCAGCTCGCCTGCAGTCGTCATGTGCGTGAATTTGGCAGTGGATTTGTGCGACTGGATTCTATGGGGAGGGTGACCATCTCATGCGCGATGCGGACGAGCTTCAATATCCGAATTGACCGGGGAAATTGGGGCGAAAACGATTTGTTTGTTAATATAAGACCTAAAAGCGTTCCTCATTGAGCACTGATAGTGATTTTACAGCAATTCCAAAGTGTTTTGGGGCAGATAAGTACGGCTATCACTTCCCCTCGGAGAACCCCATCCTCCCAGCTATCATACAAAGAAAATCTACAGTACATCAACCGACGCATCCAAGCAACCCATACTATCCAACTCAACTCACAACAAATCGCGCAGCCCATCGACTCAAATCTCAGAAAAACCGGGCCCCTGTCGAGTCGAGCCACTTCGGCCGCACCTTGTCCTCGAGCGCAAGCTCGCCGCGCGCGAGGCGCACGCGCACGTCGACGTCCCAGTCGAGCACGTCCTGCAGCACGCGGTCGCGGCCCTCGAGCGCCATCGTCGAGTGCGCCCAGATCGCGCGCATGCCGGGGAGCGCGGCGCGCATGCGCTCGACGACGGGCAGGCACGCGCGCAGCGGCGTGCCCGCGAGCAGCAGCGGGTCGAGCCCGATCTTTAGGAACCCTGCGCGCGCGGTGAGCAGTGCTGGGAGGAACTGAACGGGGAGGGGACACGCACAGACGTGGCACTCGTCGTCCTGCGGGTACTTGTCCGCCGCGGCGAAGTACAGCTCGGATGCCCTGCGCAGCTTCGCGCGCGCGTCGACGGCGTCCGTGTACCCGCCCGAGCGCACGCCTTGGAACGCCGCGAAGCCCTTCATGCTGCACACACAAAACGGACTCGATTAGCAATGCAAGAAGCGTCGCGGTGCGCGCAGGGGCGACGTACGAGAGAGCGCGGCCGGCCGGGTACGCCCAGAACGCAGACTTGAAGCCCGGGTAGCCCGCAAGGTTCTCCGGCGGCTGCGCCGCGACGTCCGC
Organism: Auriscalpium orientale; assembly: GCA_019915035.1. Lineage (NCBI taxonomy): Eukaryota > Fungi > Basidiomycota > Agaricomycetes > Russulales > Auriscalpiaceae > Auriscalpium > Auriscalpium orientale. The sequence continues at coordinate 725,470 of JAHLMH010000016.1, forward strand.
GAGGACCGCGTCCGCCTCCGCATCGAGCGCGGCGAGCGAGAAGCGGCCGGACGCCTGGTCCGCCTGCCACGCCTGCTGGTACGCCTCGAGCCGCACGCTGCGCACGGCGCGCACGAACGTCTGCTCGAACACCGCGCCGCGCGCGGCCTTGCTTGCGTGCGCCCACTCCGCGCGGCCCCAGCGCTGCAGCGCGAGGATCTTGTCGTAGTCCGCGACCGCGTCCGCGTGCCGCCGGTTCAGCCCCGCGCGCATGAACGCGTTCAGAAATATCACGCTGCGCACCGCAGCAGTAGCGTCAGCACGGGCGATGGAAGGAAATTGTATTGGGGGTGGACGATGACGCACCGGACGAGCGTCGCGATGGCCGGCCGCGTCTTGTCGAACCCGCCTTGCGCGTGCATGGTACGGAACGCGGCGATGAGGCGGTCTGCGGACCAGATGGGCAGGATATCGTCGGCGCCGGCTTGGTAAAGCTCGGCTTTGACTACCGCACGCGTCAGTGCTCTGCTCAACAGGATGAGAAGAAGCGCACTTTGGTCGTTGTACTTGTCCACGAAGTTTTTATTGGCGATGTAGAAACAACGCTGGTCTTGCAGAATTGCGTTGCTGAGCTGCTCTACGACCTATATTGCCAAGCCGGTCAATTCGACACCAGGGCGCATAGAGGGCAGAGCGCGCACCACGTTGGACCCGATACATGGCAAATACCCCACCGGCGTCCTGGTGAGGTGCATCTTCAGCATATCTTCCACCGCAGGCTCGAATTGCTGCATCCTCCCATCAGCAAACCGCCCCCACTCAACTCAAGCCACTCACCGCCGCAGCATACTCGATCACAAACGCCTGCCACCGCCCAAGTCAGCCAACCGTGCCTTCCCTGAAGATCAACTTGGCAAATGAACGCACACTGCTGTCGAGCTTGCGCTCACGCCACAGGCGCGGCAGCAGCGCCTTCGCGCGCACCCACGGGCGCTGGTGCGGCTGGAACGCGGCCGCGGGGGTAGGGGTAGGCGCGACGGCGGCCCTCCCCCCCGCCTGCTCGGCCTCGGCGCGCGCGATGCTCTGCGTGTAGCGCGTCGCGTACATGTCGCGGGTGGCCGCGTCTTTTGGCGTGGCCGGGAGGTGCTCGAGGGCCTGCGTCCATGCGGCGGCCGCGGCGGCGGGCTGCCCGAGCGACTGTGTGCGCGTCAGGCGGAGAGGGAGACGGAGGGTGGGGAAGGGGACGCACGTCTTGCGCGGAGGCGAGGCGGCCCCATGCTTTTGAGAAGGCGGGGTCGAGCGCGGTGGCCTGTATGCGTGCGCGTCGCCGGGTGAGTATCTACGCCGACATCCCCGAGTGGCATAGACACTAGTCCGCACCTTCGTCGCGTCGTCCCGCGCCTTGCCATACCTGCCACCACCATCATGCACCACCCCACCCAAATTCCCATCAGCCCACACCAACGCACACACACACGCCAGCAAGGCAAGCCACTCACGCGTTCAGCGCCATGTGGCACGCGGCCCTATTCGAGTAAAACACCGCGTTCGCGCCGTCGAGCGCGATCGCGGCCGAGTACTTGCCGATCGCGTCGCGGTACGCCTTGTTCGCGAAGAGCGCGTTGCCCTGGTCCTTGAGCTCGCTTGCGGACAACATCGGTGTGTGGGGATGTCGAGGCCAGAAGATGGCGACGGGATTCGCAGGTGCATGTTATATAAGGGCGAAAGGGGGTTCGCGGCGGCCACGCTGTGGAGGTATTAGACCGTTTTCGAAACCACTTCTGCAGCAGCCCCACCAAGAATCATACGGCCCCACCTCTACAATCTCACACCAGAAATATCAGCAACAAGCACTGGCCAGAGCCTGGTGGAGCTGTTGGGGCGTTGGATCTGGAGCTGCGGCACGAACGAAAGATTTGCCCGCAGAAGTCAGGCCTGTGCGTCAGCACTTACGTCTTGACCGTGAGCTTAAGTAAGCTTGCGCTTGAGTTTGAACTTGAAGTGAGCGCCTGAGCTAAGTCAAAGATCCAGAGGCGCGAGTCTATCAGACAGCTGAACGAGCTCTAACTCTGGAGTCTGCGCTAGCGTGGGCGCAGTCTGATCTGATCACATGATGGGCGCGGCGCGTCGGTGGCGTCGCGCATGCCGAAAGGAGGTGCACTCGGGCGGCGAGGGCACGCCGCGCGCGCACGATACAGATCTACACATCCCCCCTTACCGCACACCCGGCGCCCCACGCAAGCGCGTTCAAGCCCCGGGAATATCTCGCGTAGATCAGATGCATATGCAACGAGTCGCCACACGAGAAAAATACAGTATTAATATTAATGCACAAAAAGTGGTAAAAGAATGGATCAACAGGGTAGTGAGCGTGCGGGTATGCAGGAAAATACAATGCGAATGCGTGCGTGCGTGCGTGCGCGGCCCAGGATCACCGGGACACAGACAAAATCAAAACCGAACCAAACGAACCAACCTCCACCGTACACCCTACGTCAAAAACGCCATCTCGCTCAGCCGACGGCTCTCCTCGTCGTCGATGCCCGCCGCGCTCAGCAAAATGCTCCCGCGCGAGTGCATCGTCGGGCTGAGCGGCACCCACGCGGGCGACGGCGCGCCGTCTGGCGGCGGGGCGACCGTGCGGGGGCGCGCGCCCGTCACGGCGCGGCGGAGGTTGTTCATGGACACGGGCTTGGGCATGTCGAGCGTCGCGCCGCGCCGCTTTCCAAAGAACCCGAGCGACTTGCGCTGCTCCGCGTGGGCGGCCGGCGCGCGCGGGCGCGGGGTCGCGGCGGGCACGGGCGGCGCGGAGTGCGGGGGCGCCGGGAGCGCGCCGGCGTCGTCGGCGTCGGCGAGGTCGCCGCGCGCGATGGCGGGCTCGCGGAAGAGCGCGAGGTGGGGCTCCTCGGCGTCCTCGACGATGATGGGCGTGGGCGGGGTGCGCGCCTTCTTGGAGGGCGGGGGCGGCGCGTCGTGCGCGTCGTGCGTGCTGAGCGACGCGAGCGTGCTCTGCGAGCGCAGCGATGCGGACGAGTGCAGCAGCGACGCGGACGAGTGCAGCAGCAAGGGGAACGTCGTGCTCGCGGGCGTGAGCACCGCCAACGAGTCGGACGCGGACGAGAGCGACGGCTGCGAGGCGATCGCGGGCGACGGCGGCGGCAGGGACGGCGGGGCGGGCGAGGTGGGCGGCGAGGGCGCGCTGTGCTTGGGCGAGGCGGGCGGCGGCGGGGACGGCGGGCTGTGCTTGGGCGAGGCGGGCGGCGGGGACGGGAGCGGGCCCGTGGGGGCGGGGCGCTGCTGCGCCGAGTGGGCGGACCGGGGCGAGCGTGGCGGTGCGGGCGTCGTGGCGTCGTGCGACAGGCGATGTGACGCGGACGTCTCCTTGGCGGCGGGCGAGCTGGGCGGGGTCTGCTCCTTGGCGAGCCACTGCGCGACCTTGTCCGCGGCGGGCGAGGGCGGCGCGAGCCCGTCGAACGAGGAGCGCGATGCGCGCGGGCCCCGCGGGCGCGGCGTGGTGGGCGAGCGCGGCGCGGGATCGGCGGGCGCCGATCCGCTTGGCCTGCGCGACGGGCTGGAGGGTTCCGGCGACGGGGCGGCACTCACTGAAGAAGGTCGCGTGTCGGAATCGGGCAGGCGGGTATCTAAAAGCAAACAGACGTCGCGGCGGCGGTCAGCCACACGTCTTCTCTCAAGTCTGATTGGCTCTCTAAGCACCTTGCTCCGCCGCCCCGCCCTCCGTCTTCTCTCCAAGCTCCTGCCCGCCCGCCCCGCCTCCCGCGCTGTCGCTGTCGCCGCCGCCGCCGCCGCCCGCCTGCATCGCGCGCCACATGGCGACGATCTCGCGCGCCTGGGTGCGCGCGTCCTCGTCGCCCGAGCCGGACGCCTCGCTCTCCGGCACGGCACCCAGGCGGCGGTCCGCGTCCGCCTCGACGTCCGAGAGGTCGCGGGCGGGCAGCAGGCCGCGCGCGCGCAGGGCGTCCTGGCGCGCCTTTGGCGTGAACGAGTTGGGGAGCGGCGGCGCGAGGTGCGTGCTCGCGCGGTGGTCGGGGAGCGGCGGCGCGGGCGCGGGCGCGGGGTTGAGCGTGCGCAGCTTGCGGCCGAGCGTCCCGAGGAGCCCGGCGGATTTCTTCTTGGCTAGGGGCGGCGGGCTGCGGGCGGTGAGTCGGGGCGTGTATGCGCGGGGCGGGGATGCTTACTCGGCGACCTCAGGCGGCAGCGTGGGTCTGTGTGGCGGTCAGCGGTGCGTGGGAGGAAAAAGGCGTGTGGCGTACAGTTTTTTGGCATCTGCGCGCGGCTTGGACGCGGACCTGGGCGCAAGCGACGCGATGAGTATGCGGGTCATGAGGGGCGGTGGGAGCGCACGCGGTATAAAGACGGCGGCGATGGGCAGGAGGGGTGTGCTTACTCGGCGGGGCTCTTGGTGGATCTGTGCGGGGGTCAACAGCGCGGCGGGAAGATGAAGCGTGTGGCGTACAGGTTCTTCACATCGGTGCGCGGCTTGGACGCAGACCTGGGCGAACAGAACGCGATGAGGATCCATTCCATGAGGAGAGGTGGGACACGCATGGCGGCGATTGGGAGAATAGAACTGGGGGGTGCTTACTCGGCGACCTGTGTGGATCTGTGCGGGGGTCAGCAGCGCGCGGGACGAAAAGGACGTGTGGCGCACAGTTTGGGGGCATCAGTCCGCGCAGACCTGGGCGCAAAGAACGCGATGAGTATCCAGGCCATGGGAGGGATGCGACCCGCACACGCCGTGGGTATATAACGCACGGCGGCGATTGGCAGGACGGGGGAAAATAGAACAGGACGCACGGAACGGGGTTCCCATCAGACGGGGGTGACACCTTGGCTGGCGGGGCTGCGCACGGTGCGGCGACAGGATCGCCAGGCTTCGGCGTGGCAGCGGCGGGCGGGGAGTGCGGCGGGGAGCGGGAGCGTCTGGCGCTGGGTGTGCGCTGGGGCTTCTTCCTCGCGAGGCCGACGCGGGTTTTGAAGCGCTGGGAGGCGGAGGGCGGGCCAGCGGACATGGCGGGGTGGGGGTGGGAGGCAAGAGGCGTTGGCACGCAAGAGCGAGTGGAGGACGTGAGTTGGAAATGGAGCGGAACGTGATGCGTGTAAAAATGTGGGGAAGGGGCCGAGATCCAGGGTGGGAAGCAGGGCGGCGCGTGCGGCTGAGAACCGCGTGCCTTGTGCAGCCATCATCATCACAGGGTCTCGGGGAACACAACGCGAAGGCCCAGGGCGTGCGACGCATGCGCATGGAAGAACACAGGCCCTGTCCCTCCTCCGTGACACCGCTGCATACGGCAGCCACGTCAGCAGCCTGCGAGCGACGTGGCAGAGGCCAGTCGCGCACACGAGCTGCAGAGAGCGCAGAGACGCAGCGGGTCGCGGAGCCTGTGGTCTCCACGAGCGACGTCGGCGGATAGAGAAGTCGCGAACCGACCGCATCGGGACGACGGGACGGTCACGCGTTGACCGAGATGCGCACGCGCCTGCGCCTTCCCGCCTCGCTCTGCCCACCGCCACCAACGCGCGCGTCCGTGTCTCGCAACGCTGATGCCAGTGCGCACATGCCCGCCCACCTGACCGCCAGAAGGCCTGATCGGGCAGCGTGTGTTACGCGCAGCTGCGCGCAACATCAGGCAATATAGGGCAATATCCAGTCATCGCGCACTGTAAAGGTCGGACCGGAGGTTTTTCATCCGGCAAAAGCACCGGACAGTGGTGGTTAATCAGCCGTTTCGCGGGTGGAAAGGTGCCGGAGTGAGGAAAATTCATCCAGCAGGGCGGATGAGCGACCGAGTGAATTTCATCCGGTATGTGAAACCCTTCAGCCGGAGAGGCATCAGGGTACCGGATGAAATGGGCGACGGCTTTGGGGGAGAAACATGCACGATATATGGGAACTCATATGTCCGCGCTTTCATCCGGTTCTCGATTGAGAAATTCGAGGCTGATTGGTGTGAATCCCACAAGTTTCCCGGTGGGCTATTAGAGAGCGAGATGGCCGACAAATGGATGAAAGACCTGCTGGCAGCTTCGTGAATAAGAGCCTGTTCATTGGGTTTGTAGTTCATGATATTCAACATCTTTTTCAGTCGCAAAGAGAGTAGTGAATCACGACTGTATTGTGCCTACATACAGATTACAAAATTTATGCTATGCCTGCCGGGCGCCCACAGCGTAACTAATCCTCGGTGTCGCTACTGTCACCCTCGCGCCGCTGTCGCAGTGCATTCTTCATAGCTGCGAGCAGCTGCGGACGACCGGTGCGAACAGCATAGGCTCGTTTGTTCTTGAGGCTGCTCTTGACGAACTCCTCAGTTGCCCAGTCGTTTGGGAAGCGTCGGAGATACGGAAAGGTGTCGCGGGCCTAGAAGACGACACATTTGTTAATAAGACAACAACGGGGCAACGGCAGAACAACACCTACCACCTGGAACACCTTCCCGAGTTTCACAACGTCTTGATGGGCCCAGTGAGTTGTAGGATCAAGCTGCGCGGCTGCTACCAGAGAGCGAACGCCTGCCTGAGCCCCGGATCAGCCGTATCAACCACAACAACAAAGAAATCATCCTACTCTGATGGCAAGGTACTTGTCCTTATCGCCGTCAAGACCCATTTCGTGCCGCAGATTGAAGCCGTCGCCTGCGTTTCCGTGCGCCGGTCGGAGAATACGTGGCAGAGCAACCGGAGCTTCGTGTGAGGTTGCATGAGCAAGCTGGCTTTGCAATTCAGCAACTTGACCTGCTCAGATGTATCAGTTAGTAGTGCGCGAAGACGAGATGAACCGCCACGCACGATGCAGCGCTGTCAGCTCAGCAGCTTGAGTGGTCTGCACGTGAGTTCCCGATGTGAGTTGGTGAACATGACTGCCGGCTGCAGCTGTTGCGGTCGGTACCGTGTGTGGGGCAGAGGCGGATGTATTAGTGAAGCGTGGAATGATGGCTGGCCCAGCTGAGATAGGCTCAGGCTCGGGACCGGTGTCCGAAGTGGAGGGCCCGGGGATAGACTCGGAGGCGGCGGCGGCGACAGTGGTCGAGGGGATAGAGGTGGCAGCAGCAGTGGTTGCATTGGTGGTAGGGGTGATGGCTACATGGAGAGCGGCGGTGGCAGGAAGGATGTTCGGTGCAGGCACAGCCACGGTCGACGTAGAAACGGCGGTGGTTGTTGGATCAGGAGTGACTTATAAGAGTATAACTACTTATGTGAGAAATCAAAATGCGGGGAAGTAGGCTACGTACCTGGAGCACCTCTTCGAGGTTGTACTCGTGTGGGAGCACCTGCTCTCCCGCCGCGTCTAGTGCCGTTGACCATGAGCTTGGTGCAAAGGTCAGAGTGATGTTGATAGAGGAGAGAAGACGAGAGCGGATGTAACCACCCACCTTGGATTTTATGAACAGTCCTAGACTCGCCGTCTGTACGAGAGTGAGTCTGGATGGTCCGACCAAAGCCCATGGGCGGGTGAGGCCATGATGGACACGGTCGAGGAGGGTCGGAGTCAGCGGTCTTGAGGTCGAGAGACGGTCGCTGTCACTGGTCTTAAGGTCGAGAGAGGTCGGTCTCACTGATACTGAGGTCGAGAAATGGTCGGCGTCACTGGTCTTGACCAAATTTGGGGCGGCCGCGACGCGTTCACGGAGTCGGCATCCGAACAGATGAGCCGCCCGAGTTCACGACGCGTCTTGGCAATTTGTCACGAGATCGTGCTCGACTCTTCTCCTTCGCCATCTGAGCTGCAGCTCAAAGTTACGAGTAAGCTTATTTCTAACAAGCTTATAGTTCTGGACTCATCTTCAGCACAGGTCAATATGGCGCCGCGCAAGCAACCTTGTGCGTGTGGTTGCGGCACAGACGTATCTCGCACCACCCAATGGCGGCATCTCAATGGGAATGGGCCGACAGGGCTCATGGCGAAAGTCAATAGCACGTTTGCTTACCTTCAAGGCCGCTCAGGTGCTCTGTACGCACCAAAACCTTCTCGTAATCGGTCAAGCACTGGCGGTGCTGGGAGCGCTTCACAATCGCGTCGACATACAGGTAATGAGTGAATTTACATACTCCAAAGTCTGCTTGCACTCACTGCATGTATAGTTGCACATGAGACTGTAATATCACACGAAAGCACCTCTTCGGGTGGAACAGAGCCCGTCCAGCACGAGCTTGACCCTCCGACTGCACCAGTCCCCCCTGAAACGTCATCAAGCGGCCATAGAAATCCTCTTTTATCCAATATGCTTCGGCATGGTGACGATGTGGCAGCCAACGAGCTTGGCGCACGATTTGCACGGTCTGCACGGGTTGAGAGTGATGAAGATTCGGATGCGGATGCGGACAACGATCAGGAAGATGGAGAAGACGCGATGGACTGGGACATGCTGGATGATGACGAAGCGGGACATGTGCTGGAAGAGATGTTGGCTGACGGTTCGTGGTATGAGTCTTTCGTGGCTGCGGTTGGCCAGGAAGGAATATCAAGCTGGGACTCACTCGGAGAGGGCTTCATTGCTGAGGCAGCTAAGATAGGTGCGTCACAGCGCTCTCAAATTCACAATTAATGATTAATGACACACCTTGTATGCAGCTGAAGGAAAGAATGCGCTATCCGAGTCCGACCTTGACCTGCTCAGGGCGTTTGCGCTGAAAGTTGAGGACAACCTGTCGGCGGCCACGTTCGGCAAGATGCGCTATGCTTTTCCCCGTGCCGGCCTTGACACACTTGACAACACGAAGGCGCGGATGTCATTCCTGTCTGGTTTCAAGGCTGTTCGCTATGACTGCTGCGTCAACTCGTGCATATGTTATACGGGCCCATACGCGGATCTCACGGAGTGCCCGCATTGCCACGAAGCCCGTCGAAAATCCAATGGAGAGCCGCGCAAGTACTTCTCCTACATGCCCCTTATTCCTCGTCTATCATCAATTTTTGCAAACCGCAGCCATGCCACACGCATGCGCTACCGCGCGCACGAACACATGAAGGCCCGCCAGGATGGCAAGACCACAGATATCTTCGATGGCACTCATTACCGCACACTTCTCGGCCAGCGTGTCACAATCGACGAAACTGAGTACGCTCATACATACTTTTCTGATGCTCGTGACGTTGCGCTCGGATTCGCAACTGACGGATTCGCTCCATTTCGGAAGCGAAAGCTCACCGCGTGGCCCCTCCTAATCTTCAACTACAATCTCCCCCCCGACGAACGCTTCCACAAGGAGAACATTCTTTGTCTCGGTATCATCCCAGGTCCCAAGAAGCCATGGGACTGTGACTCATTTCTTTACCCCGCCGTTCAGGAGCTGCTGGAGCTGGAGCTTGGCGTGAATGCATACGATTCACTTTCAGGTTCGCTCTTTACGCTGCGTGCATATCTCATTACAGGTTTTGGAGACATCCCTGCGGTGTCAATGTTCATGCGGATGAAGGGACATAATGGCAAGTGCCCTTGCCGAATGTGCGAGATCGTAGCAGTCCGCAGCAGTGACAGCAACTCCCGAACGCACTATGTTCCTCTGTCACGACGCAGCCTCCCCAACCCCACTTCTGTCATCGAGTATGACGCGGCGGCACTTCCAGCTCGTCACCACGATCGCTACATGGCCCAAGCACAAGAAGTTCAATTTGCGCGCACAGAGAACGAGAAGGAGCGGCTGGCCAAGATGTACGGCATTAAAGGTGTGCCGCTTCTGAGCTGTCTCCATTCCCTCTCTTTCCCCCGGTCATTCCCCTACGATTTCATGCATCTCATTTGGGAGAATTTGATCCCAAATCTCGTCTTGTTTTGGACCGGCGAGTTCAAGAACCTCGACCATGTCGATCAACCATACGTTCTCGGACCAGCGGTCTGGGAGGCTATCGGCGCTGCGACTGCTGCTGCGTCGAAGACCATGCCGTCCTCCTTCGGCGCCGCCATCCCCAACCCCGCAAAAGACAAGACATATTTTACATCCGAGACTTGGTCGATCTGGTCGCTTTATCTCGGCCCCACCCTTCTTCGACGCCGTTTCCTCTCAAACACATACTACACGCACTTCTGTGATCTTGTGCGCCTCATCAATCTATGCTTGCAGTTCGAGATCACTCGGGAGGAGATAGACGAAGTTAGGGAGGGCTTTATCGAGTGGGTGAAATCATATGAAAGGTACGCTATGTGCTGTCTCTGAAGATGACAATGAGCTTATGCTGTGCCTTTGGCACAGGCTATATTACCAGTTTTCGCCTGAGCGGCTCCCTGCGTGTGTAGTCACGGTCCATGCGCTGCTCCATATCGCCGACAGTATTGAATTCATCGGGCCTGTCTGGGCAACCTGGGCATTTCCAATCGAGCGACAATGCGGCCACTTTCAACGGTGCATCAAGAGTCGGCGAAACTGCTTCGTCAACATGGACAACTACCTCTGCGACGCAACCCAGCTTTCCCAAATCAAGCTCCTGTACAACCTCACAGATGCGGTGTCACTGAAGCCTGTGCCACGCGGTTCTCCGCCTGGCTCTCGACTCCCAGCATGTACGTCCTCTCCATCCTCACGTCTGTGGACCTTCTGGAAATTGAGTTGGCCCCTCCTTTGCAGATCCGCAATACAAATTCATGTTCCCGAAAGCAGTAGGACCTGTCGAGCAGGGCACTCGGAAGGCTCTTGCGTCAGCGCTAGCAACACGGTACTCAATCAGTGTTGCTGCAGCAAAGAAGTACCTCCCAAGCGAACTGGAGCAGTGGGGAAAGGTGCAGCGTTTAGAGGGCGGTGACATGATGCACGCGCGCGGACTTGTCTCCGATGGAGGCCGTGATGCGTCGTACGTTCGGGTGAGTAAATGTAATCCTCGACGACCTCCAGCTCTGACGGTCACGCTGCAGTACTCCGTGCTCGTCGATCGTAACGAACGGCGCCGCCGCGCTCCAGTAGAGCTCGTTCCCGCGGACTTCTTTGGGCAGCTTCGCCATATCTTTGTAATCCCAATTCCAGCTGCACAGGAGCTTCGTACAACAGACACAGAAGTAATCTCACTCGCTGTCATCCGTCAAGTTAAGGCCAAGGTTCGGACAGACGGCGGCACTCCATCGATCCCCATATATACGCAAGTCGGGCCACTCGACGTCGTGGACCTGCAGACAGTGCAGTGCGTGGTTGGCCGCGTTCAGGATCGCCAGGAGTGGGCCCTCATCGACCGCAGTGGGCCGCTTGCTCGGCCGTTGTTCTCCGAGTCAGAGGGCACAGATGGGTGAACCCAGGTAAGTTTCTTGACCTTTACACCTGTTCTTCCCCCTCCCGCTCCCAATTCCATCATGGTTTGACATGCCCGGGCTTCTGCGGATGAGCCCCGCCAAGGCACTGGCGCGTCGCTCGGGCATCTATGACAACCTCTTCGACACTGCGCTGTACTCTTCTGACCGCGCACATGCACTTTTCTCCAGGTATGTATCACGATCTCCATGCCAACGCACCGCCAAACCTCCGGCCCTCCCAAGTCGCATCCGCCGCCTCCTCACCGTACTGCTGTTTTCTGAACGCGATGCGCTTGCCGATCGTGCTTGGCAACTCGTCCGCACTCGTCACAGGCGGCCTACAGCAAACCGAAGCCTTCCTGGTTCGCCAACGATGCCGATCGACGACGCACAAGCACCCCAAGCCGTCCCACGACGACTGTCCGGCAGCGAAGATGCTCACGCTGTGTCGGCTCCCGACTCCGCGTACCCTGCGCACACTTGAACGCTGTATTTGGCTCAGGCGCCGTGCAGACTACATAGCTTTCGTTCAGAATGGACCAGGGCAGCGTTGGTACACAATAGCGTGGCTGCGCGGGAGCGAACTGTGACGATAATGTACATGGGCAGATGATAAGGAGAGGGTAGAGCTAGTCTCCGCCCTTCGTAGAGTTTCAGGATGAAAATAAAGCCTTGTTCCGGAGGTTACAAACCTGCTGGTAAGTCATCCGATGCTCAGAGCCTCCGGGCTCATCCAGAAAATGGCGAAAACGAGCGCCGGAACCGTCAACTGGATGAAAATCTGCCGGCCCGACCCTTACAGTGGCGGCTTCGTTGATCGTTGGCAGCGCGCAGCTTTAGCCTTTTCGTAACACTCATCTCGCCCTGCAGCCGCGCGGGGGGCCACCACGGCACCCCGACCGCCCGGCGGCCATCAGTACACGCATCACAACGTCATTATCAAAGCTTTTTTGACCTGGGCACCTTCCGCTGCGACTGACTGTACTGCTCACCGGCCGCGGCGGACATCCTGCGAGCTCGCGCCTCTGCTCGTCGCAAGGGGTTCCCGTCGGACTTGGCGGCACAATCAGCACCCGCAGCCCTGCACCCCGAGGCACTCGATCGCTGGCTCAACGCTATCATAGCTGCCACCACCAGCATATACTCATTCATCGTGTCCGACTCGCATGTATGCGGCGTGCGCACCTCGAGCTCGCGGCGCAAGATCCGCTTGGGATGGCGTCGGCATCAGTACTTGTGCAAAACGTGTACTCGCGTACAGCTCCTTACTCATGCTTACGCGGCGTACCAGAAACCAGGTATGCTGGTACGCAAGCGTACACGACTGTAGGCTGTACACAGCAGCCATCCTTGTACACGGGCCACGGCATAGATACTTATGTACTACTGTATTGTCTCGTGCGCATGATAGTCAATGTAACGATTTACGTAGAAGGCTCGGAAGGCGGTCAATGTGTCAGTAAATCGAAAAGTATGTGGAATCCGACTCTCCCCGTACACTGGCATAAGGTGGCATGCTCGAACGATGCAGTCAATATGGACTATAGCGATCGTGCGACGGCCGTCAGCACCCTTCTCTGGGACTACCTTCCATAGGCCAAAGATTGGATCTGGCGCCGCATCCACAGGGAGGAGCCAGTTGATGACCGCACACGGATACTGGACGTCGTCGTGCTTGAATGAAATGAAGCGCAGAACCCGCCCAACAACCATTCCGGCCATCCGCTCGTCCTCGCCGCCACTCTGGATCAACACCGTGTCACGCCGCTCGCTGTTGTTGAACCAACGAGGCACACTGCGAATGATCTCGCGGTGCATACCTCCTGTTCCGGAGGCTTCGCTCGGGGCGTAGAACGTGGAGGATGCTGAAGGGTAAATGGAAACACGGTTGCCTCCGTAGACGTCGGGCCATGCGTCAGGGTTGACATCGTCTGCTGTGACACCGACATCACGATGGAGCTGGTCGAAGAGGAATCGGCGAAGTGTCGTAAGGAAACCCGGGTCGTTGAGGGCGTGCCCAAGCTGCGCGAACGTGCACGATGAAGCTACAAGTTGGTCTGTGGTGAGCAGATAAGCAAATACAAGAAGGTTGACACGCACCTGCCCGGTAGGCCAACTTTGTCTCCGCATCAATAGCAATGCCATCAGCGGGCTGGGCATCACCAATGGCCTCTCCATTGCCATCGCCCCCGTTGTCATCTATTGCCATCTCCTCGATCCCTGTGACATGGAGGGAATGCGCTAGTATTTCTCCATGAAGCATGTTGCGCCGGCCGAAATCCGATCGCGCAGCAGCGAGCTTGCTGAGGCGAGTGTTGGTGAGAAGGATTTGAGGTAACGGCTTGTTACGGCTTGAACGGCGCCAGGGACGCTTCACAGCAGCGATATGCTTTGATTCAGTGATCGACGAGCATAAGCCATTTGGTGAGCCAAAAAGCCTGATGCTCCGGACATAGTGAACAAGGGAATGTTGCCGAGGAAGTGAAAAGCCATCGGGCCGAATGCCTGCATCTTCGAAGACCTGCCGGTAGCGGTGAAAGCGAGCGAGCGCATGATCCATAGCATTGAGGACCGGTGTGCTGTGCGAGGGTCGGCGGGCTAGATATGCGAAATCAAGAAGAGCGGCGATGGACTGGATCATGTCGTCAGGGACATAGCCCGAAAGTGCGGGGAGGAAGACCTTCGATGTACATGAGACAGACACTAACGGCATTGGAACGCGCAAACGTACCTTCATCAGTGCCTTTGAATCGTCGCCCGTCCACTGCTTGAAGTTCCGGCCTTCAGGAAAACGTCGCAGACCCGGAAAAGGCGGTGCAGCAGCAATTCTATGAGACAGAATCATAAGAAGTTAGTGAGAATGGGCTAACTAACAAACCTGCGGTCAATGTCGTCCATCATCCGCTTTCCCTCGGCAGCACCGTGTGTGAGCTCGAGATAATCCTCGACCCACGCTACAAGATGATCCTTGAACGTCCCTTTGATGAGTTGATGCAGGAGATCGGGAGAGAGAAGTTCATGGATGTCGGCACGTGGGAAGTGATTCGTGAACGGCTATGAAAGTTGTTAGCCACGTATGCCTCGCATACGACGATGACGAGACTTACAGTGACATCTCCAACAATACCAAAGCCATCCCACAGGATGCCAACGTCGAAGCTCGTCACCATCTCCTCTGTCTGCTCCCGTGTGCGGCGCTCTCCGAGGGAGTGGAGTTCCGCAGGTGTAGCGAAGCATCTAGATCATATGAGAAATATTCTCGTAAAGAAGTTTAAGACACACTTGGGACACCAGCCGGAGACGATGCTCGCAAGGAACACTTGCTCGGGATAATCGGCAATAAATGGACCCAAGCTGAAAATGACGCGACGGAAATGGCCGTCAGAGCATGGAGTGATGATAGGTTTTGTCATGGCAGCTCGAAGGGGGTCCATTATGCGAGCGAGTGAGGCGTGATAGAGCTGCTTGCGAAACAGTCGGAACTCGTCATCGTTGTTAAATTCACGACACGCTACGCATCGCATGTTAGGCTATGGCAGAACTTTGCTGACGGCGACGCACTTTTGGGGATGGCAAGGAAAGCCAGTATCATGACGCCTTCACCATGAGCTCGCCTCATATCATTGTGGAGATTGCCCGGTGAGATGTACACAGGATGGAACTCCTGGTTACCCGTTGCGACAGAGACAGTGGTCTTGTCAGCGCCGAGAATTGTCGGGACGAGCATGGCACCGTGCGTATCTGGATCGCGAGCAATGATATCCTGTGAACAAATACTCAGATATGCATATGAGTACAGCGCATTCCACCGAAGCGCACCGACTGCTTCCAGGCCCATGTCCCAGACATAAAGTCTGACCAACGGCGAGCGTGAGGGGCGGTGTATTCTTTGAAGGCACTCGAATGCCATTTGCCTTTGAACTCGGGATTCGCAACCGTGTACTTCATGACTTGAAGGGCATTGCGCGTATGGACAACATATTCCTCGCGCTTCCAAGCTGGCGAGTCAGCAGTGATGGGACCGTTGTAGCTGGACGAAGAGGAGGTAATTAGTCGAGTGTCATGGTCCAGAGCTCGCATGTGATACGTACCGTATTTTGAATGTCTCCCAACCTGGGACACCCGCCTCTATATCGTCAATGGTGGCGTACATGTTGTCCGCTGACTCGTAAATTGGGTCTCGATCGATGCCATCGACAATATCTTTTGCCTGTAAAATATTCAAGAGTTCGTCAATGTCGCCTGCTGAAGTTTGCGTCTTCTCGAAAAGAAGTTCCGCAAACTGGAAAGACGGGCGGTCAGCAAAAGGCTCCCAGTTATTGTCGTCCATGTCGTCACATGGCGGTGGAGGTGCATCGGGAGGAAGAAAATTGCCGTCTCGGTCGCATGGCTGACCTAGGCAATGTAGAGGATTTCAGACCGACAATGATAAAGGAGAGCAAGATAACTGACCGGTGAGATTTGCGTGAAACTCGTAAGTCGGCTTTGGATGAGTTGGCAAGCGGTGACGGTGCTTCAGACTCCGGTGTTGCGACAGTCCACGGGAGGTCACAAATGTGCGTCGACAAAGCTTGCAAAAATAACCCATGGTGGGGAGGACTTGAGCAGATGTAGGGGGCAGGAGTTTGTGTGCAAAAAAAGTTTGGACAGGTTGCATGCCACGCGTACAATCCAACCCCAACCCCAACTTCAACACACGCACCGCTTCTCGGTCTCCCCGTCAACAGTCCTCCGCTCCATATCCCTCGCTCTTCTTCCTCACGTCATAGATGGGGAAAGGCGGCACCAAGAAGGGTACCAGGACGAAAGGCGCCGCTGGGTCCACCGCCCGTACTCGCAAGCTCAGGTCGTCATCGGCAAATCAAGACTTGGACACCCTGTCCCCCGAGCGCGGTACACCTACCGCTAATCCTCGACCTCGAACCACGCGCTCGAAACACTCTGAAAATCAGAACGGAGATGTTGATATGCAAGAGTGAGTTGCTGTCTGACACGAAGAGATGTTTGATACATACCTTAGTCCAGAGCAGTGCCACTTCCCGAGGCCGACGAGGCCGACGAGGACCAGGACGAGCCGATGGCGAGCGTTGAGAGCATTGAGTGCGACTGACTTTATGGTCTATCAAGTTACTGAGCTGACGTGTCGTCGCAGTAGCGACTCGGCTGACGTAGTTGAACCTGTTGCCCTTCGCCGTAGCCAACGTGCCATAGACCCGCATCCAGGCAGAACGTATGGCCTTGAAGTTCGGTTTCAAGCAGATATCGCAGCTGCCGCAGCTACGAAGAGGGCTGAGAAGGACGCAGAGCAGGCCATCAAGACTCAAGAGCTTGAGGACCGAAAACGGAAGCGCGACGCCGGTGTACTGAGGCTGGCCGCAATACGTGATCGTATGCAAGAAGAGGACATGGAGGAAGAAGCAGACTTAGCTCGAGGGTTGTCGTCAGCGAGGGTTGTCGAAGCGCAAGAGGAACATGATGAGTGGCCTGCTGGTGCGAAAAAAGCCAAGGTACCAACAAAAATTCTATCGGCCTTACGTGTCTTTCTCACCAGTTGCTGCATATTCTCGCCCACTCGCAGAAATCCATCCCACCAAAAGAGAGGAACCGCTTGGAGGCTATTGCAATCTATAGCGACATTGAGCGTACACGCCGGCATTCAAGCACGCCCACATTGGTCAAGGGTTTTCACGGAACGCCGCGGTATGTTAAAGTCGTCATCTCAGACCACAGTGTAACTCACTTCTTCAGTCAACAATCGCGATCTGCACCATCAAAGCCCAAGAAGAGCAGTGCCTCTGCATTCGAAGATGACTGGCGGCAGACCGCTGGCAGTCCACGCTCGAGCCCGACACCAACGAAGAGCCAATCGCGTGTCGCCCATCTATTGCAGGTGCAACCGGGGCGCCTGGCAAATACGAGGTTGATCCACAGAGGGTCGGAGGACGACGTTGATGTTGAGGAGCGTGATGCATTTGATGATCTGCTAGTCACCCAGAGTCGCACGGCAGTAGTGGCAAAGCCAGCGAACCGGGAAAAGCAGGTGGGTCATTGCCTCGTATTTTTGTTTGCACATCTAATTCCTGCACGACCGCAGCTTGCTATTGTGATCTCCAGCGATGGAGATTTCGGCGACTCTGATGAAGACTCTCGATCGTCCACCTCGAACAAGCAACGCGCGCGCCGCAGCACTGTGGATGATCAACGGTCTCGCGGACTCAAAGGCCTCCCCGCGTGGATTACACAGTCATTCAAGAGCACCATAATGCCTAGTATTATTGATTTCTACGGCATGCAGGACGATCCTTTTGATATTGAGGGTGAAGATGGTGTTTTGCTCATATCGCTGCTCAAGAAGATAGTCGACCGTATCCACCCCGAGCAGCACTATCAGCCCAAGATCGGGAACGACAAGATCTACTCAATGGTGCGCTAACAACTCGGTGAGCCCTTTGCATGACACTCATGGGCTAAAACAGGTGAAAACGGAGCTATCAAACTGGTACAAAGGCTTCCCGAGAGCCGCCCTCACGGCGTTCCAGGCTGCCATCAAGCCGTTCAGGTTGCAGCCTGAAAAAGTCAAGAAGTTTGTTGTCGATGGACTGAGGATGCCTGGTGGGGCTGCTTTCTATGGCACTCCACATCCAACGGTACGTCATTATGCTTTCCTAGCTCAAGCTTGATTCTCATGGACTCGGCGATAGCACTATGACGGATGCTTCCAGTCTCCCTTCATCGTTGCCCCGTTCGCTCGTCACCTGCGCCTCACAGCCGGCTCAATCCTGGCCAATGACAAGAGCTGGAATGCGACAGGCGCTTTGCTCCTGTCTGTGCTAGCTGTATGTGCCGTCTTTTCATCTCCCGAACATTCCGCTGACTTATTTCCTTTGCTCAGTCTTCTCAAGTCTTCGAAATGCATGAGACCGGGGTACGACGTGCCGCCAGCAAGCCATTCACTGGGGCCGGTCTTAAAGCCGATCGCGAAGGGCTTCGCGGGAGCAAGGGCATCCGCGATTTCTTGCGGAAGCCCCATCGCCAGGCCCAGCTAGTCGAGAAAGCTCACGACGTTAATCGCAAGAGATACCGCGACAATAGTCCTCCTGAAGCAGGTCCCTCAAAGCTATCATTCAACACGATGGATTTCGGCGAGCGCAGCAGTCCGCCCCCGGAGGAATAAAGATCGGAGCTGTCCTTTGCACGTATAACCTTATTTTCCACCGCTCCCTTCGGACTGACCGTGATATGCGCAGATTTCCAGACTCCTTTAGAGCAAAGTGTATCTTGCGGGTCGCTTTTTTTCCCGCTTGGTACCATAATGATGTCGCTTCATTGTATCTACTTACTTTTCTTAATGTCCATAGCCATCGACGATCGTAGCCAACACTATAATGTACCCTCTTCTAGTTACAAATCAATTGAATTGTCTTCTTCCCGCTGCTTCCCGTACTTCCGGTGTACCAGGCGCGTGCGTACACATGCTTACCGACATCCTGACCGCTCTGCTTACTCAAAAAATGATATCCGTACGAGGTACCGATTACCGTGCGTACGCATGCTTATTTCAACTTACGCGAGCTCCGCACGCGGCGGCACGCACCAGTACGCACTTTGCACATGTACTGATGCGCGCCTCCCGACGTGCACGCGCGGCCGCTGCATGATCCACCGATCGGACTCCGCGCCGCCGCCTCGCTGTGGGCGACATCAGTACATGTGCAAAGTGCGTACTGGTGCGTGCCGCCGCGTGCGGAGCTCGCGTAAGTTGAAATAAGCATGCGTACGCACGGTAATCGGTACCTCGTACGGATATCATTTTTTGAGTAAGCAGAGCGGTCAGGATGTCGGTAAGCATGTGTACGCACGCGCCTGGTACACCGGAAGTACGGGAAGCAGCGGGAAGAAGACAATTCAATTGATTTGTAACTAGAAGAGGGTACATTATAGTGTTGGCTACGATCGTCGATGGCTATGGACATTAAGAAAAGTAAGTAGATACAATGAAGCGACATCATTATGGTACCAAGCGGGAAAAAAAGCGACCCGCAAGATACACTTTGCTCTAAAGGAGTCTGGAAATCTGCGCATATCACGGTCAGTCCGAAGGGAGCGGTGGAAAATAAGGTTATACGTGCAAAGGACAGCTCCGATCTTTATTCCTCCGGGGGCGGACTGCTGCGCTCGCCGAAATCCATCGTGTTGAATGATAGCTTTGAGGGACCTGCTTCAGGAGGACTATTGTCGCGGTATCTCTTGCGATTAACGTCGTGAGCTTTCTCGACTAGCTGGGCCTGGCGATGGGGCTTCCGCAAGAAATCGCGGATGCCCTTGCTCCCGCGAAGCCCTTCGCGATCGGCTTTAAGACCGGCCCCAGTGAATGGCTTGCTGGCGGCACGTCGTACCCCGGTCTCATGCATTTCGAAGACTTGAGAAGACTGAGCAAAGGAAATAAGTCAGCGGAATGTTCGGGAGATGAAAAGACGGCACATACAGCTAGCACAGACAGGAGCAAAGCGCCTGTCGCATTCCAGCTCTTGTCATTGGCCAGGATTGAGCCGGCTGTGAGGCGCAGGTGACGAGCGAACGGGGCAACGATGAAGGGAGACTGGAAGCATCCGTCATAGTGCTATCGCCGAGTCCATGAGAATCAAGCTTGAGCTAGGAAAGCATAATGACGTACCGTTGGATGTGGAGTGCCATAGAAAGCAGCCCCACCAGGCATCCTCAGTCCATCGACAACAAACTTCTTGACTTTTTCAGGCTGCAACCTGAACGGCTTGATGGCAGCCTGGAACGCCGTGAGGGCGGCTCTCGGGAAGCCTTTGTACCAGTTTGATAGCTCCGTTTTCACCTGTTTTAGCCCATGAGTGTCATGCAAAGGGCTCACCGAGTTGTTAGCGCACCATTGAGTAGATCTTGTCGTTCCCGATCTTGGGCTGATAGTGCTGCTCGGGGTGGATACGGTCGACTATCTTCTTGAGCAGCGATATGAGCAAAACACCATCTTCACCCTCAATATCAAAAGGATCGTCCTGCATGCCGTAGAAATCAATAATACTAGGCATTATGGTGCTCTTGAATGACTGTGTAATCCACGCGGGGAGGCCTTTGAGTCCGCGAGACCGTTGATCATCCACAGTGCTGCGGCGCGCGCGTTGCTTGTTCGAGGTGGACGATCGAGAGTCTTCATCAGAGTCGCCGAAATCTCCATCGCTGGAGATCACAATAGCAAGCTGCGGTCGTGCAGGAATTAGATGTGCAAACAAAAATACGAGGCAATGACCCACCTGCTTTTCCCGGTTCGCTGGCTTTGCCACTACTGCCGTGCGACTCTGGGTGACTAGCAGATCATCAAATGCATCACGCTCCTCAACATCAACGTCGTCCTCCGACCCTCTGTGGATCAACCTCGTATTTGCCAGGCGCCCCGGTTGCACCTGCAATAGATGGGCGACACGCGATTGGCTCTTCGTTGGTGTCGGGCTCGAGCGTGGACTGCCAGCGGTCTGCCGCCAGTCATCTTCGAATGCAGAGGCACTGCTCTTCTTGGGCTTTGATGGTGCAGATCGCGATTGTTGACTGAAGAAGTGAGTTACACTGTGGTCTGAGATGACGACTTTAACATACCGCGGCGTTCCGTGAAAACCCTTGACCAATGTGGGCGTGCTTGAATGCCGGCGTGTACGCTCAATGTCGCTATAGATTGCAATAGCCTCCAAGCGGTTCCTCTCTTTTGGTGGGATGGATTTCTGCGAGTGGGCGAGAATATGCAGCAACTGGTGAGAAAGACACGTAAGGCCGATAGAATTTTTGTTGGTACCTTGGCTTTTTTCGCACCAGCAGGCCACTCATCATGTTCCTCTTGCGCTTCGACAACCCTCGCTGACGACAACCCTCGAGCTAAGTCTGCTTCTTCCTCCATGTCCTCTTCTTGCATACGATCACGTATTGCGGCCAGCCTCAGTACACCGGCGTCGCGCTTCCGTTTTCGGTCCTCAAGCTCTTGAGTCTTGATGGCCTGCTCTGCGTCCTTCTCAGCCCTCTTCGTAGCTGCGGCAGCTGCGATATCTGCTTGAAACCGAACTTCAAGGCCATACGTTCTGCCTGGATGCGGGTCTATGGCACGTTGGCTACGGCGAAGGGCAACAGGTTCAACTACGTCAGCCGAGTCGCTACTGCGACGACACGTCAGCTCAGTAACTTGATAGACCATAAAGTCAGTCGCACTCAATGCTCTCAACGCTCGCCATCGGCTCGTCCTGGTCCTCGTCGGCCTCGTCGGCCTCGGGAAGTGGCACTGCTCTGGACTAAGGTATGTATCAAACATCTCTTCGTGTCAGACAGCAACTCACTCTTGCATATCAACATCTCCGTTCTGATTTTCAGAGTGTTTCGAGCGCGTGGTTCGAGGTCGAGGATTAGCGGTAGGTGTACCGCGCTCGGGGGACAGGGTGTCCAAGTCTTGATTTGCCGATGACGACCTGAGCTTGCGAGTACGGGCGGTGGACCCAGCGGCGCCTTTCGTCCTGGTACCCTTCTTGGTGCCGCCTTTCCCCATCTATGACGTGAGGAAGAAGAGCGAGGGATATGGAGCGGAGGACTGTTGACGGGGAGACCGAGAAGCGGTGCGTGTGTTGAAGTTGGGGTTGGGGTTGGATTGTACGCGTGGCATGCAACCTGTCCAAACTTTTTTTGCACACAAACTCCTGCCCCCTACATCTGCTCAAGTCCTCCCCACCATGGGTTATTTTTGCAAGCTTTGTCGACGCACATTTGTGACCTCCCGTGGACTGTCGCAACACCGGAGTCTGAAGCACCGTCACCGCTTGCCAACTCATCCAAAGCCGACTTACGAGTTTCACGCAAATCTCACCGGTCAGTTATCTTGCTCTCCTTTATCATTGTCGGTCTGAAATCCTCTACATTGCCTAGGTCAGCCATGCGACCGAGACGGCAATTTTCTTCCTCCCGATGCACCTCCACCGCCATGTGACGACATGGACGACAATAACTGGGAGCCTTTTGCTGACCGCCCGTCTTTCCAGTTTGCGGAACTTCTTTTCGAGAAGACGCAAACTTCAGCAGGCGACATTGACGAACTCTTGAATATTTTACAGGCAAAAGATATTGTCGATGGCATCGATCGAGACCCAATTTACGAGTCAGCGGACAACATGTACGCCACCATTGACGATATAGAGGCGGGTGTCCCAGGTTGGGAGACATTCAAAATACGGTACGTATCACATGCGAGCTCTGGACCATGACACTCGACTAATTACCTCCTCTTCGTCCAGCTACAACGGTCCCATCACTGCTGACTCGCCAGCTTGGAAGCGCGAGGAATATGTTGTCCATACGCGCAATGCCCTTCAAGTCATGAAGTACACGGTTGCGAATCCCGAGTTCAAAGGCAAATGGCATTCGAGTGCCTTCAAAGAATACACCGCCCCTCACGCTCGCCGTTGGTCAGACTTTATGTCTGGGACATGGGCCTGGAAGCAGTCGGTGCGCTTCGGTGGAATGCGCTGTACTCATATGCATATCTGAGTATTTGTTCACAGGATATCATTGCTCGCGATCCAGATACGCACGGTGCCATGCTCGTCCCGACAATTCTCGGCGCTGACAAGACCACTGTCTCTGTCGCAACGGGTAACCAGGAGTTCCATCCTGTGTACATCTCACCGGGCAATCTCCACAATGATATGAGGCGAGCTCATGGTGAAGGCGTCATGATACTGGCTTTCCTTGCCATCCCCAAAAGTGCGTCGCCGTCAGCAAAGTTCTGCCATAGCCTAACATGCGATGCGTAGCGTGTCGTGAATTTAACAACGATGACGAGTTCCGACTGTTTCGCAAGCAGCTCTATCACGCCTCACTCGCTCGCATAATGGACCCCCTTCGAGCTGCCATGACAAAACCTATCATCACTCCATGCTCTGACGGCCATTTCCGTCGCGTCATTTTCAGCTTGGGTCCATTTATTGCCGATTATCCCGAGCAAGTGTTCCTTGCGAGCATCGTCTCCGGCTGGTGTCCCAAGTGTGTCTTAAACTTCTTTACGAGAATATTTCTCATATGATCTAGATGCTTCGCTACACCTGCGGAACTCCACTCCCTCGGAGAGCGCCGCACACGGGAGCAGACAGAGGAGATGGTGACGAGCTTCGACGTTGGCATCCTGTGGGATGGCTTTGGTATTGTTGGAGATGTCACTGTAAGTCTCGTCATCGTCGTATGCGAGGCATACGTGGCTAACAACTTTCATAGCCGTTCACGAATCACTTCCCACGTGCCGACATCCATGAACTTCTCTCTCCCGATCTCCTGCATCAACTCATCAAAGGGACGTTCAAGGATCATCTTGTAGCGTGGGTCGAGGATTATCTCGAGCTCACACACGGTGCTGCCGAGGGAAAGCGGATGATGGACGACATTGACCGCAGGTTTGTTAGTTAGCCCATTCTCACTAACTTCTTATGATTCTGTCTCATAGAATTGCTGCTGCACCGCCTTTTCCGGGTCTGCGACGTTTTCCTGAAGGCCGGAACTTCAAGCAGTGGACGGGCGACGATTCAAAGGCACTGATGAAGGTACGTTTGCGCGTTCCAATGCCGTTAGTGTCTGTCTCATGTACATCGAAGGTCTTCCTCCCCGCACTTTCGGGCTATGTCCCTGACGACATGATCCAGTCCATCGCCGCTCTTCTTGATTTCGCATATCTAGCCCGCCGACCCTCGCACAGCACACCGGTCCTCAATGCTATGGATCATGCGCTCGCTCGCTTTCACCGCTACCGGCAGGTCTTCGAAGATGCAGGCATTCGGCCCGATGGCTTTTCACTTCCTCGGCAACATTCCCTTGTTCACTATGTCCGGAGCATCAGGCTTTTTGGCTCACCAAATGGCTTATGCTCGTCGATCACTGAATCAAAGCATATCGCTGCTGTGAAGCGTCCCTGGCGCCGTTCAAGCCGTAACAAGCCGTTACCTCAAATCCTTCTCACCAACACTCGCCTCAGCAAGCTCGCTGCTGCGCGATCGGATTTCGGCCGGCGCAACATGCTTCATGGAGAAATACTAGCGCATTCCCTCCATGTCACAGGGATCGAGGAGATGGCAATAGATGACAACGGGGGCGATGGCAATGGAGAGGCCATTGGTGATGCCCAGCCCGCTGATGGCATTGCTATTGATGCGGAGACAAAGTTGGCCTACCGGGCAGGTGCGTGTCAACCTTCTTGTATTTGCTTATCTGCTCACCACAGACCGACTTGTAGCTTCATCGTGCACGTTCGCGCAGCTTGGGCACGCCCTCAACGACCCGGGTTTCCTTACGACACTTCGCCGATTCCTCTTCGACCAGCTCCATCGTGATGTCGGTGTCACAGCAGACGATGTCAACCCTGACGCATGGCCCGACGTCTACGGAGGCAACCGTGTTTCCATTTACCCTTCAGCATCCTCCACGTTCTACGCCCCGAGCGAAGCCTCCGGAACAGGAGGTATGCACCGCGAGATCATTCGCAGTGTGCCTCGTTGGTTCAACAACAGCGAGCGGCGTGACACGGTGTTGATCCAGAGTGGCGGCGAGGACGAGCGGATGGCCGGAATGGTTGTTGGGCGGGTTCTGCGCTTCATTTCATTCAAGCACGACGACGTCCAGTATCCGTGTGCGGTCATCAACTGGCTCCTCCCTGTGGATGCGGCGCCAGATCCAATCTTTGGCCTATGGAAGGTAGTCCCAGAGAAGGGTGCTGACGGCCGTCGCACGATCGCTATAGTCCATATTGACTGCATCGTTCGAGCATGCCACCTTATGCCAGTGTACGGGGAGAGTCGGATTCCACATACTTTTCGATTTACTGACACATTGACCGCCTTCCGAGCCTTCTACGTAAATCGTTACATTGACTATCATGCGCACGAGACAATACAGTAGTACATAAGTATCTATGCCGTGGCCCGTGTACAAGGATGGCTGCTGTGTACAGCCTACAGTCGTGTACGCTTGCGTACCAGCATACCTGGTTTCTGGTACGCCGCGTAAGCATGAGTAAGGAGCTGTACGCGAGTACACGTTTTGCACAAGTACTGATGCGATGGGGATCCGCCATCCCCGTGCACGTGAATTAAGCGTAGCAGATCGCCCGCGGTTTGCCCAGGGCCACAAGGGCGACGGGCGTTGCCTGACTCTCCTTCACGACGCAGACTAGTCATGCTGTTCGCGGACAGACGAGGCAGATGGTGTGCATTATGTAGCTCCTCTATAGCTAGAGTACATCCAATGCGACGCACGAACCCGCCCGTCGCGAGCGTGACAAGCCCCCGCGCAGAAAATCGCTCTCCACGAACCCGGGCGTGATGAGCGTGGAGGGTGACGCGCCCGCCGCGCGGTCGAGGCCCGAGGGGCTGCAGGAGGGGTGGATGGCGTCGAAGACGGGTGAGCGCGGCCGGTGAGCTTGAAGGCACGGCGGGCCGGCTGCCGAAAGCCCGCGCTGCCGTGACAGCCTACAGCGCAGGCGTTGTTAAGTTTTCTCCATCGCGGCCTCGCTCGCTCACCAGCAATATCAGCCGGCACCCGTCTATGAAATGGAGCTGTCGGTGCGTAGAGTCAGTGCACGCGCAACTCAATTCACACCGACAAGACGCGCAGAGGATCTATTTTATTAGTCCATCTAAAAGTACTCTACGACGATGACAACGAAATCCTGAGCCTGCAGCAGTTACCTGCGAGCTCGCGGCTCTGCTCTTCGCAAGGAGCTTGGTGGCACGATCAGGACCCGCCGGTTCGCACCCCTGCACCCCGAGGCACTCTGGCTCAACGATATCATGGTTGAGCCGCCACCAGCATACAAATATTCAATCCATCCATCGTGCCCGACTCGCATCTATGCGGCGTGCGCACCTCGAGCTCACGTCGCCCATCACGCACGCCGCAAGATCCGCTCCAGACGGGCCACGGCGTCGACCATGCGCGGGCGGCGCACGGGATCACTGGACAGCGAAGTGGCGGCGCGGAGTCCGAACGGCGGATCATGCAACGGCGGCGCGTGCACGTCGGGAGGCACGCTGGGGATCCCATGGCGGTGCACGTGAAATACGCGCAGGACCAGCGCGAGTCTGCTTGCGGGCTGAAGAACAGTGCGTACAAAATGGCTAATGAACTTATGAACCCGTTAACGCGTTTCAGCGCGTTCTCACCTGCCGCAGCACCGGCGCAGGTGATGAGCAGCGCTGCCCTCGAGGGTGATCATGCAGGAAAGGCGGCTCATATGAGGCTGATTTCACAGAGCTGGACTCTGGAGACTTGTAGACACCTTATTGATTCAGATCACACAATTTCAGGATGTCGAGATTCACTGTACCGCTTCAAATATTAACGCAGTACGTATAGCTTGCTAGCCAATATTGCTAAGCCTGAGGACCGGATGGCCGTCAAATTCCTGGCGACGATAGGGCCGGCGTGACGTCTGAAATTGCACGCCATGTGATCAACTGCGTGCAGCTTGCCAGGCATGGGACAGATCAAGACCCTCACCTCAGCTGCGGCGCATGCATTCCCGTTTTTCTGGCCGTGTGGAACTCCCTGACGCCGCCAACCGCTGTCCGCGTTGAAGGCTGCGCTTGTGTCCTCGTTATCGTTCCCCCGGCTCTACGGGCTTTGACGTCAACGGGAAGTGCTTTGTTCTGCACGGTCCACGGACTGCGAATCAGGCGTCAGTATCGATATATATTTTGACGTGAGACTCGACATCCGTACGCAATTCGCTTCAAGACCTCCCGGCGCGCTTGGACTGCGGACAGCCACCCAAGCGTCTTGCCCCGGATCATCTCCTCCATATAACCCCTATTCTGCTCTTGCAGGGTGGCAATCACGGCAGCATGAGCGGGCAGCAGGTCCTCGCCGTCGAATCCACAGCTTCCCCGCAGCGTGTACGTGATGAAGTACGAGATAAGTATACGTGCTCAGCCTGAGCGAGAACTTGAGATGCCGGAACCCGTCGGGCGGGTCGAGGAGGGTGTTGATCAGCCCGTCGAGGAACGCAGCGAGGGTCGGGACGCGGACGTCGGCGTACTCCGCAGGAAGATCTGGGAGCGCCATCGAGCGGCTGTCGTCGCGCACATCGACGGAGAAAAACGTCTGCGGGTGGATGTAAATGGTCCGGGGTATAGCAAAGTCGAGATGCGCAGGTGTGGAAGTTGTATTCGTCAAGTAAAGGGAATGTGGGTAGGCGTGATGAGGCGGCGAGTCAACGAGTGGGTGCTCGAACCAGTATGGGTCGTAATGCGCTGCTTTTTGATATGGGAGCGCAGACGTGATGGCGGTTGCTGCTGCATCGAGCTGATCCTCGGGAACCACGAGCTGCAGGTCAAAGAGTTCTGTTGGGATGGAGTGGGCGAAAGACATGGCGTCCTCTGCCCAGACCAAGCAAGGTATCTGGGCGCGGGTGACAAACGTGGCAGGTCTCAAGCGCAGTATCTGAGTTTGAACGGAGTCAGTGCTCCCTTCATAGTAGTGGATGCCCATGGTATCAGGAGGGACGCTGAGGGTAGGATTATAGCACTGAGGACACTAGCCGCGCCTGTTCGAGGCCGCCGATATCGGCACCGCGCCACAATGTGCTGACTAATCGAGTCATAAACGAAAACTGGGCCACTCACGGTAGCTTCTTGCCACGTGAGCCTTGATGTGACTGCAGTAGCCCTTACCGACAGGATACATTGATTGAAGAGAGCCTGGCAGAACCGTCACTGTGGCCCCAAGTCGCTCTGTTTGCCAGTTTGCCTCTGTTAGGTCGTATTCGCGTCCTGTGGAACTTGTTGGCTCCTTGGTCACGGTCTGGACGCTTCATTCTCGTGCTTCGGAGTCGGTTCTCGATGCTTTGTGTGGACTATGAAAACTCCGTTGTGACAAGACGGTGCGGTAAAGTACGCGCTCTTCACCCACCAAGGCCCCGCGAGATTTGCCGGGTGGTCCACGGATACTACCTCAATGACGGATGAGACCGCCTGCTGACCTACTTAGTTTCAAAGTTTGCATTCAGTGAGCAGATATGTGAATGTAGAGTACATCCTAAGTTGCCGCGCGTACGCACGCACGCCCCCAGCCCGCCCCGCATCAAGGCATCCGCCCCGTCGCGAGCAGCACCAGCAGCATCTTCCCCGGGCGCCACCTCTCCGGCAAAAAATCGCTCCCCACAAGCCCGCGGCGCGCCCACGCATCGACCATCAGCGCGCCCCACCCCGGCGTCCACGCCATCGTCCACGCCCACCCCGCGGCGCCGCCCACCGTGCGCCCGCTCGCCCGCGCCCACGCGCGCTCCAGCAGCACGCCCGCGCCGCTCACCAGGAAGAACCCGCCCACGGACCAGAACTCCGTCCCGCGCCCGAGCCCCCACATCCCCGCGTCGTGCAGCACCGCGGACACCGCGAACGCGCCGGCGACCGCGCCCGTGCGGCCCAGCAGCGCGCCGAGCGGGCGCGCGCCGGCGGTGACGAACAGCCGCCGGAAAAACTGGTGCCAGCGGCGCCCCCAGAAGTCCGCGAGCGACGTCGCGCACCACGGCCGCGCGGAGAGCGGCGGCCACGCGCCCGCGGGCTGCCCGAATAGTAGCTGTGCGGACAGCGCGCCGGCGAGGTACAGCACGTCGACTGTCGTGTACACGATGAGCCCCGCGCCGAGCGTGATGAGCGTGCTCTGCGCGTAGCGCGCCGCGGGCGGGAGCGCCGCGTCGAAGATCGACGCGCCCGCCGCGCAGTCGAGCGCGGGCACGAAGTGCTGCAGGAGGAAGTGGATCGCGTCGAAGACGGTGAGCTTGAAGACGAGGGAGCGGAATTGGCGGAAGGGCGTGGCGGGCGTGGGCGGGGCGGGCGGGAAGGGCTGCTGCGCCCAGTTCCAGCCGAACCCGCGCTGGTTGCAGAGCAGCTCGCCGGCGTCGGCGAGCACGGAGAGCGGGCGCTCGCGCGGGGCCTCGCCTGGCGGGGGCGCCTCCGCCTCGTAGCGCCGGTACGGCTGCGCGGCGCACGCCCACTCGAACGCGCGCAGCGCAATCGCCATCGTCGCGATCTGCCGCATTTCAGCCAAATTCGCTGTTGGGGGGAGAAGGGCAATGCACGCACCACATACGCGTAGTTCCAGCAAACGATGCGCTCCGGGTCGAGCTCGGGGAACACCGCCGCGACGCCGCGCGCAAGGTCCAGCGTGGTGCCGGCGGCGTACGCGAGGTAGAAGATGGGCGGGAGCAGCGCGACGCGCAGCACGCGCGTGTGTGGGAGGAGGACGAGCACCGCCTGGACGATGTAGAGCGCGAAGAGCGGCGCGAGGGCGCGCGGGGTCAGCGGCACGCGCTGTGCGGGGTCAGGCGCAGGGAGGCGGAGCAGCGCGAACGCGTCGGGCAGGCCGAGGGTGGTTATGTTTGGCATGGTCGTCGGCGCGGATAGGGGGCTGCGGACTGTTGGAGAAGTGGTACGACGGACGCGCCGAGTTTTATCGAACACGAGCTAGCCAAGGTGTGCGCCTGTCTGCGTGCTAATTTCCGTTTGTGCACCGCCGCGAGACGTAAAGTGATGCTTGGGGCTACTTGTTCGGGCCCAGAAAGGCCCGGGGGGTCACGATGGAGGAGGGTGTTGCACGGATAGACGGGAGGGATTGGTTCGCTAATGCGCGGAAAAGAAATGGGTGGGGATCGGTAGGATGTTGAGGCAGCGGAAATGTTGTCTCGGCATGGAGGTTGCGGACAAGCTGGCAGTCAAGCGCGCAGGGATGAAGCGCTGATGGGGTGGGCTGACGTAGGCGGCATTACGGCAGCGACGCGTCGACGCGTCGCGCGGCGACTATCCGGGCCGGCTTGTCGGAGGCTGAAGCTGACTCAGTCTGCGCTCTGCCCATCCCGGGCCTCACCCTTTCCTTTCATCCCCTCTCCAAGCACTCTCGCGCAGGCGCAACCTTTTCAGCTCCAAGTTCCAGCACCACTCGTACGCGCATTCCACCACACACGACACGCTCTGAGTACCGTGCGCACGCTAAAAGCTCTGGAGGGACATTCCGTGCGTGTCTTTTGCTCTGTGACACTATCCGTCTAGCTCGTTCTTCGGTAGGGAAGCTCGCCGACGCTGCACACAAAACTAAAGCTTCAACAAAATGATACGCTCTTTCATGATTTATCGGCGCACTGCTGCTGTTGGTCGTGTTGCAAGATAAGGGGTACACCGGAATGTGAATACCGCTTTCATTTGTACTCTGTCAAGCGTAGGAACGTGAGGAAGAAGAAACTAATGCACACAATCAGACGTAGCGGAAACTAGTAGGAAGTACAGGTGAGATATTAGGGACCATGATCGTGCAACGTTACCGCGTGTGCGTACCTCCCCACCAACCTTCAAACGGGCGGCGGCCCGTTGAGCTCTATCCAGCGCTGCACGACCTTGGCCCAGTACAGCGACGGCCGCATCGCGTCCGCCGACATCTTGCTGATGATGAGGCCCCTCCGCGCCCACGCATCGATGATGAAGCTGCCCCAGTACAGCATCCACACCATCGCCCACGCCCACCCGAGCACGCCGCCGACCTTCCTGCCCGTCTTCTGCTTCCACACCTCCTCGAGCACGCACCCGACGCCCATCATCGTGAAGAACATCGTGATGGACCCGGGGTCCGTGCCGAGCCCCGCGCCCCACACGCCCGTGTCGTGCATCACGCCCGACACAAAAAACGCGCCGACGACGCCGCCCGCGCGCCCGAACACGCGCGCGGCGGGCTTCGCGCCGCACACGACAAACGAGCGCTTGAACACCTGGTGCCAGCGCGTGCCCCAGTAGTCCGCGAGGCTCGTCGCGCGCCACGGCTCCTGGAACAGCGGCGGCCACTGCTCGGACGACTGCCTGAGCAGCGTGATGCACAGGAACGCGACGATGTAGTACGTTGCCGCGAACGACGAGCACAGCCCGACGGGGCACAGGATCGTCATCGCGACGCACTTGCCCGCGAACAGGTACCACGGCAGCGTCGGGTCGAAGATCGTGCCGCCCGCGGGGTGCACCGCGTACCCCGGCGCGGGGTACAGCGTCCACGTCTGCTGCGCGAACAGCACGAAGTCGAAGAAGATCTGGACCTTGATGTAGTTGTAGAGGTAGTCCAGCGCGGGTGTCTCTGTGACGGGCGCGCCTGTGCTCGACGTCTGGGGAGGTGTGTAGATGTTCTTGCCCCAATTCCAGCCGATGCCGCGTCCGTTAAAACACAAGTCGGGCGCGTTGAGCAGCGCGCCTTTGAGCTGCGTGCCAAAGTCCTGCGGGGCATTATCGGGGAGATTCGACCACTTGATGCGTTTGAAGAGCTTGTCCGACGTCGCAAAGTCAATTGCGCGCAGCATCCAAAAGGAGAGGAGCCACTGATGAAATGCGCAGGAATATATGAGCGGAGGCGAACTAAGGATAGCCGGATCAGAATATACTCACGCAGACTGTGAAGCTGATCCAGTTCTCTCCTGGCTTCACTGGCATTTCGGCGTATTCGTACGCCGTGGCGAGATGCCAGCCCAGCGCCACCATCACTGCGAGAACGCCCATACGTAAAGTGCGCGTATTTGGCAACTGGACGAGGACGGCGAGGGTGTAGAAGCCCAGCAGCCATGGCGCGAACTCGGTGTAGAAGTTGTATTTCGTGAAAGCGATGCGATCCTCTGCTCTTGGCCATACGCGCGATAGAAAACCGAGGCCGGAACTTGACGAGCCGTCGCCGCTACTGGGTGGGGTCAGCCGGTCATCGAGTTAGGTGCATGGAGATGCGCTCACAAGGAGAAGTTGCCCGGAGCTGGGGTGGCGAAGCTGAGCACGTCGGTGAGCCCCATGGCGTCGCGGCGGAGGGGAGAGAGGTGCTGTGGATAAGGTGGGAGCAAGGAGGAAGGCTCTAAAGGGAAAGGTACCCATCGCCCTTAAGTATGCATGCATCCTGCTGAACAACACGTCAAACGAGCACGCTGACGCCCACGTCAGGGCATGAATGACCCTGAGCATGCAAGCGAAATCGATACATCATACAACACCGTGCCCTGTACCGAGGACGCGAGCAAGGCAATCCAAACACCCATATAATCATATATGCTTCATCATTATTGGATATTGGATCCAGAGGTATATTGCGTGTATCAAGTTGGCGCACCCGGTGAGAGTGCGCAGGAGTGCGCAGGATGGCCGAGCGAGGCCGAGCGTCATGGCCGGCAACGTGCTGCAAAGTGCCGAGAAATAGGAAGGCCATAGGCAGCGCCGTCCTCTTTCTAGCGGCGGCGCGGACATGAGCGCCGTTATCTGTAGCGCCAATCCGTCAGAATTAGATGGCACGTACAGAAAAGGCGCAGAACATTGATGATCGCCTGGCCATGTTGCCGACATGTCATCTCTAGGTTGAATGGAAGGGTGGCACGGCGTAACGGCGGTGTGATGGATGCGCCCCGATGAGCCTGTGCGACAGACGTCTCGTTCATGGGGCCTTTGCATGCGGTCGTATCGACTTCGTATCGATGCACTGCCCTAGTCACACGCACGGATACTTCAATCGAGCAGACAGCTCCCAGCGCTCGACATGCAGTCTACACAGCTTCGGATCCGGTAGAGTTTCATGCCGTCTTGATGGAGATGAACGTGACGCCGACGGTGCGAAGCTGCCACCCGAAGTGACTGGATAGTAATGCATACTAGTAATGGATGGACACACACACGGTGCGATTCGCAGCACTTGTCGACTGGTGAATGAACGGGGATGAATGTACGTATCAAGTCGGAGATAGCGGTACCGGTGGAGGTGGCAAGAGAGCGGAAGAGTCAGCGGCGTTGCGCGGACGCGAAATCATCGGTTCAAGTTCCGCGGAAATTCCATCTCCGGTCGCAAAGCTCGCCGACTCACTCATACATGCATGCTCCCTGCCAAGAGAACAAGAGTAGGTCGACGAACGACGTTTCTATTACGGGCACAACACACAAATGCAGGTATGTATGAACATGAACGCGATGGGGAGTGAATGGAAGAGGGTGATTGAATGGTACGTGCATATGGACAAGTTATACATTCGACAGAGAGTTCAAGAAGTCAGGATCGCGTGTTGAAATCGCCGAAACCTAGGCTTACACCGGAGGTGGCGGCGGCCTTATTGAAGCTAGGGAGGCTGGGTACTCTGGGAGTGATAGGGAAGTTCGGGGTTGTAGGTCGGGAGAGGCCGGCGCCGCGTGACATGGAACGCACTGACGACGGCCTCCTCTTCTCGGTACGTTTTTGTGGCTCCTGAGGAAAAGGGCGCAATGCGTATCAATCTACAGCATATGGGCGCAATGCAGGTATCACGCACCTTCACCTCCTGAATACTGCTCACATCCGCCTCCGGTAGCCCCTTCACGTCTTTAAGGACGGCCTCCAGCTGGTTGATCTGCGATTGCGGGCCATTGAGAATATTAGTATCCGCCTGACTTGCTGCTGTTGCCATACCACCAGCTTGCTTCAAATCTACCGCTGCCTGCTTCGCTACGTCCGCTGCCCCATTCGCGACGTCTCCCGCTGCATTGGCCGCCGGGTTCGTGAATTGGCTCATGTCGATTTCCAGGGTAGGCAGGTCCGTAGGTCCAGCACCGTTGTATTTGCCGGTGACGAGGGTGGTGAGAGAGGGGAGCTTGATTCCCTGCGGGAAGAGCGCGATGAATAGACCCCAGATCGACGGGAGCCAAGGCCACCACGTCCTGATCTTGCCCTCGTAGATGTTGAGGGAGATCGTGATGGGAAGGAACTGCCGCAGCGTCAGTAACGATGTTGGAATAGAAGCAAACCGGACGTACGAGGAGACGCTTAAACAGACCCTTCCCGAAAGACGCGAACGTCAGGAACCAGCTCAAGGGCAGGATGAAAACGTATTTGAGGCGGCTGAAGAACTCTTTCAGCTCCTCCTTGAAAACCTTGAAGCGTCCCGGGATGTCTGAGAAAATCTCCCTCGGGTCTGGGAACTTCAAGTCGTCAGGGATTTTGGGGATCGGGGGCACTCCGTAAGGCGCCTGAGCGGGAGCATTGGGGTTCTGGGAGTCCTGCGCCAGCCAAACGCTCTCAACACTTGGATCCGTCTAGAGCGAAGAGGTACTCACAACGCCACCATAGGTATGAGTTGCCATGTCGCCGGTCAGAATGGTGATGAGCACGCCGAGGAGAAAGAGTGGATTCTGGCAGGCATGATGACGAGTCGCGACGGAGGAGGGTCAGCGGCGAGAAGCTGTGGATGGGTTGACACTCACGAGGAATTCAAAGGAACACGATTTGACGCGAGGAGGAGTCGACTTCACGGGCGCAAGGGGGGAGAGGCTCTCGTGCAAGGAGTTGTGGGCATGATTGACGCTCCTTTTTAAATCAAGCGAGAGTTGTCGAAGCTGATCAGCCATCCGAGCGCTTGCACGAGCCTTGCTCGCAGCATGTCAGAATGGAGCCTATTTATCTCCCGGCCAGGCGATGTCATTACGCACCTCCAGAAACACGTTCACTTGCGCGCGACTTCGTCCACGGTTGGTGCAGACGTCCCACTCGGGGGTCCTGGAGCATTAAAGCCTCCCGAGGCCGCCAGGGTTTATGATAGAGAGTGGATTCCGCCCTCAGCCCGTTAACGGATTTACCTGGGAATGCCATCATTGAACCGGTGCGGGATTACATGCCGCTTGCTGTCCTGTGTCCGGGTGCGCACCCGCACACGTTCCGAGGCAGCTGTCCGAAGCGATGCTCTTCCGTGCATAGTTTCAATGGACATGTCACTTCACGGCGCCATGTGATTCCGAATGGGGTAGGCGCTGGAGCACCGGTGGGATTACGCTCCTGTTGAGATAAGAAAGGGCAAGACGTCCGTGAGGTAAACGATCATACGACGTCGTGAGTATGCTTGAACCTGAGAATGGCAGAGAGTATGCAGTTCAATGCGAGCACATGAGATTCGCATCGAAACACATGCAAGAGAGTGCAAGAACGATGCACTCACTTGAGGAGTCACGAATGTTGAGGCCAGGCCAGCAAGAAGCGCAATCCGAGCGTGTTGTGCCGCAACATACCCGAGTGATCGTGCCTCATCCCCGTGTGAGCATCGGCAGTTAGTCGCTCCTGCATTGTCCTTCATCTTCAGCGTCATAGGCCGCCCGCCCACGTCCCTCAACAGCGCCGCACGCGCGACACGTCCTCGTCGAAGTCGACTCACCCTGTGCATGCGCGCCACCTGCACCTCGCTTTCCATCCGCACACGCGCGTCAAATAAGCGAGGCGGTGAGGCCACTGCCGGCAGCTCGCCGGCGCGCTCGTCAACCGACGGAGGGCGCAGGGGCCTTTACCGTAGCAACACAGAGGATCCACTCAGAACCCACTTCATGATTGACAGCCTAGCGGGCAGATTCAATGAGTCGATCGATATCAAAGGAGATACTACCCACTTTATCAGCCGGTAAATGTGTTTGAGAGGATCGTATTCGCATTCGAGACAAACAGCAATCTTGCACTCGTCAAAAAGATGCTGCTCAAAGCAGCAAACCCTGCCATCAAAATGGGTCCGACGACTGCCGTACTCGTCAATACCGCGTACCCGGAAAGTAACACCCGAAGCAGCACTTACACGGAAAGAACGGGGACACCTGTCTAAATGACAGGTCCTAGTAGACATTTCCTAACCGAATTTGTATCATCTGGCATCATGGGACACCAGATTGCCTTCGGGTTTTGTCCGACGCGAGGGTCAACAGACATCGAACAGGCCCAGAAATATCGCCACAATAACCCGATGAAGAACACGAACTCGGCGGGCACGGCATAGGATAACCTGCTGTGCATGACGTCTTTAGCGGCACTCCGGAGGGTCCAGAGGACTGCTCTCGCATGGCAACATGACAGTTGGAGGAAAGAGAGGTGCGCGCTGCATTGTGGTACGAGCGCAGTTCGAGAGAGTTCGATCAGCTAGATGCAAGCGCCGCCCTCAGCTCAGAGCCAACATCAGTGATTACCGTCACAGCGAAAGAAAATGCCATGCACCTAGCGTGAGCGCACAGGAGAGAGTTCGCCATGTACAGCAGGTAAAGTAAGCCGCGTTTATGTCACTCATGAAGTGGGCTTTGCCATGGAACGAGGACGACTGAGCAGTTGCATTGACGTGAGCACTGAGCGCGAGAGCGCTTCAAGTCAAGTCACAGTGATAAGGGGCTGGCATTGAATCGGTGATAAAGGACTGGCAGAGCACAATAATGGCCAGCGACGGTTGCCTCCTCCATGTCCCCAAGAAAACATGCCTAGCACTATGACATTATATTGGTCAAAAATGCTAAGAAGGATAGCTTCAGATGATGCTGAAAAGGTGAACTAAGTAGATGTGTAACGTACCTCACTCAACGGAAGGTGCCGGGAAATCGGAGGAGAGAAGTGAGGGGGTCCCTCCCGAAACTGCCGCAATCTGCACCATATAGCGAAAACAGTCAATTGAGCTGGCTGACCATGAGACGGGCCCGCAGCACCGGAGAAAAGGCAAGGTGTCCGTTGTCGAAGAGGAAGAAAGGACTCGGAAACGGCGCGAACTTGTTGAAGCCGCGCACGCTCACGTGATCAAACTCAACCGGCATCCTCCGGACCGGACGGCCTGCCTGGCCCGGGCTTTCCGCGACTCCGATGCGGCCGCCGGAGTGCACGATGTTCTTTGATCTCAAAGAGCTATGAACGGCGTGCATAGGCAAATATACATTCCACGCAGAAGATATCACGACCGTTTTCCAAAATTGCCGAGTCCAAGGCTAACACCGGAGGAAGCGCTATTGAAGGAAGGGAGGCTAGGTAGCTTCGGGGTGGTAGGGAAGCTGGGAATGACAGGCGCAAGTGACGGGGTGAGATTCCCCGGCACCAATGACTGCATCACACCCTCCACGCGCTTTTGTTGATCCTTAGAAAGAAAGGGGCGCCATGTCTATGAACGAAATCACTAGGCGTAATGCAGGTAACACGCACCTTGAGACCTTGGATCCCCTGGTTCAGATCTGGCACCGGCAGCCCCTTGACACCGTTAGCTCCTACTTCAAGCAACTGCGATTGCAGACCGTTGACGGCTCCAGCAGCCGCTTGACTTGCTGCAGCCGCCACACCGCCAGCTTGCTTGACAGCATCGCCCGCCGCATGAGTTGCTGCAGTTGCCAAACCGCCGGCCTGCTTCACAGCATCTCCCGCCGCCTGACTTGCTGCAAGTGCCGCTGCCTGACCTGCTGCAGCTGCCGTACCACCAGCCTGCTTCACAGCATCCCCCGCCGCCTGACCTACTGCATTTGCAACACCGCCGACTTGCTTCACAGCGTCACCGGCCGCCTGACTTGCTGCAGCGGCCACGTTGCCGGCTTGCTTCGCAGCATCCCCCGCAGCCTGACTCGCCGCAGCCACCGCAGCCTGACTGGCTGCAGCTGCCGCATCGCCGGCTTGCTTCACAGCATCCCCCGCGGCCTGACTCGCTGCAGCTGCCGCATCACCGGCGTGCTTCACAGCGTCGCCAGCAGCCTGACTGGCTGCAGCTGCTACGTCACCGGCTTGCTTCACAGCATCGCCTGCCGCCTGACTCGCTGCAGCCGCCACGTTACCGGCTTGCTTCACAGCATCACCCGCCGCATTCTTCATGAGATCCGCCGCGCCGTTGGCGACGTTGGCCGCCATGTTCGCGGCGTCCTGCCCCGCGTTCATGAACTGATTGAATTCGAGGGGGATGGATGGAAGGTTCGGGAGGATGCCAGAGACGAGGCCGTTGAGACTAGCGGGCAGCTTGATGCCCATTGGGAAGAACGCGAAGAGCATGCCCCAGATCGACGGAAGCCACGGATACGCCTTCCTGATCTTGCTCTCGTAGAAGGTGAAGAAGAGCATGAGGGCAGGGAACTGCCGCAGCGTCAGGAGCGCGGGTGGCATGAAGGCAGGTTAAACGTACGAAGAAACGCTTCGCGAGGCGTATAGCAAAGGACGCAAATGTCCTCAAGAACCACATCAACGGCATCAAGAACACGGCTTTGAGGTGAAGGCAGCAACAGGCATTGAACTTGAAGATGACCTCATCAACACGCTCGAGCGAACAATGGCCGCTGAGAATCAGATTCTCAGCCCAACGAGGAACGCCGCAGAAGCATGGAGTACGCGGCTCCCAAATACTCCTTGAGTTCGTCCTTGGATGCCTTTGCTTGTCCCGGGATGGCGGAGAAAACTTCCGTGGGGTTGGGGAAGTTCAGACCGTCGGGGATGCTAGGGATCGGTGGAATTCTGAAGGGTGCTTGAGCAGGAGCATTGGGGTTGTGCGAGTCCTGAATGCCGAACCACTCAGCACTATGTTTATGTCTGCAGTCATAATGTACTCACAACGCCGCCAAAGGTACGAGTTGCCATGTCGCCGGTCAGAATGCTAAGGAGCGTGCCAAGGAAGAGGAAAAGTGGATTCTGTAGGAGATGGTAATGATAGAAAGCCGCGACGCGAGGAACGCAGGGGATGTCAGAGCGGAATTAGCTGAGATTGGGATGTTACTCACAAGGAATTCCCAGCCTGAGGGACGCGCTTCGGCTCGAGGAGGCGTCGACTTTGCGAGCGCGAGGGGGAGGGACTCTCGTGAGAGGTGTTCTGGGCCTGCTTGAGCCTCCTTTTAAAATCGAGCGAGACTTCTCGAAGCGGATTGGCCATGCCGGCGCCTGCACCTTGCTCGCATGTCAGAACGGAGCCTATTACAATCTCTCCCGACCAGGCGATGTCATTACGCACCACCAAAAACACGGTCAAGCACGCGCGCGAATTCGTCCAGACGTTGGGAGAGACAGTAAGTCCTGTTTGGGGCCGGCCTAGAGCATCAACGTGGTCCGAGGCCGTATGCTTTGTGGTGGTGACGAGTAGAGACAAACTTTCCGCTGTTGACGTGTTCACCTGGGACGGCAAGCATTCAATGTTTCAATAGGCACGGGATTGGATGCCACAGATTTTCCGTATGTGGCTGTGTGCCGCAAACTTTCCGAGCCAACTGCCAAACTTCTAGATCAGCCTTCCGTGCATACTGTCCGGACGGAAATAGGCGCTGAACAGACTCGGAGGACTTCAGACTCCTTTTGACCTGCGCGGGCTACTCAAGACCTTCAAGAGGAAACTCGGAAGAGTGCTTCATAAAATGACGTTGCAAGTATGCTCGAACCCGGGTATAGAACATTGTATGCTCTGGAGAAACAGGAGTTGGACAAGCTTCATAAGATTCACACCGAAACACATGCAAAGAGCATGCACTCACGATAGAACTTCACCACTGCCGAGGCCACCATCGAGCAAGTAAGAAGCGAAATCAGAGGGTATCATGCCGCGACGGACCCGAATGATCGTTCCTCATCCCCCGTGTGAGCATCAGCAGCAGCCCCTCAATCCTCGCCTGACGCTCCTGCAGCTCCTTCATCTCGTCCTTCAGGCGCGTCACCGGCAGCTCGCGCACGTCCTCCAGCAGCTCCTGCACGCGGCGCACGCCCTCCTCCACCCTGTCCATGCGCGCCGGCTGCGCCGCGCTTCCATTGCCCGCGTCCAGGCGCGCGCCAAATAAGCGAGACAACGGGCTCTGCGGTGCCGCTGCCGGCAGCTCGCCCCCGCTCGCGCGATCGGCGACCGAAGGGGGGCGCAGGCTGACGTTGCGGTGGCGAGGGGATGCCTTGCCGCCGACGGGCGAGCGAGGGTAGCTCGACGAGCGGCGGCCCCGGCCCGCGCCGGGGCGGTCCGGGGTGCGCACGGTCGGGAAGTTCGCGGGGCTCTGGACCTGCGATGTCGGCGTTGGGGTCTGCGTCCCGCCGTTTTCTCGACTTGCCCAGCTGCGCAGGCCGATGCGGTCTTCTGCTGGGTCGTAGGCGAAGAGGTCGTCGTCGTCGTCATCCACGAGGTCCTCGTCGACGTCGAAGATCGCCTCGTAGATGTCGTTTGCGTTCGTGCCCATGATGGCTTCTAGGATGGGAAGCGACTTCATCGGGCGAGGTAGCGAATTGTACAGAGACTGCGCTGCCGATTGTGTTGACTCCCGCAGGGATGTATGCGTGTACAAGAATTTCTCATAGATGGAGATCAATATGAGGACAGGGAAAGACTAATACCCTATTAGTTATGCGAACTGTATGAAAGCAATCATGGACGTACTGTCAGACGAATCATGAACACATTGGCAGTGTGTAGCGTCCGCGGGGACGCAAAGAAGCTTGCAGGCCAGAGGATGGCGAAGGCTAAAAGGTTGAATGGAGGCTGATAGCTGAACAGCGCATCGGACTGCATCCTACGAGAAGTTGAGCCACGTGTACGAAATGCCAGCGGGAGCTACGCACCCTTCAAGTGTGGTGATTGTGAATTGGAAGAGATACTGGCATGGCGATTAGCAAAACAAGGTACCCATTCAAGGGAGAACAAGAGCCCACTTCTTGATTTGCATTCTGGAGTGCAGCTCGTGAGCAAATCGTCGTCAAGGGATACAAGACAAGGGATACTCACTTCGTCAATGCGAGCAAATGTGTTTGAGAGGATCGAGATCAAAACTGCAGGTGTCTTAGGAGAGGTCGCCAGGTCGGAAGCTCTTGAACTCACTTGTCAGCAACAAGGTGTTACTCAAAGCAGCAAAACCCGTCATCAAGATGGGTCCAAAAACTTCCGTAAGCGTCAATAAGCCGTCTGGGAGCAGCGCAGAACCATCACTTACATGGATGGAACGAGGACGCCTGCCCAAATGATAGATATGTGTTTCCGAACCATATCTCCACCAGAAGCCAGGCAATGGCCTTGAAGGTCCAATGCGACGTACTGGGCGCGAGCGTCCACAACGTGAACAAGAGGCCCGAAAAGCAGATCGCCGCAATTCCCATGAAGAACACGAACTCCGCAGTCATGGCGCGCAGAGATCTGCGGCGCAGGGCGTTATTAGCGGCAGGCGTTCCCGGACAACTCGGGATGGTCGAAAACAAGGGCACACATACAGGATCACCACGTTGTTGGAGACTAGGAAGAACGCGAGGCTGCATCGTGGTGTGAGCGCTGTTCGCGGAAAGGCAGCCCTTGTCTGATCTGACGGCTCACCGCGGAAACAAGATGCAAGCGCCGCATGCCAGGATGTCGAATCCCAGGCCGGACGCGTCAGCTGCGAGTTGAGAGCCTGTGAGTGAGCTTGTCTCGTGCTCCAGGATGCACGGGACTGACGGTCGTTGTATGCCAAGCCTTTAATCCTGCAGCCCGCGTACACCAGTGTTACCACGATGAAAGAGGTGTCAAAAATATTCCACATCTGTCCGCGGTAAGCCTGCGCCGACATGCCGTCCGGCGTGTTGGACTTACGTTGGCGATGTAGACTATTGAACCCGATTAGGCTCGCGGAACAGTTAAATTTAACGAACGCCACTCACTGCCCCAGCCGTGCTCCATGGAAGCGGTGTACTCCTCCAGCGCGAAGGCTGCCGCGAATACAAGGAACAGCACCTCGAACGGGTGCAGGGCGTTCACGTCCCGGTCTAGCTGATGTGTTACTGGGCGCCGGGTACGCAGACTGGGAGCGCGTGCGACTCACAAGAAAGGCAGAGGATGAACGTAATCAGCAGGCACGCGAAGTTGAGGAACTCGAGGATGGCGCCGTACTTGGGCACACGCAGCCTGCGGCGGGCGCGTCAGCGGCTGTGTCGCGCGCATAACGGCACACTGACCTGTAGTGATTCAACCAGCTCGCGTTGCGGCTGTCGTAGATCTCGATGGCGCGCTGCTTGTATGTGTCCGCGACGATGGGCCCACTGGATGCGGTCCCGTACACAACGCGTCCTGAATAAATGTCATTCACGACTTGCTGCACTATGGGCGAGGAGATGAAGCGCTTGGCACGCGTCGCGATGGCCATCTGACGGGACACGCCTCACTGTCAGTCGCGCGCTGGCGGTCCCGGTGGAAGCAAGGCACGCACCTCGAGCGCTGATTGCGGGTCATCCACATCCTCGTTATGCTTCGTGCCCAGGATGCTGCACACCTCCGCAACCACGTCACGGGATGCGCCTGCGAGCGGGCTCCAGCTCGTGGTGAGCACGGCGACGAGCTCGATCCTATTGTTTGCAAAGTGGTTGACGAGCTTCATCGTGAGGATCTCGCATAGGTGGGCTCGCGCTTGGCTAACGCCGGCAAAGGCGAGATCGCCGTCGGCGGCCGCGAGGAAGTGAGAGCGCACGACGAGACATACGTAGACAATAGCGGGGTTCCGTATACGGGCGTACTTGAAGACTAGCGGGCGAACAACAGCGAAGTTGATATCGGAGGCCGTAAGTTGGCTGAAGCAAGGTTGCTAAGCCATACCGAAAGGGAAATAAAGCTTGGCACGTACTCCCAGGTGAGGGCACTGTCTAGAAGACAGCGTTATCAGGGCCGTGTGACCAGCAGCGTAGGTTTGCACGAACCTATGTTTTGCTTCAGAAGCAAGGCAAGATTCAGAATATGCAATGCATGGCTTATTGTTCTCCACTTACGATGACATCTTTCTTGAGACGCGGAATGAATGGGAAGACTTTGACAGACGCCAGATACTCTGCTGAGGGGCCGAGAAGGTTGTAGTCGCCTTGTCCTTCGGCGTCCATACGGCGGCGATGTCGTCGCCTTCGAGACGACAAAGAGGCGTTTGTGACGAGCGGAGCTGCAGGGAACAACGCAGAGGAGACGTGGACCGCGAGCGTGGACTGCGGGGGTCGAAGAGGCCCGGTCCGCGGACCATCTGCAGACCGCGTGGATCTGATCCGCGTGCCGCACAGCTGCTTCCGCTGATGGCCGTTTTCGGTTTAGGGCTGCGCTACTTTGCCCCCAGCTGATATTTATTTCACGAGATCGCGAAGGTCGTCGGTAGAACATAGCAATATCGGCGACTGTGGCCAAGTCTTCTGTCTAATTGTCTGCGCGCACACCCTGAGAGCCGCGTGTTTGCGAGACGCGGATCTGGGCATCCTCGGGCGCTTCTCACGGGCGGTGTTATTGTCTCGACACACGCGGCAAGGACCGATCAACCGCTGCTTGCCTTCCAGAGCACAATGCCTTTGGATACGCCCTGGCTGGCGGTCCTGCTTTCTTCTTGTTCTCCTCCTTTTAAGCTTTCCGCTCGCGTATCTTACCTTGCATTTCCCCTCGCCTCGCTGACGCCCACCAGTCCCGACCATGGGCTGCTGCTTCTCCGAGCCCATCGACTTCGACAGCGAGGTCTCTCTCTATCACTTTGACCTCCACAGGGTCGTCGGCAAGGGTGCTTTTGGCAAGGTTCGTTCTCTCTGCCCCCGTCCGCTTGAGCCACTGCTAATTCTGTAGGTCCGAGTGGTCGAACACAAAAGGACCAAGAAACTCTACGCCTTGAAGTACATTGACAAGTCCCAATGTATCAAACAGAAGGCCGTTGCCAACATCGTCCAGGAGCGTCGGCTTTTGGAGGAGGTATGTCCGTTCCACCGATCGTTCATTCCTCGTCTCACATACCACCCAGATCGACCACCCCTTCGTGGTCAACCTCCGATATGCCTTCCAGGACGATGAGAACTGTTTCTTTGTGCTCGATCTCATGCTGGGCGGGGATTTGCGCTGTGAGTTCCCTTTGATGGCGCACGCTGTCCGTGCTCACACAGTCGGTTGCTAGACCACCTCAACTGCAGGGGGAATTTCCCCGAGCGCACAGTGCGCTTCTGGATGGCTGAGCTGGCCTCAGGACTGGCATACCTGCATAGCCAGCGCATAGTACACCGGTATGATGAAACACGTCCCGTTTCCATCACCATTCCTCACACAGCCAATCGTTAGGGACATCAAACCCGACAACATTCTGCTTGATGCCGCAGGTCATGCGCATCTCACAGACTTCAACATCGGCATCCACTACTCCGACCGACGCCTCCATACCTCGGTGGCAGGCAGCATGGCGTATATGGCCCCTGAAGTGGTCGACCACGCGCGCCCCGGTTATTCTTGGCAGGTCGACTGGTGGAGTCTAGGCGTCTGCGCCTACGAGATG
This sequence comes from Auriscalpium orientale, assembly GCA_019915035.1. Classification (NCBI taxonomy): domain Eukaryota; kingdom Fungi; phylum Basidiomycota; class Agaricomycetes; order Russulales; family Auriscalpiaceae; genus Auriscalpium; species Auriscalpium orientale. Next base: position 769,700 of record JAHLMH010000016.1, read on the forward strand.
CTCTGGCGCAAGCGCCCCTTCGACGGCAACACCTCAGAGAAGATGTGCGACAGCATCGGCAAGGACCCCATACGGGTGCCCTCAACGCGCCACAGCGTGCACCCGGTTAGCAAGGAGGGATGCCAGGCGGTGCTTGCCGTGAGTAGACTGACAGCCTTGTGTGTCGATGGCGCGTGCTTACTCGTGGGCGCCGCTAGATGCTCGATCGGAATCCCAAGACCCGCTTGGGGTGCCGCTCGCTTGAAACGAGCCTTGAAGACGTGCGCGCACACCCCTGGTTCGCACGCGTGAACTGGGAGAAGCTCGAGGCGAAGCAACTAGAGCCGCCTTTTGTCCCTGATGTACGTCGACTCGTGCCTGCCGCCTCCTTGACGTGCGTACTAACCGCGCGCCATGCCCACAGGCTAACCGCGCGAACTTCGACGTGACCCACGAGCTCGACGAATTCCTCCTGGCGGAGAAGCCTCTCACACACCAGAAACGCAAGGTCAACCCAAACCTCGAGAAGATGAAGCCGGAGCTGCGGCAGCTCGAGAAGGAGTTCACCGTGTACGACTTCGAGTCGTCCGCGCGCAGGTCGTACTATCCGCTGAACGCGCCGATCGTCGCCTCGCACGAGGCGGATGCAGAGCCGACGCTCGTCGTGCCCTCGCAGACGAACACGTTTGTGCAGACGGGCACTGTCGTGATCCACTCGCGCCAGCCGTCGCCATCCCGCGCCTCCGACGACTCAAGCACGCGGCACCAAAGCTCCCGCCCCTCCCGCGCGAGCAGCAAGGTCCGAACATAGTGTGCCTTGTACTCCGCTACGAACGATTACGACCTGCCCGCATTTTCCGTCAGTCCATTCCTCCGACTGCGGCAGGCACGCGACTTACATAGCCGTCCTTGTTCTAGGCCCCGTCACGACCTTGTACTCCCTGCCCGCCGCGCCTGCCGCCACTGCGGCAAGCATATCCATATTCCAGCATTAACACGACCTGCATATCCCATCTTGGCACCCTTGTACTCTTACACTCACGCTTTAATCGTACCCCTTCACAGTCACCTGTTTCGTACACGTTACCTACCCCACTGGCACCTGTCTGCCGCCGAGCCGGCTCGCAGCATTGCATTCCCCCACATTTGCTCCATCTTCATTTCGTTTTCGATATTACCACGACGGACAGAATCGTCCTAGCTTCTACACCATGCAATTAATCTGTATCTTACCCTAGTTAAAGCGCCGCACTGTATCCCTAGGTACTTGTCTGTACTTCCAACTACCTTGTTCTTCGGAAGTGTTATATTAGACACGCTGTCTAGCGGCGTCGCGGGTCAGAGTAACGGTTATCACCCTGTGATCTCGTTGTGTTTCTGTCATAGTAACGGCCGAATCTGACAGTCTGGGCAGCGTAACTGCTGTCGTTGTTCCCTGTTAGCACCGCTGTTGTGGAACTGGAAGCAGAGGTTGAGCGAGTTATCGGGCAAACTTTATCATAATATTAGCTCGCGTATTGACCCGACCGGTTGGCCGCGCCCCACGACAAATCCACTAGACTCACGGTCATGCTGCCCGCCCAAGGTTCTCTCCGTCCACCGTCACGTCCATAGGACCACATCTGTCAATGTCGCGCGTTTTAGGACTCAAGCAAATTCCGACAATTCGCCAGCTGTTCGATCGCGCCGTGCTCAAGCCCGCCGCCACAGAACCGCGCTTCCCACCTCTCGCTAGCCTGCTTGATCGTGTATCTCTGCTGTGAGCACAAGCATACAGGTAATCGAATGGAACGCGACGAACTCAAGCGGCCTTGTTAGGCGGGGAGACATCACGCAGGTGAATGTCGACGCCATTGTGAATGCCGCGAATCGCAGCCTCTTAGGTGCGCCCTGTCTTCACACATCGTCGTGCGTTCCCAGCTGACATGTGGAAGCACAGGTGGCGGCGGCGGTACGCACATATGTGGGAATGCGTGGTGATTGACGCTAATATCTGTGAAAGTTGACGGAGCGATCCATCGAGCTGCAGGACCTGAGCTGCTGGAGGAATGTGAGTAGCGCATGCCCCTCATAACGTCGATGTCAACTGATCTTTTCGCCACTGTTTATTAGGTCGCACGCTCGATGGTTGTGACACGGGCGGCGCTAAGATCACCAAGGGCTACGAGCTCCCCGCGTACGCAGCTTCGTTCTCGCTCGTCCCACAATGAAGTGAACGATCGCTGCTTTCATCCAGGCGACATGTCATCCATGCCGTTGGGCCTGTCTTCAGGCCATCCAGACTGCCTTTGGTTGCGCAGCAGCTCGCCTCGTGCTACATCACGAGCTTGAAACTGTCCGCCGACAACTCTTTGCGCTCCATTGCAAGTGATTTCCTTTTGCGAGCATGTAGACGCTGATGGCGCACTCAGGCATTCCCGTCTATCTCTACTGGGGTATACGGGTATCCGATTGAAGATGCGACACATATAGCGCTGGCCGAAGTGCGGCAGTTCCTCGAGTCGGAACAAGGCAAGGACGTGTGTTGCATTCCTTTCGACCTCTTGACCGACTTTTCCTGATGCTTTTGTATCCCTCTTAGCTCGAGCGTGTCGTCTTTGTTGTGTTCAGCGAAGAAGACGAAGAAGTCTACGAGTCAGTTTTCAATTTGAATTCGAGACCTGGTGCTAGTATTGATTGACGCTGACCAGAGAGTTGATCCCGCTGTACTTCCCGGGTCCAGGGGCGCAGGCAGAAGAGGCTCAGACGTAAAACTGGAGGTCAAATCCCTTCCGCTGTGGCGACAGATGTACGATAACTGTGACTCTCATTTTTACTTCCACGTCAAGACCCCTCATCTTAAGTACGTCCTTGGAGGTAGGGAGCTTTGCCTGGTGATATCTGCAGCTTATAACGGGACGATTACGCGAAGGTCAGCACGGAGACTCTGCGGCACCCCCGTGTGAGCATCTATGGGCATATCTACCGCTCCAGCGGCCCTCGACACCGGAGTTCCGCGACTTCTGCCACACGAGGCGCTTGTTTTCTCATACAATCCAAATGCTGACTTTGTCGCACTCCTCCCCATCATGTCCTTTACCTGCGCATCACTCAACTTCGCCCGGTCGGCACGCGCCATTTTGTCATCCAAACGCTCTTACTAGGATGAGATCATCCTCTAGGCTCTAGGCTCTGAGATTGAAGCTCTCGTGGCCGCAATTCGGCGGTCCAGCGGCCCGGCCAGTCGCGCCGGTTATCCAAGCGCGCATGATGTTGTGCTCCCAACCACCTTCTGCCTGTGACTTTGGACATCCTGTGACCGCAATTTGACCTCGTCGCTCCCCGAAGCGTGCAGTTGCGTGTCGTACATGTGCACGGGTGCTCTGCACATCCAATCTGCAGCCCGTAGTTTCTCCGCGCTCGACCGCATGCCGATGCAGTGGTATAAGTACGCGAAGCTGATGTGCTTCCCGACTCTGCGCGCGCAGGCGTACTACTTGATCTTCCCTGGATTCTGCCCCATTCACACTCTCACGACATCGCGATGGGACTTCCGTACAACATCTTCATCGCAGCGTTCTCGTCAATAGGTACGTCTACATCTGAACCTCACAAGCAGCGGGTGCTCAACTTTCGGTTTTAGGATCGTTCTTATTTGGGTGAATCTTACTATGTGCATCAGTGGCACAACACTAACAGCGAAGCATTCCACAGATACGATAGGTCAGCCTTCCTCAACGCGTCGCTGTCACCGTCGAAACTGTCTTCTAACCCCGTCTTCCAGTGGCATCATAGCCTCTGTGCTCACTTTTGACGCCTTCAACAAACGCTTCCACAACCCGAGCCCTAGCCTCACAGGTGCTGTGGTTTCAACTTTCAATGGTGGATGCTTCTTCGGCGCACTGGCAGGGGGATAGTGAGTGCACCTCTCATCACCGAAGCTTTGGCCGCTCACGGTGCATCGCAGCTTGAACGATAAGATCGGCCGGAAACGGACGATACAGGTGTGGAGTGTTGTCTTCACCGATCGCGTCTCGCTTGCCGACGAGCATTGCATAGGTCGGGGCTGTCATCGGGCTGTGGGGCTGCGCCATGCAAGCCGGCGCCAACAACATAGGGACACTGCTCGTAGGGCGTATCATTGGCGGCTTCTCCATCGGGTACGTCTCCCCTTGCTTTGGATGATTTCTCGTTGCTGATCCTGATCGTAGACTGCTCTCGATGTCTGTGCCTTTGTATAACGTACGCTAGCCGCGCCAAACGCCGCCAGCAGACTTCCCACTAACGTGCAGTCAAGACTGAGATCGCGCCCCCCAAGATACGCGGCTTCATCGTCGGTATGGCGCAGCAAATGATCGGCATTGGCTTTATCGTCGCGAATTGGGTCGGCTACGGTTCGCAGTTCCTCTCCGGAAACGCCCAATGGCGTCTCCCGTTGAGTCTCCAGGTTCGTCCGCCGGCCGCCAGCCTCCTCCAAGCTCACGAGCAACCATACGCAGATGGTGCCCGCATTCATGCTCCTCGTCGGCATCCAGTTCCTGCCCTTCAGCCCGCGGTGGCTACTCGAAGTCGGACGCGACGAGGAAGCGCGGCAGGTCGTGCTGCGCCTGCACGGGACGGACACGCCGGAGAAGAAGGATGCCGCGGAGCAACAGTTTCTCGATATGGCGTACACGATCAAGGCGGAGGCCGCCGTGCGCAGTCGCTCGTACGCGGATCTGTGGGAAACTCGTGCGATGTTGCGCAGGACGCTCGTCGCGGTCGGCGTGCAGGTGTTTGGGCAGTTCACGGGGATCAATGGTATGCCGTCTTTGGGTGTTGCACCGAGCGCGGATGTTGACAAAATTCAAGTCATCAATTACTATGGCCCGACTATGTATAAGGCTTTGGGCATCTCTAGCGGCAAGCTCCTCCTCATACAGGGCATCTACGGCGCAGTAGGCCCCATAACGAACTTCATGTAAGCACATTCTGTCCATCCTTGAGCCGACGCTGAACGTCTCTCAAGCTTTATCACGCTCATTCTTGACACGGTTGGCCGCAAGAAGCCCCTTCTCTTTGGCGCCGGCATGCTCGTCGCGCTTTTCTCCGTGCTCTCTGCCATCGTCGCATCCTTCCCGCCGGGCGATGGCGTCACCAATTTCGCAGCGCAGCGTGCGGGTATCGCGATGATCTTCCTGATGAGCATTGTCTTTTCGCTCAGCTTTGGTCCTGTTAGCTGGGTGCTGGCTTCAGAGGTACTTATTCACGAGGCGATGCAGCGTACGGTGCTGACACCGCACAATGCAGGTCTTCCCAACGCAGACACGGGCACTCGGGACGAGCGTGGCAACGTGTGCGAACTGGGCATTCAACGTGATGATCTCTGAGGTGTCACCGATCGGTATGAACAAGGTTGGATGGAAGTTCTACACATTGTTCATTGCGCTGAACACCGTGGACTTCGTGCTGATCGCACTGTTCTTCCCGGAGACAAAAGGTGCGTCGGAGATGCTCGCGCTCCCGCATGTGCAGAGCTGATCTCGACAACTATCGTCAGGGAAAACGTTGGAGGAGATGGCGGAGGTGTTTGGAGATGCACAGCCGCGCGGGATAGAGCCTCACGATTATAAGGTGCATGAGAAGGACGAGGACGTTTGATGAGGATAGAAACTTGTCGATGAGACGCTTGCCATGTACAACAAATCGCAGACGATGAATTCAGACGCTTTCCCTGGTCAGTGGTCTCGAAGCCATGAGGCCAAGGCTTGTGCGGCCCGACTGAAGATCTAGACCGGCCCTTGACCGGCCCGAGCACTGCAACGTTACAGTTCAATGCACTTGTCATGGCCGGACCCTTGCCGCAACTGTCTCTCCATCGTTCACCACCATGACCACCCCAGCTACACCCCCGCCCGCTCAAATTACCGCCTCTCCCTCAACATCCTCCAATCGCTCCAACAAAGTCAGCTCCTGAGTCGCTCTCGGAGACCCTCAAGCTAACACACCTGTCCTCGTGGCCCCTCCAGCGGAAGTTCGAAGATGCGCTGCAGAGCCTCGACGACGCGGTGGGTCCGCGCAAGAGCGAAGGCGCTAGTGAGCGCCCGGACCCGCCGAAGAGGCCGAATACTGTGCGGTCGCTGTATACCACGCTCGCAAAGTATGGCATCCGGTCGAAGGAGCCCCCACCGTGAGTCATGCTCCTGTTTGTCTGGATTACTTGCTAACCACTTTGAATCACTAGAACTTACCCCGGCAGCAAGCCGGCTGACCTCTCGAAAGCGCCACACCTCGCCGCCATCATGGCGCGAACCGCAACCAAGACCCGCAAGGCGATCCCGCGCTTTCGTTCCGCCACACCCGCCGCTTCTGCGTCGTCAGAGTACCGCCCCTCTTCGACCACATCCTTCCTTGCACGCCTTGCGACGTACAAGTTAAACACATATGCGAACAAACCGCCCTCAATCGACGCGGTCGCAGCGGCGAAGGCGGGGTGGGTCAACGATGGGAAGGACCGGCTTGTGTGCGGGCTGTGCAGCGCGGCGTGGGTTGTCGTGGGTCGCGAGGGCATGGGCAGGGACGCAGGTATGTGCAAGTGCTCACTGATCGCAGGTAGATCGCGTGCCAAATGTCGTTCTTCAACTTCGTAGCGAATGCCTTGGTGGAGAAGCAGCGCGGCCAGCTCGCGTCGATGCACAAAGACGGGTGTCCGTGGAAGTCCAGGCAGTGTGATCGTGAGTCGCATAAACGACAGCGAGGACTGGGCTAATTGCTTTGCAGCTGACGTGTATCGCATCCCACTGTCCTCGCCCGCCGCCATGGGCAAAGAGATCAAGCTGAGAGCTCTTTCTTTAGAGTCTGTGTTGGACGGTGTGGACGTTAAGCATCCCCTCGTACGCTCGCCAAACACACCTGCTTTTCGCTTTTCCTCATAAATCCTGTTAGAACTCCACACAGGTCCAGAACCTTTTGGCCACAATTGCGTCGATAAAGCTCGACGAGCCCGTCTTTCATGATGCGGAAAACCCCATCGCCTACTACTGAATCGCCGTCTACGCCATCACCACAAATTATCTCATCCAACGAGCCCTCGCCGACAGCTGTTTTGACGTCTCTCTTCGGCTGGTCAATCGCGCCGGCCGTGCCACCGCAAGTCCTTCGCACTCCCTCCCTTTCGAGAGCGGTCTCGGCTGTCCCATCTATCCCTGGTACACCTAGCGTGTCGTCAACGCTTGACCGTGACGTCGAAATGCCCCCACCTGAATCTCCGTCGCTGTCCCGTGTTAACTCACGTTTGGCTACCAGCCGCTCGGGCAGTGCCATTCCCGAGCTGCGACGCGACTCAACGTTGCTGCATTGCTCGCTCTGCCATCGGCGGCTCGGCCTCTGGGCCGTCGGCTCAGTGTCCCGCGCGAACTCGGTCGCCCCCGACGGGGCGAGCGCACCGCCGCAGAGCCGGCAGATTGACCTGCTGCGCGAGCACCGGCCGTACTGCCCGTACGTCGTGCGCTCGACGACCGTGCCCTCCCTGCCCGTCCCACCTACGCACGCGCGCGCAGCGTCGTCGACGCCGTCCTTGCCATCGATGTTCTCGGGGTCGAACGCGTCGCTGCCGCAGCTTGGCGGGAGCGCGCAGCTCGAGGGCTGGCGCGCGGTTTTGATGGTCGTGTTGCGGTACAGAATGGGGGCGCGGCAGCGCGACGAGCTGCTGCGGAGGGCCGAGGATGGTTTGCAGCGGAGCGCTACATTCGAGACTCTTGAGGAGAGCGAAGAGATGGTAGTGGACCCTGTCGAAGCGATGGTCGCGGGAGTGAAGAGCAAAGGGGTGAGTGTTCTGCTAGGTTTGGTAACGAACCGACATGCTGATTTGGTTCGCAGGGTAGGGAGTTGTTGAAGTACGTGAAGGGGTTGTTGGGTTGATCAGACTGTCGGGTCCATGGACTGATGACTGCTTGTATCTTTTTGTATGCGATAATGACCTCTTGCACAATGTTCATGTCTGCACTTCAACACCCCAGCTTGCAGGATGAGGCGGAAGACCACGGCACCGCCCCGCTTTGTCAGCACCTATTCTATGGGTCTCGAACCCACTGACGGTGATCTCTTTGCTGATATCTCCCCGTACAACGATCGTCCACAGCTAGTACTTACTCCTGTCGTTCACTTATCCTCCTGTCCGTTCTCTCCTATAACCTCTTTCGACCCTCGAGGTCGTCACCGTCATGGCGCCGAGAGGATACGACCCGCTCCTCAACCCCCGCACCGACCCGGACGCCCACCGCGAGATGGAGGATGCATTCGACGACGACGACGGGTTCGACCATAGCGAGAACACCCCTCTCACGATCGACCACGCCGTCCACCCTTTTTCTGCGTATCGACGTGCCAGCACCGTCACAGCCCTCTGTGTACGACTTCGAGCGCGAATACGACTACGCGCGGCCGCCACCGGGCTCGCCCCCAGGGCCCTCGTCCAGCGCGCTGCCGAACGACTACGGCAACTCGAATGGATTCATCCCGACATCTCCTGTCGCGGCGCCACAACCTTCGTTCTTCCGGAGGGCAGTGGGTGTGGTGTGGCCGTCGTATTTCCACCGCGTGCCCACGGGCCCCGGGGCCCGCGGAGGCGGCATTGACAACGACGGCGTGTTCGCCAACGTCATGGCCAAGCCTGCTCGTGCACGCACAATACAAGGGGAGAATGGGGAGGTCTACATGGTTCCTGAGGAGACACAGGCAGAGGCGCCGCCGGTGCGTTGCCGCCACCTCTACTCACGCTTGATCTCGTCGTGCTGACAAGGGTATGTGCTGCGCAGTCGTACGCTGCTGCGTCTGCGGATGCTGCACCCGCCTACTGGGAGACGACCGTGCACGCACCGTCTGCGACGGATATGAACGGCGACATGATCGTCGATGACCTGCCGACGGGCTCGCTCCTCACGTTCTTCTTCACCGCGCTCGTCTCGTGGTTCTTCCAGCTTCCCGGTTTCATCCTCACGTACCTCCTGCACGGCACACATGCGGGCAAGTTCGGCTCGCAGGCCGGCCTTGCGCTGACGCTCATCCAATTCGGGTTCAGTGTCACGGTGTCGGACGAGGTGGTCCAGGACGGGAGAACTGGCGGAGGCGGCTTTGGCCTTGGCGGCTCGCCGTGGAGCGGTGAGTTTGATATGGGAGCGGGCATGGACGGCGCGGTCCCAACGAACACCACATCCGGCGAGCTGCCGGTGCCGACCGCGTCTCCCATTAACGATCCGGTAGCCCTGCCTGAGTGGGGACAGCCGTTGGGCGTGAATCACGAATGGGTTTCCTTTCTTCTCATGACAATAGGTGCGCTGCTCTCGTTTACATTGTGTCGCACAGTGCTCAACCAGCATATGTGTCGCTAGGCTGGTTCCTCCTGCTGACCTCCCTCATCGGGTACTTCCGCGTGAAGCGCTTCGAGATGTCCGTGCGCGCCTCGCGCACGCGGCCCACGCCGCTCTCCGCAGAGGACGTCGAGCGGGATTTGAGAATTCGCCGCAATCTCGAAGAGGCGTTCGGAATCACTGTCGTATTTGACGATGGGCATGCGCAGGCGCGGACCATAGGCGATGCGCTCCCAAGCACCCCATCGAGCGCCACGGAGGGCGCGCTGAACATGAGCCAGGGACAGCGACGAGACGATGCACGATTAGAGGCCGACCTACGAGCGGCTGGGTTGCTATGACCGCGCGGCATGTTTTATCTACGGTGGGTTTGGTGCGTTGTTGTCAGGTCAGCGCAGAAATCGAGTACTTACACTCATGCTCTCAGTGCTATTCTTTATCCCAACTGTGTAATATCTTACATCCTCTTCCCTTGATTCTCGCTATCTATGCGCAGCAAGCATCTCTCTCGCCCATGTGAATAAGTAACGCATTTATGAGGTAAGAAACTCCCCGAGCACTCGCACGAAGCGCTCCCGCTCCTCCCAGTGCGGCATGTGAGAAGACTCCGCCATATGCGCCCACTTGACCTTGGGTATGTGCAGGAAGTACGGCAGGACTGCCTCATCCTGCGCCTCGTCGTAGCGGCCGTTCGTAAGCAGTGTCGGGACGTTGATCTTGTGCAATTCGTCGACCACCGTCCAGTCCTTGATGGTACCAATCACATGAAATTCTGACGGGCCGTTCCTATAGGATCAATGTCACTGCATCAGAAGGAAATCTTGGGAAGCTAACAATGAGAGTACACCCACATAGTGAGGTACACCGTCGGATCGCCTTCAATCACTTTGTCCGCAGCCTGCACATCGTCCGGCAGCGGGTCCAGCCTGCACAAATGGCGCGCATAGAACTTCTCCACCGCGGCCTTGTACTCCTCGGTATCTGTGGTCCCGGCCGCCTCATGCTTCTTCAGCGTCTCCTGCACATCCTCGGGCATCTCCTTCAACAGCTCGTTTTGCACCTTCACCCAGGTGTGCATGTCCGCCGGCGAGCTCGCTATCACGAGCCTGCGCAGGCCCTGCGGACGGCGCACCGCGAAGCGCGCCGCGAGCATGCCGCCCCACGAGTGTCCTGCGAGGTCGTACTCTGCCAAGCCCAGGGCCGCGATAAGCGCGTCGAGCTGCGCGACGAAGAGCGCGTCGGTCCAGAACGCGCCATCGCCCGCATGCTCGCGCAGGTGCGTCGAGCGCCCGTTGCCGATCTGGTCGTACAGTATCACGGGGATGCCGTGGGTGGCGGCGAGGTCTGCGAAGGGCGTGAGGTAGATGTGCGAGACGCCTGGTCCGCCGTGCAGCACGATAAGCGGCGGCCGGGTGCTGGTGGAGAGATCGCCGGTGATCTTGTAGTATGTGGTGAGGGGTTTGTTGGCGGCGGGCCAAGAGAAGGGGGCCTCGCCTTCGGTGACCTTGGGCGTGGAGGTCATGTTGCTGGGTCTGGGGATGAGAGTGTTATTGGGGGTCGACGAATGGACAATCCTTATATCCAGAAGACGAAAAGCTTGATCGACTGAGACAGAATTAGCACTCGCAGGCTACTATACAAATGGCCTAAAACTCGGAGGTATCCCATGAGGAGCACACGGGTACTTTGCATATGTCTCACCTCGTCGACAACTGGGCCGAGCTTCTCAAGCTCTTGGGAATCGCGCGCGCGCGCAGTTCCCAGCCTACGCAGTGAGACACTGCGTGTGAGGCTGCGCAAGCGTATGTGGCAGCTGGGCGCTGAGCGCTGAGACTGAGAACGCGATGGTGGCAAGTCGACAACGTCGCGGCGGGCGCTTCCATCTCGGACACGGGCAGGTGCTGCGCGTTGGTCCTTTGTACTTAACCCCATCCTCTCTCGACCGACTCCAGCTCACCACTCTTCCTGTAAAACCGGCCCTTGACCAGAGACTTCTGAATCAAAATCATAACAAGATGGCCGCCGTACCCCCAAGCGAGCCCCATACGGTGATGTTTGTCCCGCCGTTACACGAGCAGCGGCGCGCCTGGGTCCTCGACATCCTCCGACGCGAAGCAGTTGCATCGGTGAGCAAACATGCAAACTCCCACCTACCTCCACGCGGAGAACATCAAGTCGCTAATGAAATGATTGATCGCGCAGGTGCTAGACGTCGGCTGCGGCGAGGGCGCGCTGCTCGACTGCCTCTCGCACCCTGCACCATGGCTTGCACACACTCCCGCCACCCCAGCCGCACCGCTCCCCGCTCCTGCCAAATTCGAGTTCACACACGTCCGCACGTTGCATGGGCTGGATATCAGCGCGGACGACCTGGAAGAGGCGATCGAGGCGACGCGGCCGCCAGACGTCAAGGGCTGGGCGCGGCACACGCGGTGGGAGGCGCTGGACGCGCGGGTGTGGGAGGGTGGACTGGAGGTACCAAACGCTGAATTCGAAGGGATCGAGTGTATTGTCGCGATGGAAGTGTGAGTACGCCGTCCGCCCCGTGCTTTCATCTCGTGTATACTTACAACCACTTGAACTGCGCAGCATCGAACACCTCCCGCCTTCCGTACTGCCCTACTTTGCACCAACGCTCCTCGGGCACTACCAGCCACACCTGCTCCTCGTCACGACGCCATCCTACGACTTCAACCCGCTCTTCACCCCGCCCGGCGACCCCGCACCCTGGGGCTTCCCCGATCCCACACAGCGTACAACACGCGTCTTCCGTCACGACGACCACAAGTTCGAATGGACGGTCGCCGAGTGCACGGAATGGTGCGCGCGCGCCGCGGACGAATGGGGCTATGATCTGGAGATGGGCGGTGTCGGGCACAGTGCCGAGCGCGATCCGTGGGGGCGCGGGGACGGGCTGAAGGCGAGCCAGGTGGTGCTGTTCCGCCGGAAGGAGGGGGCCGAGTGGGCAGAGCGCCGACGAGCACGCGCCGCGCAGTTCATCAAGAAGGACGGGGCTGCGCATATACTGCGCGCCGCGCACCTGAGCACGCCGCACCCCTCCGCATGCAAGCCCGCTGCGCGCGAGCTCATCGCCGGGGCCGTCGCGGAGCTCATGAGGGAGTGGGATGAGGCGCACGTCGTCGTGACGGAGCTGTGGCGCGAGGACCGCGTTGCCGCGCTGTGCGGGGGCTGGGTCGAGGTGCTTGTGGATGCGCTGGATCAGGCGGAGATGCTCGTGCTGCGCAGGGACGGCAAATACGTTGATGACTGGACCGTGGAGCTGGTGGGGGCCCTGCCACGGCAGCAGAAGACATGGGAGGATGTGGAAGAGGAGCGGGAGGAGGCGCTTTATGCGGGAATATCGATGGGTAAAGATTCCGATACCGAGGACGATCCTGGCGAGAGGTCGGATGCGCATTCGCCGATCCCGGAAGGGCCGTCGGTTTCGGTGTCGGAGTGGACAACTGGCTGGAGCGAGGCTGGTAAGGTGTCCGCTGCGCAGTCGCCCAACGCGGAGGGACTGTCGAGCTCGGTGTCGGAGTGGGCGACGAGCTGGGGCACTGGGAACACGTCGACTGCCTGGACGTATGAAGGGTCAGCAGCTTTGTGGGGGGACAGTGAGGGGTGGGCGATGAGCACAGCGTGGGACGAGGCAGCACCTATACCAAGCATCCTAGACACGTCGGTCGCACTCGAAGTAAGAGAATGAACAGTCCGTGAATTGGAAAATGTATGGATGAAACATGAATGCATGGCCCGCTGCAGCTCAACGCCTGCGGATTAGCCACAGCTCGTCAGCGTCGGTGCGCAAGGTCGGTACGGTGCGACGCACCAGGTATCTACGGTCCCACCGACACCCGCTGACACGCTCGCCCGTCAAGCCTCCGCGGCAAAGTTCTGTTTCGGCTCTGGACGAAGGCAAACTGAGCACGTATCCTGCGCACTACACTCTGCAACTCACCAATTAATGGATGTAACTGCGCGAGATACGCAATCATCCACATGAGGTACAAGCACGCGAGGGTGAGCATCAGGCTCGAGCGGATGAGTCTGCGACAGGACAGGCGGGTCAGTGGGCTGCGGTCTAAAGCAAAGTACTAGGCGGGAGCGCACGTTTGTTGCGGGCCCTTAGTTGTGAAGAACCAGGAGGCCGACATGAGGGCTGCGACGAGAGCAAAGACGATTACAACTGGGAGTGCCGATGCCATGGTGAGAGCAGCGAAAGTGAGCTCAGAAGAGGTGGGCGGGCAAGACGGTCAAGGACGGTCACTGTCAGTGTCAGGGTCAAGTTGAGTGAGACGCGGCGGCGCAGCGCGCGCCTGCGGCGCTTTCTCTAAGTATTCCGCCCACATTTGAACTTGACCGAGTTTAACATCTCTCACTCCACAGATCTATAGCTGCAACTGGTACACTGTAGGCCCTCAAGGGTTCTCTCGACGCCAGGCTTGACTCGGAGGTCTAGGTCACTCCTAGCTTCCGCACAATCAACGCACAATTGGCTTCCACACCATTGCGATCCGCTACGCACCACCTGGCGCATGCACGGCTCGAGCTGTTTGACCACTCCTAGAGCATGCAATAGACAGTGAAGGACTGAGGCTCCGGCGCGGAACGCTTGTATACGAAGGCAGAACATCCACCTCCGATCCGCCTCGCTACGATCGCCATGGTCCACCCGTTGCACCCATCCGCCGCCCTCATCACCCGCATGGCGACCACGGGCAAGCTTAGAGATCAAGGCAATGCATTCTTCGCTGGACTCTAAGGACGCCGTCGGGGGTACCCCGACGCAATCGCGGTCGAGCCTTGTGTTCTCGTCGTACAGCCATTTGGCTTGAAGGCGTGAGTTCCTCTGCGAGGCTTTTGCATGGGACTTACCGTGATCTAACGGAGCTAGGCTCTTGATGGTGTCGGTCGAGACAGGCGACGGATGACGCGAAGGTTGCCCGAAGTTGTCGAGGGACAAGCTCAAATCTACGTGACGTCTGCTCCACCGTCCAGGCCACGGCGCTCGAAAAAAAGCCAGGGCCACATCGCCACTGCAAAAGACATGCGCACGTATCTGCGCCGCCAGCCCTGATCTGCCTACCGACTTGAGCAGCCCTCCGACGATGTGTCGTGGATTTTATGCGCACGCAAGCCTCCTGAGCACTCCCGCAGAGGAAGTCGCAGGAAGACGTACAACTCGCAAGTTAGACTCGTAACCAGCCGTACTGACGACGATGTTGAGATGGGGAGGAATCGTCGTCAGACGCGACAACCCCCTTCCCATCTCGTTGTCGCCGACAGACGGTCACCGGTCTACTCGCAAGTCACCATACGCTGTCATGTATTTTACTTCGACAATGCGCCATCGCCCCGCGGACTCACACCTCACGCCCACGCGCGATGCCCGTAGCTGATGGAGGAAAAACTTTGGATAGCAGGTGAGTGGACTGTCTCACTATCTGCCCCAGTTTCCTGAAGCTTCAGTAATCTATTTCCCTGCCGAAGCAGCAAGCTGGCAGGAAAATTTTCGTCGGGTGCGTGGGGGACAGCAAAATTGGCCCGTGGTGGAAGAAAAAATGCTGAAGACGCAAGTAGCCGACGCCGGTCGCCGGGAACTGGTCACCCTCCGTCTAGACTCTCTCGAAGCACGGCGGAGAACTCGTTGATCAGCAGAGCCGCTGCTTTTCAAGCTCCGAACAGCGTATCTCAAGTACGACAAAGAGAGTAGGCCTCATTGACGTACTTTATTTAGCGGGTTGAAACGAGGCTTTTGAGCGCATATGCGCGCGCGTACGGCCATGCCAGTGGTCAAAGAGGAGACGAAAGTGACGTCAGATTCGTGTGCTTGCAACTGACGCACGACGACAAATTAAGGGGGGAGGCGACAAGTGAGGGATCTGACTGGCCAGACCCACGGGCCACGGGCGACCTGGCCCGACATCCCGTCAACCAGGTATTGTAGCGTGCGAAGGTTTGAACCTGTCTACTCTGCCTCAAGGCACTACGCGTATGTATCAATCTCAATGGTAATTCAGCTGAGCAACTCTTAGTCATCCAAGCATCTGTCTCAACGGTGAGGCGGTCGTTTCGTTTGCCCAGATGTATACTTTCACTCCGAGGCTTGGTTCATGCCTGGGATGTGCATTCTCTTTTCTTTCCTCTACTTAAGGGGCAGCATGTTTGGCCGTACACCTCAGTCTACTCAACACCCAGATCCCCAGCCATGAAGTTTTCCTCTGCTTTTTTTGCCCTTATTCTTGCGACTGTTGTCTCTGCCGCTCCTGTGGCTGACAGTACGTGCACCTGCCATTCTTGCAAGTATCTTGAGCAACTGACTTAATCGCTTTTCCGGCACTTCAGAGCGCGACTGTGCGTAGTACAGCTGCGATGCGTATGCTCCAGCAATTAGAAGTTGTACTGATCCGTTCTTTTCAGCGGACATCGTCGTCTCCCCGGGCTGGAAGCGTGAGGATTGTGCGTGCAGCGGCCATCAATCGTGTAAAAGAGGCTAATTCGTGCTTTTCAGCGGACATCGACGTCGCCCCAGGCTGGAGTGCGTGCACCGGCCATTTGTACATTCAGATGCTGACATCCGATATTTAGAGCGCACTGAGACGTAGAGGTGATGGGGATATGTTACCAGACTACGTGCGGATTCTCTGCCGTGCGTTGCGCTTATCAATCTGTGGTGGTTTCGCTGATCGAATCGCTTTAGAGCATTTGAATCGCGGGCGGGTATTGTGGTCCAAGCAGTGATCTGAAGGGGAGTAGGATAGCGAGGCTGCCATATGTTGTACCAGCATTTGTGAAAGCCATGCCAAGTTTACACCTGCGTTGCTCGTACGAGCCCGCCTCCAGGTGGTTAACTGAAACGGGACTTCCGCATGTCAGATCCCGATTACGCTGCCTTTCCATCAGGATATCCCCACACCCATGTAGTATGTGCAACTCGCAAAATGCCGCTGCGCGTGGCAGCTAAGTACCTTGCCCGCTCGGAGGGCGAGGGAACGCAAGCGCGGTGATCGCGGCACAGACTCCGTCGCGGTGATTGCAGAGACGAGGGCGGAGATTGCAGAGCCTGGAAGATGCCGAGTGCCTGACGGATTCGGAAGCTAGAAGGTGCCTACGGGAAGCTGTGGCCAGGGCAAGGTAATGGCTACGTCGTTGTCGCGGACACCCTCAGTGAGCTTGAGCGCTTGAGCGCTCCCAAGAGACACGAAAACCGTTGGTTCGCGCGACTGACGTACTCAGACTGGCTGACACTTGTCCCGGTCCTTGTTACACATCCGAGCTGATTACACACATTTTATGATCAGTGATCGCTGCCTCTGGCACAACGTGACCCTGCACATGGCTTCCACACATTCTTCCACCCTCGCTGCACCGCTATCCGTGCCCGCCAAACTCGAGTTCCAACATAGTCCGCACGTTGCCCAGACGTCAAAAGCTGGGCGCGGCACAAGCGATGGGCGGCGCTGGACGCGCGAGATATCGAATAGTGCATTCTGAGGAGTCAAGTGTATCGTCGGGATGGAAGTGTGCGTACGGTAACGCCTCCGCTCCGTGCTCTCATCTCGTGTATCCTTACAGCGCGCGCCGCGGACGAATGGGGTATGACGTGGAGGTGGGCGGTGTCGGGCACAGTGCCTAGCGCGATACGCGGGGGCGTGGGGAGGGGCTGAAGACGAGCGAGGTTGTGCTGTTCCGCCAGAAGGAGGGGGCAAGAAGTACACCCGCGCAGTTGCGGTCGAGCCTTTGTGTTCGTCTCGAACAGCCTTCTGGTCTTGAACGCGTGAGTTTGTCTGCGAGGCTTTTGGGTGTGACTTACTCTACGGAGCTGGGTCATTGATGGTACAGGTTCAGACAGGCGAAGGTCGAGGCAGCGAAGGCCCCCGGAGTCGTCGACCGTTCGATGCGCTCATGTCACATGTCACTGGCCAGGGGCCACATCGCCAGTGCACTGCGCAGGACGTGCGCGCAACTATGCGCTCACAAGCCTCCTGAACACATCCTTGACTCTCGCAGAGGAAGTCGCAGGAAGACGCACATTGCACCGCCCAGGCTGCGACAGGCTGCCATGCTCCAGTGCGTCATCGCCTGCAGGCTCCCTCCTTCCAGGAGTCCGCTCGTCGGTTCGCGTGAAGAAGCTGCTGCCGCAGCTGAAGGGGGAGGAAAATCAGAGTGCGGAGCGGGCTTCTCGCTGCTTTCTCCTTGCTTTCTCCTTGCGATCGGTAGTATTCCTTGGCTGACCTTACCCACAGATTCTGTTCTGTAACTTTGATCGGGATACTATCGGCGGCTGATCTCACTGTCATCGGTCGCGTTCAGTGACCGGTTACCCTGCGATGCAGGAAGCTGGAAGAAGATGCGTGAAGATGGAGGTTACTGTCGGAACCATGTTACCACCGACCTTCGGCAGAAAACTCCGACACGTGCACGCGACTGCCGCCGCCGCAGCACCGACAAATGTTCGGTCATGCGCGGCGCTGAGGCCTAAACCAGTGAGCCGTGCCGGTGTCCACGGACGCAATATGCCGCCAGGAGTGGGCGCACATGGCAATGGAAACAATCTAGGCGGGAATATCTTTCGCCACATATGCTCCGTGCGCATGCAGGTGCGTATAGTGTGCTTCGGGACGATGCGTTGTGACCGGCGCAGATGTTCACTGATCGTGGTGCTTTACATTTGCAGCGTTGAGGAAGGAGACGGACGACTGGGGAATGCTCGCAGGAAGTCAAGAGCGCCTTACAACCCCCGGGTCATCGTGGGTTCAAAATTCGGCGTTGTAGGCGTTTCCAGTTGTGCCAAGAAGAAGGAGAAGCGCGCTTGCGTGCGTGAGCCACATGGTAAGTAACTCCACGAAGGGACTTTGCGCGCCTTCTGAAAGATTCCACGCTGCACCAAGGCATCCGCAAGCAAGGGCCTGCAGGGACCGCGAGCCTCGAGGACACACGCTCGAAGCTGCGCAAGGCATCTGACGCCATGACGACAAACGGTGAGACGATGAGCTCTACGTCTGTTCGCCGTGCCATCTTGCGACACCTTCTCCTCACTGCTCACCGATACTGTTGCGGGTGCCTGGAAATTAGGCCGGACCCCTTGGCGGCCGCCGGGTGCCTGCCGCTCGCCGGGCTCCCGGGTTGAAGGCTATCTGGGAGCAGCGGCGGTGAGACTACAGGACGCGCAGGCGTTCGATGCGTACCAAGCTTGCCACAGGACAGGGTGGCGCTGGAGGACGTGGCGAGGTCGATCTAGAGACGGAGCCCGGGTATGGTTCACCGATCGACATTTGCGAGATCTAATTCAGCATCAGTACAGGTTTCGAAAGAATCAGGAATAGATATCTAGATCTGGGCTTTTGTGATCGTGAGTAGTGCGCATGCTTGTGCGCGTTTCGGAAATGAAGAAGGGTTGTCCCTGCATCTCGGAGCTCTGACCCCGCCGACCAGCACATGCAGTCTACAGGTTACAGCCCACAACTACCGCGCTCGCAAAACCTGTCGCTTCGTCTTGCGCTTCGTCTATATGCGGACAACGTCGCCAACATCCTGCACAACCTTTCTGGCGTCGCGAGGAACGGTGTCGTGAATCCTGCCCTGTCTTTTCGGCGGCCTATCGCAGTCGGCTGCCCCGCTGTAGTGCTTCAGCAATGCTGCGCGTCTTGAACCGGCGCGGCGGTGCTTGCAGATTGGGGCCACCGGGCGGGACACAGTCAGCGGACCCCGGCTGTCCGATCGATGCGGATAGGAAAGCTCCCTCCATGATCGATGGAGCTTCATGTGTTCGTTGTCATGCATGCGCAGGCCTATACGTGTTCCGCAATCTCGTGGAGGTTCGGTTTATCCCTAGATGCACAGGCTCCATGATTTTCTCTCTATATATAAGTTGTTGTAAATTGACCTCTGCACCTCAGTCTACTCGGCATCCACCCACGTTCTTAGCAATGAAGTTCTCCTCCGCTTTTGTCGCCCTTGTCCTTGCCACTGTTGTCTCCGCCGCTCCGGTGGCTGACAGTACGTGTCGGCTTCTCCAGAGACTACTTCGTACTAATGTATTCTTTTCGTGTATCAGAGGCCGACTCTATTTACAGTCCCAACTGGAGTGCGTGCTCTGTCCCTGCATGCAAGCAGCTGACTAAAAATGCTTCTCCGGTGTTTTAGAGCGGGACGGCACCGACGCCATCTACAGCCCCAACTGGAAGCGTGAGGGTGCCGACGGCATCTACAGCCCCAACTGGAAGCGGGAGGATGGTCAGTGCAGCGTAACTTCGTGTTCTCCTCTAGCGACTAATTGGACTTCCAGGTACCGACGGCATCTACAGCCCCAACTGGAAGCGTGAGGGTGCCGACGGCATCTACAGCCCCAACTGGAAGCGGGAGGATGGTCAGTGCAGCGGAACTTCGTGTTCTCCTCTAGCGACTAATTGGACTTCCAGGTACCGACGGCATTTACAGCCCCAACTGGAAGCGGGAGGATGGTCAGTGCAGCGGAACTTCGTGTACTCCTCTAGCGACTCATTGGACTTCCAGGTACCGACGGCATTTACAGCCCCAACTGGAAGCGTGAGGGTGCCGACGGCATCTACAGCCCCAACTGGAAGCGGGAGGATGGTCAGTGCAGCGGAACTTCGTGTTCTCCTCTAGCGACTAATTGGACTTCCAGGTACCGACGGCATCTACAGCCCCAACTGGAAGCGGGAGGATGGTCAGTGCAGCGGAACTTCGTGTTCTCCTCTAGCGACTAATTGGACTTCCAGGTACCGACGGCATCTACAGCCCCAACTGGAAGCGGGAGGATGGTCAGTGCAGCGGAACTTCGTCTTCTCCTCTAGCGACTAATTGGACTTCCAGGTACCGACGGCATCTACAGCCCCAACTGGAAGCGGGAGGATGGTCAGTGCAGCGGAACTTCGTGTTCTCCTCTAGCGACTAATTGGACTTCCAGGTACCGACGGCATCTACAGCCCCAACTGGAGTGCGTATAACGGCCATTCATGCTATGATGAGCGAGCAATTAATTATACCTTTTTCCCCCTGGTAATCTAGAGCGCCAGGAGGCTTGATTTGAGAGATGGTGGCAATCGACTTCGGATGGATTCTCTCCCGTACGTTTCTTTCATCTTATGTAATTTTGATGGAGTTTCACTAGTACTGACCAGCTCGCTTTAGGCCTGGGTGAGAATTGCAATCTAAGTGGCATAGATATGGTGTCATTCACGTTTCTGCCGTAAAGTTGTCCCGCTGTATCAGAAGTCGCAATCATTTTTCTCACCTATGCTGATTGGACCGTCCGCCGTAACGCACTTGAGCGAGCGGTCGCGGACTTAGACAAGATACTCGCGGGGCTACGCGGGGGCGCACGCGGGCTACGGGCGCGCGGCTCCGTCTTCGAGCAGACGTTCTCCCGCTGCGTGCACGCCGTGCGCATCGAGGCGTGCCAGCAGGCGTGGCTGGCGGAACTCGCGGCGCTGGATGAGGAGGCGCTGGCGACACAGGCGGCCGACTAGGACGACCTCGCGGTGTAGTCGGGCTTCAGGTCCGCGTTTCGGGCGTGCCCGGCCGGCCGCGCCGTGTCGTGCGTCGCCGCCGCAGTGACCGCGACATGCTAATCGAATCCTGTGAGTGTAGAATAAAGAAAGGCTTCGCGGCGTTCCAAGCCGTGCGCGCGGCGGGTACACGGACACCGAGGATGCCCGAGCGAAGCTGCGCAGGGCATAGACAGGTGACCAGCTTGATATTGATACTGACGACGGGGTGGGTACTGTGAGATACGCAAGGCATCCGAGCTGTTCTTCGCCGCAGCGGCAGACAAAGTACCCGCAGGACGTCGGTGTGCGCGCGCGCGTCGCGTGGGGCGAGCTTGCGCTCGAGGACTGAGAGACCCAAATAAGGGGCTCGACTCGACGGGGGCCCGGTTCTTTTGGGGTCGAGGCCGAGGGTAGTGAGGTCAGAGGTCTGTTGCGAGCTGAGTGTTTTTGTGCTTGATAAGTGTATTTATTTGCCCTAAAACATCTTGAAATTATCGGAAAATCACTATTGCATATAAAGTAAGTAATTGTTGGGCTTACTTGCAGGCAAAAGCATATCTTTTTCCCGCAATTTCCCCGGTATTCTAGCCGTCGCGTCCGAGTCACGCAAAGTCTGGAGTCGCCGCTCAATGCTCATGCCAAGATGCTCCTCCTCATGGAATCCACACGCATCTATTCACTGCCTCGACCACACGAATGACGACTGCAGGCGAGCTGAAAGACCAGGACAACGCGTTCTTGGCGAAGCGGGCGTAGATTTGCCCATCACACACAGGCCTTCACAGTACGGCGGCCCACCCCGTCCGTCGTCGCTGTTGATTTAGAGCTGCTCACCAGTCTGACGAGCCCTCCTGGACGAAGGCCTCTGTATTCTTCCCGACAAATCCGTGACGCTCACCGAACGGCGAAGACTCAGCGGCAACTTGGCGGCAAAACGTACTACAACCCCCGCCGCCACGAGCCTCCAGCGTGCTGACACCCCCAGACCCGCTTCGCTGAGGACGAATCACCATGGCACTAGTCGGACACACCGCAAAGATGGCGTCAGAGACTAAGGTGTTGCTGACGGGGCTGAGGGAGTGGTTAGCAAGTCAGAACTCTGGGCGCCATGAAGTTTGAGACATGCGAGCGCCAGTAAGGTGCGCATCCGTACGGCTTAGGTCACACTGAGATCTCTTCATATTCTTAAGTTACTGATGTCAATTAATGAAGCTCTGTAACATGTAACAGGCGCACCTGATCGCGAATGGTCATTGATGGTCGCCATCTCGCCATCTCTCGGTGAATGCCTTGATTCATCGAAGCAGTATGCGGTGCGCGCTCAAGGCAAGCCTGATAATTGCACTCATTATTATTGACAAGCTTAAAATCTGAACATCCACGATCTTAATACAAATCCAGATTAAGAATAGGGTACGAGTCCAAGTCAATCGCGAGGGGCGCTGCAATCAACCCGCAGGCCAAAATTCCGTCTACCTGGAGTCGCAAATTTGGCCGCTTCATATGTCGGACCTTAAGTGGCATCAGGCGGGAGAGCATGCGAAATACTCCCATTTGATCTCTGATCTCGAGCGCCATCTCTCATACTGGTAGGTGAGACATTCACAGGCCAGCCCAATTCCAGGCCGGTGCACCTTGATGACGGGTGTCTTACTTTGAGGTTGCGCTGAACACATTCGAACTCGACACAGGAATATGAGCGCGCCCGCCCAACATCGTTGACTTTCCCGGGTCACTATCGAATCAGGTAATCGTCAGCTGCTCCAGCGTTCGGCCTGATTTGCGCGGTGCTTGCTGGGTCATCGTTCTGCGTATGGCTGTGAGACATGCTTGGCTCTTGATTTTTCAGGTAAAGAATCTGCGGGTGGGCCCCCGATATAAATACGGCGCAAACCCGCTGGCCTACACATCAGTTTACAGCTCATCAACATTCTAGCCATGAAGTTCTCGACTGCCTTTTTCGCCTTTGTCCTCGCGACTGCTGTCTCCGCCGCCCCTGTGGCCGACATTGACAGTACGTGCATAGGCCATCCATGTATTGTCTAGCCGCTGACTCGTGATATTCCAGAGCCCGACTTTGACAGCCCTTGGTGGAGTGCGTGCACGGGCTATTCACCTGCAACTAATTTTAAAGTGTTTATCACAACTTAGAGCGTGCCTCTGCCAGTGACAGTGCGTGCGCCGGTGAATCATGTGTTCTTCAGCGACTGACGCTCTTGATGTTTCAGAGCCGGACTTCGATAGCCCTTGGTGGAGTGAGTTCCCGGGCCATTCGCCTCTGACTAAACTGATCATGATTGTTTTGTAGAGCGCAGCACCTCCGATGGTGTAGTTGACAGTGCGCGCAGGCCGTCATGTCTTGTGTTCTCCAGCGACTGACACGTTCCTTCCTCTTTTAGAGCCGGACTTCGACAGCCCTTGGTGGAGTGAGTTCCCGGGCCACTCGCCTCTGACTAAACTGATCATGATTGTTTTGTAGAGCGCAGCACCTCTGATGGTCCAGTTGACAGTGCGTGCGGGCCGTCATGCCAAGTGTTCCCCAGCGACTGACACATTCTCCTCTCTTTCAGAGCCGGACTTCGACAGCCCCTGGTGGAGTGAGTGCCCGGGCCATTCGCCTGAAACCAAACTGATCATAATCATCTTGTAGAGCGCAGCACCTCTGATGGTCCAGTTGACAGTGCGCGCGGGCCGTCATGTCTTGTGTTCTCCAGCGACTAACACGTTCTCTCTCTCAGAGCCGGACTTCGACAGCCCCTGGTGGAGTGAGTGCCCGGGCAATCCGCCTCTGACTAAACTGATCATGATTGTTGTGTAGAGCGCAGCACCTCCGATGGTGTAGTTGACAGTGCGCGCGGGCCGTCATGTCTGTGTTCTCTAGCGACTAACACGTTCTTTCCTCTTTCAGAGCCGGACTTCGACAGCCCTTGGTGGAGTGAGTGCTCGGGCCATTTGCCTTCAACCAAACTGATCATAATCGTCTTGTAGAGCGCAGCACCTCTGATGGTCCAGTTGACAGTGCGCGCGGGCCGTCATGCCAAGTGTTCTCCGCTGACTACTAACACGTTCTCTCCTATTTCAGAGCCGGACTTCGACAGCCCTTGGTGGAGTGCGTGCATGTGCCATTCGTATATCCTTCATTAACTAATACATCCTTCTGATATCTAGAGCGTGGTGGCAATGGGCTTGAGGGAGGTCAGGCGTGATTCAATTGGAAAGGTCGTGGCAGTGATATGTAGACTCCCTTTGCCGTGGGCTCCTATCGTATCCTAGTGTGACCGAGCTTCGCTGACGAAATCCGCACTTCAGACTACCCTCGAAGAGAGAGGTGCAATACTGGTGTCGCATGGAAATCTTTCCCGAGGTATTCACCGGTTTCACATGTCTGTCACGTTGCTTCGAGAATCATATTGCATAATGCCTTGTCCCCATTTTGGTTCGGAACGTCCGTCCGCGTGCATCAGCTGCAGGCTCAGAAGCTTTTGGACGGCGACCTGGTCATGCACTCGTAAACCCCCAGCAAATCGCCTGATCCTTTCCAGTGAATCATCATCGGCGCCGTGCAGACGGGATCGGGCATGGGGGTTCGTCAAGCACGTACTTTACTCAACTAAGTCATTCCACAGCTGGCTTGCCGACTTTCTTCTCCGTGGACTGTTTCGCAGCACCACCTACAATTTAATTCGAAGCTCTGCTCGGCGGAGGTAAGGTGGGCATGTACGGGTTATTTGTTTGAGAGTGACTTTTTTCGCAGCGGAAGATGTGCTCAGTGAGGGTCGTCGTGCCCTCGGGCGCCCTCGGCGTGGGTGCCGCTCTGCCCGACGAGGCACTCCGACGTGAGAGCATTTTGCTGAGCGCGGCGGGGATTAACGATGAGGAGAGCCGGCGGTTGAGCGAGATGGCGTTTCTGACGTAGAGACGCGCTTGGTTATCGTGTAGGGAGTTTGGTCTGTATTCATGTCCAGGGTGCCCTCGCATTCGCGACGATAGCTATGTCTGTATCAC
This sequence comes from Auriscalpium orientale, assembly GCA_019915035.1. NCBI lineage: Eukaryota > Fungi > Basidiomycota > Agaricomycetes > Russulales > Auriscalpiaceae > Auriscalpium > Auriscalpium orientale. Next base: position 794,526 of record JAHLMH010000016.1, read on the forward strand.
CCGATGCCCGCCCCGTGGCCTCATTTTGAACAAAGGCGCGGGATTTCCTGTACATAGCCTTCATAGAACTTTGCAAAAATCGGCTGCCGTCGAAATACGGTACTGAATATAAGTGTCTGAGTGCGACGAATTGTGAGGCGGACAGGGTACACCTCAAGTTTGCCGACACATGGAATAGATGTGACGGACTCATAAATGTGAGGCCGCGCGGTTTGATGGGTGACCTAACTCCCCACATGGATTCCATGGCCGTAAACGAATGGACTCACACTGGGTTCACACCTACAGCGAGGCTCTGTGTCCCATTGTATAGTTCTTTTGTGACCCGGAGCGGGATCCGTGCTGAGTCGCTTGCTTCATCCGTGTGCTTTTGTTTTGGAACACTACGTGTGACCGTGCAGGTCGGCTATATTTCGGTCAATGCCATTGTCCTGTGTATGGCCGTACAGTGTGCATATTAAGGTCAGGCCCACTTGATATGGCCTTCCGTGACGATGGCACGCAGTTAGATACAAGGGCTCTGTGTGGAGTGTCCGGGGTGTCCTTCATGTCGTGCTCAAGGGGACATGGCGTCGTTTTATCTTGCAATAATATAAAGAGTCATGAATTCTTGCCGAACTGTGCCGCTCGCAGCGCCTGCAGAGCTCGAGAACGCTCAAGCATGGTAATTCAAGAACGATTGCAATTAAAGTATTGATACAGCCTCGATGAAAAATGCTACTACGAGACAACCGGCTGCCACTGCTCGTCCAAAATCTCATCTCGCACTTTCTTGCGGTCTTCCTTCAGCAGCCCTGAGACGGAAACGGTGTGAGTCGTAAGTTGCGATGTAGACTATCAAGTTGGACTCACTTGACGAGGTCCGAATCTCCATCGGCTGCCGTACGAAGCTGGATGAGGGCCGCAAAGACCGCTATCTTGCACTCGGATATAGTTTTCTGGGATAAAGAGGAGTCAGAAATGGTGCAACATGGTAACGAAGAACCCACCATAAGGTCTTCGGGGATGGTGATTGAAGGTGCCGCCTGAATAACCTTGACTCTCTCGAGCGCGTTCTTAATGGCCATTGACTGTGCATAGAGTTTGATGAGCTCGAAGTCCTGTAAGTCCTCTCGTAAGTCAAAGAAGGTCATGCGTACGGAGGTGACGCACCGCAGCAAAAGAGTCCAAACTCGCAATCTGATCCTCGCACAACTTCCATAATTCCATCGCATTGTCGTTGTCACTGTCAGCTTCTTCTTGGTCGCCTGAGTGCCTCTTTTGAAAAGCGGGGCTTGGCTGGTAAGGCGAGGGGCTCGATGGTCCTGACGTGCGGGATATCTCCAAAGCAGCAGTGATGTTGTCGAGTACGTTATCGGCGGGCATGATGACAGGTGGGACGTCGTGGAGGAAACAAAAGGAAAATGGGAGACTTGAGAGCAAGGCGAGAGATTATAAGTAGAACAGACAATGGCGAAAAGGGACAATGGGATTTTGGCCATGGCCGTCCTGAGTCCTGACTCGCGGAGACACGGCGTGTCTCAGCATTTGCTGTGCCCCTTGACTATGCCCACGATTGCGACCTCAAAGACACCCGCTCAGTTCCCAGATGTCGCCAAAGAGGGAGATCCCGGACTGTACTAATGAATAAACTGTACTTGCCAAGTTCAAGTTCGAGAGGAGTCCCAGCACACACGTCGTGCAGCAGCAAATTTAGCAAGAAAAAGTCCGAGTCCGAGGCGCCTTAGGGTATACTCACGTTGAGATAAACAACTCAGGCCGCGACAGAGAGAACGATAGAGTTTCAGCACCTGGGGAACAACTCCGAGACAGACAGACAGACAAGAATGCGATGCCAATAGCGGAACACGGGGCAGCAGGGCCGGGGACCGCCTGAAGAACGAGGGAGTAGGGAGCGCGGGCGGAAGAGGCCCTGAAGCTTGAGAGTTCCTCACCTTAGCTAGCAACTTATAATAATGCGACTTGTCGTGTCGACGCAGTGGAAACGAGTGATATTGCGCGCGACGGCTGATTGCTAATCTCCATCAAGCGCTGGTGTGTCGAGATCACAAGGCGTCTACCCCAGCGCCTATGTGGCCGCTGGATAGCCGCCTCCGCATCTCCTCAATGACAGCTGGTCTCCAGGTGGATTGCACGGTCCGGGCTTGATTGCAGAATATAGGTCGGTTGGATGCGGGAAAATAGGCTCACATTGTCCGTAAACAGCACCAATTGTCCTGGCCCCACGCTGCGGACGGCTGCCATTGTTCGGACTCCGTGTGCTGGCAGGTAAATAATACAAATATGTTTCATATAGAACAAAGGCGGTTACAGGCTCCAGCCACATGAGGCTTCAGGCGCCGCCCGGCTGAACCACCCTTATCATTTCCCTGTTTCGGCACTCTTGAGGTGTAGGGTAAGTATGTGTTCGACACAGAGAAGTGAGTAAGTACAGGCTCGAACAAGGCTCGACGGGGTGCTGAAGGCTTCGTAGAGTAGACATCTCATGCACTGTGCATAAGACGTCGACGTAGTAGGATAGAGTTAGGATAGGATAGGATAGCAACCCGCACCGTCGGGGTCCCCGGTTCGACTCGGAGATCGCCAGTGGCAGCGGTCCGGTAGGCTGGCTAGTGCAATCACGTGGCATTCTGTCCGTAAGAGGTTCTTTCGTTCTGTGCGCCGTCGTCGTGACACAGACGAGTCGTCACTCGCGCCTTTCAGGAGAACCGCCGCAGGAAATCAGTGCGCGAGTAGGCACTGCTGCCGGAGCGAGGGAGGTTTGATAGTAGGTCATGTGCATTCTCCTCCGAATCTCGTTGTTCGTGACTACTGGCTAATCGAACATCATCGGTCGCGTTCTCACTATGTAGACAAGACTGATCGGTCCCTTGTATCCGTTGGTAATTCTTCAGTACCCCGCCCGACCGATCGGGCCTTCAGGTACCGCCGCCCGGTCCTGGTCGATCTTGGCAACAAAACTAATTGATCGAACGATGAACTGCGCCGGCGGTGAGTGCTCAGGTCACTGGCAGAAGGTTTTTTATTGATGGGGCGTGGGGCGTGTGGGCCCTTCGGCAAGCAGATGCTGACATGCAGGTAAGCCCGGCGCCGCTCGCCGGGATCATGCACGCTCAGCAACTACAACAACCAGTTTTAGAGTGGAAACCGGCGCGAACGGCCTACCTGGCTGGTCAACAGGAAAAAAATCATCGACAAGCTCCGGCAGATGCTCTCGCAAGGCAGGTTCGACCAGACGACCCACCTCGCCATCCTGGACATTATTTAATCCGGAAAGTGGCACGCAGTACAGCGGCGTCATCATTGAATGCCGTCATCCATGAGCCAGCAGCACGCGGACGACAAGATCCTCGCGACCCTGCCGTCGGGCCGCCCGGAGTGGGCGCACCTGGGCGGGGCTCAATGTTGAGCAGGACTTCCATTCGCCCCTGCGATATGTGCAGTGTGCTCGCGATGCGTGATGACCGGGGTACCACTGGTCAAGGGAAATCTACGATCACAGCATTGGACAAGGACACCGACAATTCGGAGATACTCACGGAGATCAAGAAGTTGAAGATGTATGTGCGCTGTACGACGGCGGGTCAGCCGTCTGCAAGGGCAAGTACATGAAGCTACGCAGGATCTTTGAGTCTTACTACGCCGCGGCCCGGTGGACAAGTCTTGCAGGAAGAGCGTCCCGTCTGTTCGTCTTGCCTTGCAGCCTGGCTCTTTTCTTCACACTGCTCATCGTTACCAGTCTACATGGTTTCTGGAGATGTGGCTGGACGGGGTCTTGGCGACACTCGCCGCGCAGCGCAAAGAACATCCCGGTCCGCGAGCGCATTGGCCCCGAACTCGCGGGTATGAAGGCTACCTTGGACCACACTTTGCTGGACTGAGTGAAACGCAAGGAAACGCAGCAGACTGACGCAAATCAAGGAGGATTCTTCCGAGACGAGCTCTGGGTTTGGGTTCAGCGATCGAAAATGGCGAATATCGGGCGATCAGGATAAACTATTTGGTGCGTCCAGGCCGTCCAAATATCGTTCTGTGCGCAGGGCCGAAGCGTTGACCCTGCAATGATCATCCAGGAAATCCATTGGCGACACGTTCTTCGATCGGTGTAAGTATACAATTTGTATACCGAATTGTCGACATCGCGGAAAAGACGCCAACCTAGATTTTGACAATGGCACGGACTCCCCTTCAACTCGCCAATGCCGCAGTCGGTTGTGGGCGACAGCGTGAATCACAACCGCGCCGCAAATCAAATCACGGATCTTGCCCGGCCGTACTGTCGGTCAGTATCTCAACGAGCTGCTCCAACAATCTGTCTGAGGCCGCGCGGTGCGTGCAGGATGCTACGCAGGTGGGGCAGTCCGATCGCTACGGACAATATGGAAGCTCCTCAATGATCGTCGACCTGCTGACTCCATGGCTCTCTTATTTTACGCAAAGGCACGGAGACTCGGCTTATCTCTCGACCTAGAATGCACTGTCTCTTTTCTCCATAAAAAGCGGCCGTGTACTTCCTCTACACCCCAATTATCGGAACTCTTTGTCAAAGTCCCTAGCCATGAAGTCCTTCACCGCTCTTTTCACGCTTTTCCTTGCGACTCTGGGCTCTGCTGCTCCTGTGGCTGACAGTGCGTCCACCGGTTTCTGCAGCAACAAATTCAGACTCACACGTTATGATTCAGAGGCGGACTCTATTTACAGTCCCAACTGGAGTGCGTGCACTGTCCGTGCGTGAAAGCAACTGACTAGAATTGCTTCTCCGGTATGGTAGAGCGTGAAGGTGCGTGCATTGGCCGCCCGTGTCTTCGATTAAATCATAAATTTCTTTCTCAGGGACCGACTCCATCTACAGCCCCAACTGGAAGCGTGAGGATGGTGAGTACAGCGGCCATTCGTGTATCCTTCAGCGACTTGACTGGACGTTCAGGTGCCGACTCCATCTACAGTCCCAACTGGAAGCGGGAGGATGGTCAGTGCAGCGGAACTTCGTGTTCTCTTCCAGCGACTAACTGGACTTCCAGGCGCCGACTCCATCTACAGCCCCAACTGGAAGCGGGAGGATGGTTAGTGCAGCGGAAATTTATGTTCTCCTCCAGCGACTAAATGGAATTCCAGGCGCCGACTCCATCTACAGCCCCAACTGGAAGCGTGAGGGTACCGACTCCATCTACAGCCCCAACTGGAAGCGGGAGGATGGTCAGTGCAGCGTAACTTCGTGTTCTCCTCCAGCGACTAACTGGAGTTCCAGGTGCCGACTCCATCTACAGCCCCAACTGGAAGCGTGAGGGTACCGACTCCATCTACAGCCCCAATTGGAAGCGCGAGGATGGTGAGTGCAGAGGCTATTCATCTATCCTCCGGCGATTAATTAGACCTTCAGGGGCCGACTCCATCTACAGCCCCAACTGGAGTGCGTGCAGCGAGCGTTCATCCAAGTAATCTCCAGATACTGACTCAATTTTCTTTCTGGTATTTAGAGCGCTCTGAGGCGTAGAGGTGGTGGCAGTCATGTTCCCGAACGAGTCTGTGCGAATTCTTTGCCGTGCGTTGCCTGTCCTGTCCAGCTGACATCAGGTTTCGCTGATCAACTCGCTTAAGATCATACAACCCGTCCGTGGGCGAGGATTGTAATCAAGTTGAGGATGGTAGGATAGTCAGACTGCCGTGTCTATATTGTGTTGTATCAGAATTTAATGAAGCCGTTCTCCTTCGCACATGTTTTGAACGTATTACTCGACTGCGCGCATCAGCTGCAGGCATATGAGCTCTCGAGGTGATTCCGATAAACGGCGCGGTTTTTACATGACAGGATAAGTATAGCAGGGGGCAGCGCGCAGTCGTGACGGTGTCGCATCGCAGTTGGGGACCAAAGAACTGATACGCAAGTTCTATGATTTGAAATGTGCGTTCTTCAAGTTGTTGGTGATATGTAGAACGACTGTCTTCCGCGCAAGGTCGGCATTGAACGGAGACAAGTTGACTCGGATATGTAAGTAGGAAGCGCCTGGCATGTGATTACGAGCGCCTACTAATTCGGACAACCATCGCCTCTCCTGCATTACGGCCTACCCACCGCACTTCAAGTGACATTTCGAACCATGACATCGCTCAAGCAGTTCACGAGGGAGGAAGTCGCCCAGGTTAGCTTGTCCCAGCATTCGAGCACGAGTCGCAGACTTAACACGGGCCGGGATGATACACGCGTAGCACAACAAGGACGGCGACCTGGTACGTCGTGTTGCACCCTTAAGCCCCCCGCACACCGCCTCATCCTTTCCAGTGGATCATCATCAACGCGAAAGTGTACAATCTTTCGCGCTTCGCGGACCTGCACCCTGGCGGCAAGACCGTGCTCTTTGGCGACGACATTCCCGGGCAGGACGCGACCGAAGCCTTCTACGGGCTACATCGCCACGAGGTCTTGGAGCGCGCACAGTACGCGCGCCTCCAGGTTGGCACCGTGCATGGCGAACAGCCCGCCATCGTCGGGCGCGTGAACGGCGCGCTGAGCAAAGTTCCGTACGCGGAGCCGACGTGGTTGTCGGACGGCTACCATAGTCCCTACTACACCGAGGTGCGTGCTCTTGATATCACCGCGAGATGGGGTCGAGATGCGGGATGCAGAAGCACAAGAGGTTCCAAAGGGCGATGCGCGAGTTCGTTGATGAGCATATGTACGAGGATGCGCAGGCGCGGGAAGCGGACGGGAAGCGCCCGAGCCAGTCGGTGTTCGACAAGATGGGGTGCGCTCCGTTTCTCCTGCTCGTCCATGGCCGCGTCTCCATGCTGATCGTTGGTCTGTCTGAAGCGAGGTGAATCTCCATGCCATGCGGCTGGGCCCCGGAAAACACTTGAAGGGTCTCACGCTCATGCATGGTATCGTTGAGCCAGAGGAGGTGCGTTTCTTCCTATGCGAGGGCTAGAGTTTGAAGGGCTGAGTGCTTCCCGCCTCAGTTTGATTACTTCCACGAGGTTCGCGCATTCCTGATTTACCCAGTGCAACCACCGACTCTAGCATACATTTGCAGCTCATCATCACACAAGAGATCGTGCGAACAGGCAATCGCGGTTACGGTGATGGTTCGTATCTCGATATACATTGGCAACTCGCCTGCCTACCTCTGACGGGTGACACCAGGTATGCTCGGTGGTATGGTTATCGGCCTGCCACCGGTCCTCAACTTCGGCTCCGATGAGTTGAAAGCCAAGGCCGGTCAATTTTCTTACTCACGCAGACTCATTATTGGCTCAAGATATAGTACTAGATCGTGCCAGATATCTTTGCGGGGAAGAAGTTCATCTGCTTGGCTATCTCTGAGGCGCACGCCGGTAGCGATGTGTCAGGGATTCAGACCACTGCAGAGAAGAGCCCAGACGGCAAAGAGTGGATTATCAACGGCGAGAAGAAATGGATCACGAATGGACAGTGAGGACCTTTCGGTAAATCACGCAAATAGTAGAGCTGACCACTGCCTCTAGCTTTGCCGACTAGTAAGTGACATCTTCGGGCCTAAGAGCCTCTTGAAGAAGTACCAATCTCTTGTTCAACAGCTTCACCACTGGCTGCAAGACTGAGGTAACGCACTCATCGTGTCGCGTCGCCTCGTGTGTCATTACGAACGCATGTCACAGGATGGTTTCACCGTCATCCTTGTACCGCGCGGCGAAGGCGTCTCAACGAAGCCCATCAAGACGTCCTACTCCGCAACAGCTGGAACCGCATACGTGACCTTCGACAATGTGCGTGTACCAGTGGAGAATACCCTCGGGTCTGAAGGCGGAGGAATCTTCGTCATCCTCAGGTGAGCCGATCGAACAATTAGCCCATACACCGAGCGATACCGACCATGTCCCATAGTAACTTCAATCACGAACGGTGGGTGATGTGCTGCAGTTCCGCACGGAGTCAGCGACTCGTCATCGAGGAGGTTTTGAAGTAGGTGTCCATCGTTGCGTTTGCACTCAGCGTCTCACCGGAACGACGCAGGTGGATCCAGCAGCGCAAAGCATTCGGCCGGCCGCTGAGCTCGCAAGCTGTCATTCGAAACAAGGTCGCGCAAATGATCGCCAAAGCGGAGAGCGTGCAAGCCTGGCTTGAGAATATAACCTACCAGATGAACAACATGGTGCGTCACCGCCTCCTCGCTATTGTCCCACGCAAGCTCAGGCGAAGTGAGGACAGACATACAAGCAGCAGTCGTCCAAACTCGCGGGTCAAATCGCGTTCTTGAAGATGTATAGCACGCAGTGTGCTCAGGACACTGCGCGGGACGCCGTGCAGATCTTTGGCGGGCGCGGGATCACGCAGACGGGCATGGGGCGGTTCATCGAGCACGTACGTTACTCAAGTACTTCTTTCCACTGCTGGCTTGCTGACTTTCCTCTCCGTGGCGCAAGTACCACCGGACAATCCCATTCGACGCTCTGCTCGGTGGAGGTGAGCTTACATGTTTTTTTGTGTGTTTTTGAGATTGACTGCGTTCGCAGCGGAGGATGTACTCGGCGATCTCGGTGTCCGTCAAGCCATGCGGGCAATGCCCAAGAATGCACGGCTGTAGTTCTGTTCCCTTGTTTGGTTATCACTAGATGCTGTAAATTACCTACCCTACCAGCTAATGCCCAAACGGCGGGAATGTATCTTGTGTTACATGTGGCTCGCACTGGCTAAGTCGGCAATATGGGTAAGCGCTTAGCCTTCAACAAACAAAGATTGCTATGAAGTCCACCGAGCTGTGACGATATCGCGGCCGTCTGAACTACGGTCACTATGAGTCCGTGTGTCACTGTGTAGCTATGATCGACCGGAACCGACTCCTACTTCATGCGTCGATAAGCAAATTAAAAGTTGAATATGAATATATATCAAAGTTGACCATTTATACACGGCAGCCCTCTAGATTTATACCGTCGCCACCCTGCCACTGTCGCCGCAAAACTTTTGGATATGGACAGAAGATTGTCATGGAGCATAGTACGCGGGGTCTTCCTCCATTGTGCGCTCCTTCGCGGCACGCTCGATGTCTTCGAGCGTGATGCCCGACCGCTCGCACATTGTGTGGAAAATGCCGTTGTCGAGGTACAGGTTTGCTGGCGTATCGAACTCGGCGATCGTTCCCTGGTCCATGACGCAGATGCGGTCGTAGGCGATGATCGTGCGCAGGCGATCTACACATTCACATCAGCTCCCCGTCGAATTACTCGGATTTGGGAATTCAACTTACGCGCAATGCACAGGATCGTGCGGTCGCGGAACTCGTTCTTGATCGTCTCCTGGATCTTCCGGTCCGTCTCGTAGTCGACCGACGCCGTCGCCTCGTCCAGAATGAGCACCTTGCTGTCCTTCACCAGAGCGCGCGCGAGGGATACAAGTGACCGCTGGCCAATTGACAGGTTGTTGCCCTCCTCTTCGATAGGGCTGTCCAGATTGAACCGCGGGCCTAAGGGCGTGCTCGCGCCTGTCGGCAGCTTATCTTCCTCCGCGCCCTCTTCGACGACCGCCGGCGGCTTCGCGTCCTCGACAAGGTACGAGCGCTTGAGGGCGTCCCACAGGCGCGCGTCGTCGTGCAGATCGAACGGGTCGAGATTCGAGCGAAGCGTCCCGGAGAAGAGGGTCTGAGATTAAGTGAGCATGGAAGCAACGTGTGCGGCGATCCGCTTGGCTACGCACCGCATCCTGGGGAATAATGGCAAGCCCTTTGCGGACATCCGCCAGCCCAATCTTGGAGATATCGACGCCGTCGATGGTTATGGAGCCGGAGACCAGTTCCACGATGCGGAATAGGGCGGTCATGATAGACGACTTTCCGGCACCCGTCCTAGGAACAAGAAATGTCTGGTCAGCCGGATAACAGGCACGTTCACTTGGCGCTACCTTCCGACGATTCCGATCTTCTCGCCGCCGGTCACAGACATGGTCAAGCCTTTCAACACGGCAGGGAGCTCCGGACGATACTTCAAGACCACGTCTTTGATCTCGACCTTGCCCTCGCCTGGCCATGGGGGCGTCGGCTTCTGGTCGGGGATCTCGTGCGCGGCTTCCTGCTCGACCTGTTGCGCGTAGTACACGATGCGCTCCACAGAGTTCATGTTGTTCTCCACCTCGGCGAGCTGCCGCACCAAGACGCCGGCGGATTGCTGGATGGACAGGATATAGGAGAGCGTGACGCCGCTCTTCGCGGGGGAGATGCTAAAGCGCGTGCCGACTGTGAGCATGGCTACCACGAGAGTCAAAATACTGGTGAGGAAGTCCAGTCTGATCCCAAGCCATCTCTGAATGGGCGATGAGTAGTCCGTTGATGTGTGGGAACAAAGATTCATTCACCTGATTTGTAACAGTCAACCAGTATGCACGGTTCTCGATGTCAACTAGGTCGCGGTTGTCCTTGTAGAAACGCTCTTCTTCACCGTATGCGCGGATTGTGGCAAGGCCGGACAAGGACTCCGAGAAATGGGAGTAGAGCGAGGACCGCAGAATCGCATCTAGTCCAAGCGTGAGATTGAATTAGTTATATAGGATGAAACGTCATACCCAGTCGCTAATAATCGTCGTTAATACGTACAATCTATCATGATAGAGTGGAACATACCTTCAACTCTCGTGCGCTAGCGCGATAGAATGCAGCGGCAAGAACGTACAGCATGGTGACAACAGCGACGGCGATGAGGAACCACGGTTGCAAGATAGCAATGATGATGACTGCGCCCAAGACGCCGGACAGGGTGGTCAGCAATAGACGAACGGCATCTGGAGAGCAGCTTTCGTGAGGTCGCTCAAAAAAGCAGAGAAAAACACACACCAGCGATGACATTATCCATCGTATCAATGTCTACGCAAACAGAGGTAGGAAAGTCAGCGGTCAGCGTTCAACGTAGTCTCGTCAAGGAGTCCGGACCTTTGGAGAACCGATTCATGATACGTCCGACAGGCTGTACATCCGCGTCAGCAAAGAGCTCCGACGAAGGCGAATAGATTCCCACAGTGGTCTCGAAGAACGACATGGGGGCGTGCATGATTCGTTGTATGGCATCCTAGCGCAGACATCAGCATCTTTTGGACAGCACTTTGGATAGCGGCATACTCTGTGTAGGTTCCCTGAGGCAGTGTACACCATGACTGCTATCACCGCACCCGTGGACAGACCCATAAGAGCCTGTGCGATGCCCAGGAATGCATATATGCCCATCTGTAAATGTAGTTATTCAGCTGTCCATTTTGCACACATGAGTAGGGCGGAATCACTGACATAGAAACCTTGCGGGTGCGCGAATTTCCTATATATACGGCTCAGCGGCGCCGGTGCAGATATTCCCTGGCGAACTTACCGTTCCTGCCACCATACGAGCCTGCATAATGCATAGTTAACATGACATCTGGGCCGTCAAAATCCCAAAGGCGTACCAGTACGAGGAGAGGACAGTAGCGACCTGCATCAGCCCAAGCGAAAGGAGCATCAACGGGAGCATGATCAGCCCATTCGCCGAGCGCAAATACGTCTTGTACACTTCAGCCTTGACAGCACCGGTACTGCGCTCCTCCACCTGCATAAGCTGCGCGCCTTTCACCACGCCCCTTCGCTTCTTCGTCTCCGCGGCCTTCGCATCGTCGTCTTCGACTTCGACCTCTTCTTCCTCCACCTTCTCCTCTTTCTTGTCCTTCGACACGAATTCGTTGAAGTTGAGGGCGAAATCACCGCCAGCCGCCATGATCTCTGCGAACGTGCCGTGTTCGGCGATGCGCCCGTCAGCGAGAGAGTAGATATAGTCGACCTTTGGGAGAAAGTGCAGCGCGTGGGTGACGAGGAGGCGCGTGCTCCCGCGCGAGCTGTCAGCCAGCACGTCCTTGAAGACAGCTTGGCCGACGTGCGCATCAAGCGCAGATAAAGGGTCCTGAAAATGACATTATTCTCTCTGGACCTTACAGGGACGTACGGACTGCGCACGTCAAAGATCTGTATATCTGTGCCGGAGTAGATGGCACGGCAGATGTTCACGCGCTGCTTCTGGCCACCGGATAACGAGATACCCTTTAAATATGTTAGCTTGACCACATTTAGCTACAGGTCATATTGTGTGCAGACCTTTTCACCGACTTCGGTCAAATCGCCGTTAGGTAGCACATCTAGATCAGGCTCAAGGCAGGCGTCGGCGACGGCTTTCCAGTACCGTTCCGGCTCAAACGGCCGTCCGAAGCAGACGTTCTCGCGGATAGTCGCGTTCTGTATGACTATCGTCAGATACGATTCATTAGCGGTGGCTGAGAGATGACCCACCTGGATCCAAGCGTTCTGCGAACAGTACGCGACCGAGCCGCTGAAGCGCACCGACCCCGACGTCTTCCGCATCTCCCCGACCAAACCTTGCAGCAGAGACGTCTTCCCTGAGCCAACAGGGCCGACTATCGCCACGAGCTTCCCCTTCGGCACCGCCAAGTTAATGTCCTTCATGTGGAAAATGTCCTCCACCTGTTTTTCCTTCGGCAGGTCCTCCGCTGCGGCAACGTCAGCTGCCTTGCCCTTCTTTCCGTACAGCTTCTTCTCCTCGGTCTCAGGCTCCTGGGGCGGGCTGTCCCATGTGAAAGATGCGTTTACAGTCTCGATCGCGTGCTCGATGCTGGGGTCGATGACAATCGTCTCTGTTACGAGCTCGGCGGTGAACGCAGTCTGCAAACGCTCAATGGCATTGCGGGCATCGGCGATGGCGCTGAATGAGAAAGCTGTTGATCGACGACTGGTCAAATTTCATTTGTCTGCAAGCTCGAGTAGAAAGACACTTACGGAGCATCGTAAGTGGAAGACGCAGTAGCTGAAACAGCGAGAGCGACGAGAAGATAGCTCCGGCGGTGAGATCATGGCCTGACGCTGCGTAGACGACGAAGGCGAGCACGGAAGCCAGCGTTGGAGTCGACATCGCGAAGGCCATAATCGCAGACCGAAATAGTAGTAAGCTTCGCACATGACTAACATACCGACGAGGATTAAATTTGGAAGCGTCCGATGTAAAAGAAGAACTGACCCCGTCTCATTGGCCCGGAACCCTGATATCCGCTCCAGGAACGGCTGCTCCCAAGCGAAAAACTTGATCACCTTGATGCCACTGAGCAGTTCCTGCAACATCTTCGCGCGCTTGTCCGTCCAAACCATCGCCTTCTTGCGTAGCTTGAACAGCACCTTCATGACGGTCCCCTGGATGGGCGTGATGACTAGGAAAATCGCAAAACCCGCGAGCGCGCTGGGCCCCAAGTTAATGATCAACAGGACGAGACATATTACGAGCTGTATCGGTGCGGACCAGAACATGTGGAAAAAGCCACAGCAGAAGTCGATGCGCGAGACATCCGTCGAGATATGGTTGACTAGCTTTCCGGTTGAAAGTTGCGCTCGGGCACGAGTCGTGAGCCGCAAGGAGCGCGTGTAGATTGCAGTGATTAATCCGCCGCGGAGGAGCACGCCGGAGGACATACTCCGGTAATAGAAGTGGTGCTGCGATAGCGACGAAATCATCTGCAGGAGGAAGAGCCCAATGGCAAGGCCGATACCCCGACCGATACCCGGAGCAGTCTGACCCGTCCTATGCGCCTGGTATGACTCCGTCGCAAAGTCAAGGATATGCTGCGAAGAAGGGGTCACGGTAATGAGCAGTGTCCATGTGTGGGCACCGGGGTCTTACCTTGACAAGTAGCGGACTCATGACCTGGGCCGTGTCACTGGTGACTTTCATTACGCCGGCCGACCAGAACCACCACTTGATAGCATCGTTCATGGCCCACGCCAAGCTTGGTGTGGCCTTGCCATCCTTGTCCCGCCAATGCTTCTCTCGCTCCGCACGGTTGCCTTTCACGGTCCATGCAACGCGCTGCCGAACTGAGGGCTTGATTTCTCCATTCGCTAGCCGCACGTTGTAATCTTCAGCGGCCATGCAGCGCGCCTCAAAAGATGTGAGGATTTTGTCCGCGATGAAGGCGGAGGATCGGTGGTCCTGGAGTTTGTAGAGGTCCGAGTCCTCGAGCGGGCGCGCATAGCCTAACGTTAAGAGTGGGCTGAGCCAGCTGAAAGTGAGCAGACTAAACCAGCCAGCGGTCATTTCGGGGATGTTGTCCGCGTCGTGCATGCTGGACTTTGGGGGCGGTGGGTCAAGGGGGACGACAAGCCCTTTGATAAACCTAGGTGCACAAATAAGTCTCTGCCCATCAAGGATAAACACAGTCACCGTCAATAGAAAAGGGACAATAGCGCACCTGCCGATCCTGCGGGACGCCGGGATAGGTGTCTCCTTGACCGGCGCATCGTCTGAGCCAGCCAAGTCGTGCTCCTTGAGGTCGGGCTCAGACACTGTATCGAACCTATCGCGTTCGGCCATGTGAACGCGTCGGGGGTAGCAGACGCGCAGAGCAGGCGGAAGGTCGGTGAGTCGTAGGAGTGGGACAAGGATGAGCGATTCGCAGTCAAACCAGCCATTCTACAGAACCGAAGGTATTTATGTGACGACGAAGGCGGGGCACTCCGTCGGGAGAGTGCAGTCCATACCTTCACAAAACTATCATGGCTTGATCATGGCCGTCGGGAGTTAACCCACAAATCCTAACCGGCATTCTCCGACACTGGGCGCTTGGTCGTCCTCCGTCGGATCAGGCACGAACTTCTCGATCGCGACGACCCACCACTGATACTCGAGCGCGATAATGACATTTTCAAGTGACCAGACGCAACACCCTTCCCGCATCGTCTCCAGCGTCGTGTACTGTATCACTGCGCCTTTCAACGAGTACCTTATAAGCTTCAGCGACATCTGTATCCTTCTCATCCGCCATATTTAACACTGTGACAGTGTGAGGCTCTCAGGTCAGCACCGGCCAGGCCGTATGCCCAAAACCACGGAACCTTTGACTCTGTTATTTATACATACTAGGTAGCTAGTAGATCTGTGCATACCTCAGTGGCTATTCTAATAAATCAACGATGATTGCTGGCTGTGCGGCAGCCGTGGCGGGTGCAGCGAGGTGCAGTGAGTGCGGTGAACGCAGACACGGACGTGCCCCACGCAACACATCGGTGTAACGGCGGGTTGCTTGAGAAGCTGCGACGTCTGTCGCGTAGCAATGCGCCGACAGTGGCCATGGAGGCACGGGGGCGCACATTGGGGGAGCGCCTGGCGTCATGTTCTGAACTGCGCAGTCTGAGTCAGTACTCAGCAGACGTGACGTACATCCTCAAGAGTACACCCCCGACTAAAGTGATATATAATACCTATCAACCAGTCCAACCAAGATAGATCAATACAGAGTTCAACCGAGAAGCAGGAGACATCGTACCGATACATAAGCAACACCGACGAAAGCAAATGAATAAGAAGAAGCTAAAGCAGACGAAATGCAAGGACGGTGTATCGTTGGATAAATTTAGATCGCGGTGTGTGCGGCTCGTCGCGTATATCATGTACGACCATCCCTCGATCCCGACGCAGCGCCATTCGTCTGATAGATGTACGGATGCGAGCTCTGCACTGCCGTAGGCTGCGCCTTCGTCGACGTGCCCGCCCGCGGACGGTAGTAGCTCGTCCTCTGCGGCTCCGACTCGCCACTCGGGCCCGTGATCACCGGTGCCGTCGCCGACGCGACGGTGGGCATCGGCCACGGCATGTTCGCCGCCGTCGTCGGCGGGCCTGTCGCAGGGCGACTGTTTGTTGCAGGGGTGGATGCCGATGCCTGTCGTGGTTGGGCTTGGGTGGATGGCGGGCGGTACTGAATGGCGGGCGAGGGCTGTGCGGACGGTGTGGATGCGGTGGTGTGGCTTTGGGCGGGCGAGGCGAGTGTGGCGGCGGGGTTCGCGGCTGCGGCCGCGTTTTGAGCTGCGGTGGAGGTGCTGGACTCGGCGGCAGGCGTTGCCTCTGCCTCTCGTCGCCGTTTCACGCCGCGGGTGGTGCTTTCTTTCAGCCCCAGGGAAGTTGCCTTCAGTAATATTTGGTGTCTGCAAGGCGTCGAATCGGCCCAAGCTTGACCGAGCTTCCGAAGAGTAGCACGTACCTTGTGCGAGAGTTGCCCCATTGATTGACCACCCAGTCCCAGTCGATCTCACCAGACGCAGTGGTGGTGCGACTGTCTTCCGCTAGCTTCTTCAACCGGTCGACCTCCTCTTCAGCCCACGCTCCGGAAGCACCACCCGGATTGCTGGCACTCATGTTAAGTGTTGTAGTGGTAGAGGGAGCAGCACCGGTAGGCGCCGGGCTGGGGTACTGGGCAGGAGCGGATGCAGACGTGCCAGCTTGAGGTTGCGGAGGGGCAGGAGGGAAGTACCCGGGCGGCGCAGCGTACTGGTAATAAGGAGCAGTGGGATAACGTGTCGGAGCCGGGTACATGGCGGGGTACATGGGCGTCGCGGTGCCTGGCATGCCTAGCGACATGACGAATGTCTGAGGATTTGTTATCACCGGTGCTGGTGAAGCCTGGGAAGTCGTAGATGGAGGCGCAGATACAGTGGTTGGAGGGGGCAAGGGTGAAGGGTAGGGTATTGCGGGGTAAACCGCAGGTGGAGATTGGCCGACCAGTTGGCTGGGATTTTGAAGCTAGGATGACGGTGAGGCGACGTACGAGAAGAATGGATGACGGCGAACCAGTTGATCGCATATACGCTTGGCCTCGTTCAACATGTTCAGTGGGTCAACTTTGCTTGACGGCCCCATGTGATATGACTGCGCGATGACCATAGGTGGCGTTCCTTTCTAAGGAGAGCTATGAACAGACAAAGAGTGGGCAAATCACACGTGGACGCACAACGAGTTCTTCCGCCGCGCCATAGAACTCCGAGCATAGGTTGAGGACGCGCCATTGGAACTCGTAATACTGCTGGTTCTGTGGTGTAACACCGGGCAGCTGGGGCGCACTCGTCGGTGGCGGGGGGTAGCTGTGGAACTGAGACTTGGATGCAGCACCTCCGCTCTCTCGAGGCTTCCGGTTCCGCGAACCCTTCGGTCGACCGGGACGGCGCTTTTCTGGGAGTTCGTGTTCTGGCTGAGACTGAAGCGTTGAGGTACCCCCGGTGCCCGCAGGGTTTGACGGTGCGGCCGGGCTTCCGGCGTGAAAGAGTCAAAAAATGGGTATTTACAGAAATTCAGCGTGACAATTTGACACACCCAGCTGTTGGTCGACTGTGTGGAGAGGGGTGAGCACTGCCGTCTCGGCGGGCAGTATCATCGAGTTCCTCCTCGACGACCTCTTCCTCCTCTTCCTCCTCTTCCTCTCTCCGATTGCCGTGCGCGTAGTCCGCTGCCGATGTATTGAAGCTAGAATATTGCTGGGGGGACCGATGCACCGGGGGATTCAACGCATGCGACAGAGGCTGATAGTGCTGTGGATTGTCCATGACGACGGTATATTTGGACGCACAACTGGAGCCTACAGGCTGCAAAGTCTGCGCTGAAGACCAGAGCGGACCAGAGCCGACGAGAGAAATACGGAGGTGACCGGACAGATCAACGAGTAAACAGAGATATTGTGGGAAATGGGAATCGATCACCTCATGTTCAACAACGTTCAACAAACACTCTTCCAACACGAGTGCCGTCAGATCGCCGCCATCGTCGCCACTGGTTTATTTTCCTGCGATGCTCGGCGCCCTACGCAAGGTCACTCTGCTCGCTGCGCCCGGCGATCCCGAGAACGAGCACCGGGCTGCAATTTCGTTCAGGCAGACGGGCCGTGGAACATCGCATATCGGCGCAGAATCTGGACCGCATTTAGCCTCGTCTGGACCATTTTCTCATAGGCCGAACCGGCGGCAAATCGAAGAGGCTCAGATTAGTCAGCACCTGCCATTGTTGTGACTGCGACCGTGACTCCAGCGTGACTCGCGTTTCGCGGTGCCGTCACTGCCTTGCTCTTGAGCCACCGTCGTCTGCCTGTTCTTGCTCTCAACGTCAACCACTACTCAACCCTATCTTTTCATCTCACCGTCGCCAGCAGCGCTTTGCTGCACACCCACCCACATGTTCCAGACGCCCCCGCCTGCCCCCTCCGCCCCCTCTGGCTCTCGCACGCTCGCATCCAACGCACTGCGCAAGGCGGGCCTTATTGATCGCGATGAACGCATGCGCGACGCATCCGAGAAGCCAGGCGGCCGCAAGGGGTCATCCAAGCTTCGCTCGCACCAATCTCGCCTCGCCCCCATTCTCGGCAAGCCGCCACCGTCTCTCGCTGCTCGAAAATCTACGGTAAATACACGGTTGTTCTTACTCTCCTCCCGCGTCTTGCAGGGCCCCTACAAGCACACGGTGTCCTGCATCCCCCTCCTTGAATGAGAACAGATTACTTACAATGGTTCATCTTTCCCTCCGACCTCTCCGCGTCTGCCGTGATTGCACACCCCAGCTCGCCACCCGCATTGGCGGTGCTCCTGAGCCCTCAGTGACCATCCGCGGCGCCGCCAAGACGCCCGCGACAAGGGGTCGCAGGAATGCTATATCCATCAATGGCGGCAGATTGCCTGGGAGTCGGGCTCTTCCAGGAAGCATCGTCGAGGTCTGGAAGCAATTCGTGAACCAACGATGGGATCCCGCGGCCCGTTTCTTGAATCTCGAGGTGCGTCGTTGTTTGCTCTCCCCAACACCTTCTCTGACCGTCTCTGTAGCGCATAGCGGACGACGAATTCATCAAGAAATCCCGTGTCGCACCCCCAGGAGACCCTTCGTCGACTGGGAGGGAGGCATCTGTGATATTTAAAATTGCTGCGCAGTTGAAACCAGCCGTAGGTCTTCGGCCTTCGTTCTTGCTCTCTCTGCTCACACAGCTTCAGGTGCAGTCATTATCTTTGGCCCACAACCGTTTCAATTCCACCCAGCCCATATCCAGCCTTCCCCACTACCTCCCCGACCTCGAGAACCTCTCACTAGCGAACAATGAAATTCGAGTTTGGAAGGACATTGACTACTTATCACAATCATCCACTCGGCAAGACAAGCTGCGGAAATTGCGGGAAATCATCTTAGTGGGGAACCCCATCCGTGAGATGGAGTATCAGCATAATCGTGTCGACTCTTATAAGAAGTGAGTCGTGTGACTTGTTTGATTTGCGACAACTCAATTTCTGGCTAGCAACATCATACGGCGATTTCCAACGTTAGAGATGCTGGACGGAGAAGCTGTGCCGAAGATTGCCTTCGACGCCCCCCAGTCGTCACAAGCGCCTTCAACGTCAAGCGGTCCCCGACCCGCTGCCACCTCCTTCCCTGCCGAGATGCGCCCATCATTCATTGTGGGCGTTGATCCCGGAGTCACGAGTGCTTTTCTCAGCCGGTACGTTCTTTTGTTGTCTGGCAACTGGCGCCTTTCCAAGCCCCTTTGGTAGATTCTTCTCGCTGTACGACAACAGCCGGCAAGCGCTGCTCGATGTCTACAACGAGTCCGCCACTTTCTCGTTCCAAGCGAACACTACTATCCCCGTCCGCGCCCGCATGCAAGGGTTTCAGCACACGCTACCAAATCAAAAGAGTCTCGACTGGCATGCGTGGGTGGGAGCGTCACGCAACCTCACGCGAGTGGGTGGCGCAATGGACAAGATTTTGAAGAGCTTGCATGTTGGCAGAGAAGAAGCTGTAAAAGCGATGTCTTTCTTTCCCAAGATGAAGCATGATCCTTCGGGATCACCGGAGAAGTTTCTCGTCGATGCGTGGCCGATCACGCAGGAGAACCTCACGATGCTATTCGTGTCTGTTCATGGGCAGTTCACAGAAGGTGCGCCGTAATCGTTTGAGCCTGCCTTCTTTGACTAAACACGTTTTTGTTCGCAGAACCTTCGAATGGCATCCGATCGTTTGACCGTACATTCGTCCTCGTGCCGGCACCGGAAGGTTCACGGTCAGTCATGGGTCGTTCATGGTCGCTTGACGATCCGCTTACGTCTCATTTTATCCAGAGCACAAGCTGCCGGATGGGGAGTGGAAATTCTCTCCGACCAACTCGTCATACGCGCATACTCCAGCCACGAAGCATGGACGCCTGGTCCTCTTCTTGTGCAAGCGCAAGCGCCAGCTGTCGCACCTGGGCTGGGGCCGGTGGCGTCAGCGGCTTTTGTGCCTCTGCCTGCTCTCTCGCAGCCGATGCAGGAGCTGCTAGCCACTATCGTACGTTGCTTGTTTGTGTCTTTTTATCTAGCCGCGTGTCTCACGCCGTATCTGGCAGCCTGAACTGCAAAAGACCCAGGTGCTGCAAGTGTGTCAACGTACGCGCTTGAACGTTAAGTTCGCCATCGATTGCCTGCAGGGCAACGGATGGAACATCGATGCGGCAGTTGCCAATTTTGAGCAGGTGAAGGTGCGTTGCCGTCCCTGGATTAAGCTTTCCTCCAAGACGAAAAGGTCACTAATGCATAATTCTGACATAACAGGGGACGTTGCCGAGAGATGCTTTTATGTGATGCGCTGGCGACGGAATCCCGAGCCATCTGTTTCTGATGCTACCCACAGACATTATTCTGTTTTCGTTTGGTACGAATGCCAGGCGATCTCGGTTGTAGAATGAGCCACCCACCTCGCAATGTAAACATAGTACTATCGTCGCAATCCGTTCCCGCTCATACATAGTAGTAATCACGCTTCCTTCACACATAACGTCGTCAGTTTGAGTCTGGCCTGCTAGGCCATTGAAAGCAAGGTGCAAGTGGCGTTTCTGGCACTCTGAAAGCGGACAAGTTGCGGACTGACAGCCGCCGACCCTCGCCAACCCTGCACCTATCCCGCCTTGTGGCAGCACAGGGTGCATGGAGGCTCGCGGTGGAGGCCTATGAGAGGGCGTCTGTGGATAGGTACGCGGGCACGTGTGGTGCACGCGGCGTGCCGGTGTCGAGTCGGAGGAATTGTCTTGACTTCCACTGTTCACAGCGCCTCTGCTTTTTACATGCACTCATCAATTCGCATTATTCGCCGCAGGTCAATGTCCGGCCCCGAGCGCCGAGACTTCCCAGCCATTGTCGTATGCTGGCATCCCCGCCTCGTGCACTCTATGTGCCCGCTTCCCGAGGAATAAATGCCAACAGCCCCCGCGGCTATCTGCCCCAATCTTTTCCTCCTGCCTTCCACCTCGCCACCCTGTGTCTTACTAACAAAAACCACCCGTCTGTCTCTTACTCGCGTTCCTTTCTCGTACAGAATACCTCGACATGACCTTCACGACACACGACGCGTCTGCGCGTGTGCCCACTGCCCCCTTCATTGATGCCGTTATGCGCGGAGACGATGACTACGTGCGGTCGGCTCTCGACGCCGGCGAGGACGTGAACGCGACCGACAGCGCAGGGCGGTCTGCTGTCGCGTGTGCGATTACGGGAGAGAGGTATGTCACTTGCTCCGCATGACCTCCCCGCTGACCTCCGCTCCCTCAGCTGGGAGACCGCAGACGCGTCGAACGCGTCATTCATGACCCCAAGCCGTCTGAATGTCTTGCGGATGCTCGTCGAACACAAGCATATCTCGCTGTACGCGTTGAATGCGCCGCAGGACGCAATGAATGGTGTCACTCCCCTGGGAGTCGCCGCCTGGATGAATGCGCCGGAGTTTGTACAAATACTGCTGGAGGACAGCGCCGGTGCTGTTGCGGTGAATGGTCTAGACACGCACAGAGCTACCGCACTGATGTGTGCGTATTGTTATCTGCGCATCGCTTCGCCGTCTTCCGTTCTAACTTCCCACTGGCTGCTAGATGCTGCACGTGATGGCGGCATCGAGGTTGCAGATTGCCTGGTGAGCAAAGTTTACACCGTCGTCCTTGGCCTTGAGCTCATCGATGCCCAGCTTTCACATGGCGCCCGCCCTGACTATCGTGACAGGAATCACCGCTCCTCGATACACTATGCCCTCAGGCACCCATCTTTGCTCAGCTTGTGCGAGTCGGCCCTGCGAGAACACAGGACCAATGAGATGAAGGCATGTAGTGTCTAGAATCACCCAGTTGCATGACTGTACTGACGTTTTCCCAGTCCGGAAACAAAAGGCGATTGTGCACTGCAGCGGAGGAATTCGACCCTGCGGCCTTCGCTGAAAACCCACCTTCGCCGACCGCATCCGACTATGATGCTGTCTCTCTGACAAAAAAGCTCGTGACCGCCCTGGTCGCCGACGATTTACCTCTTCTGCGCTCTCTCCTGTACACTCCTCTGCCCCCGACGCCCGAGACACCCGAAAAACGAGCATCCTTCCCACTCGTCAACAGCCCTGACGCCGACTCATGGTCGCCCATCCACTACTGTGCCTCTGTTCGGCAACCGTCCATTGACGTGCTCGACACTCTCTACCTGGCCGGCGCCGATGTCTCTCTCTTTTCCCCTGCCGGCAACTACACCCCGCTGCACTGCCTTGCGCGGCGCAAGCGCGGGCCCGACGCGCTGCGCGACCGCACAGCAAACGCCGCCCTACATGCGTTCGTAGTGCACCTCGTATGCGACCTGCGCGCACCGATGGAGGCGCGCGACACCGAGCGCGAGACGTGCATGCACCTCGCCGCCGAGCACGGAGACAGCGCGGAGATCCTGCGCGCGATGTTGGAGTGCGATACTGGCCGACTTGTTTCAGAGATGCGGAATTCGCGAGGGTACGTTCGGTTGACGCCTATGCTTCTTTTTGTTGTCTCTCTGTGCCTGCACTCCTAGCTAACCGATGTCTCATTTCCAGGCTTACCCCCCTGGAAGTCGCGAAGCCAGAGTTTCGCGCCGTGTTCGGTATACATGACGAGGCGCTACGACCGGCGTCGGCAGCGTCTCATCTCACAATCCGACCCTTACATACTTCCAGCTCGGTGCCGTCCTTGCATGCATCGACGCATCTCCTGCCCCGGTCCCCGCGCTCCACTCCAGTACCTCTCCCTCCAGTCCTGAATGCTGCTGACGCGTCATCGGCCTTCGAGCGCGTGCTGCAAAATCTGCGCACAGTCACAGATGGGATTCCTGCGTTCGGAGAGCCCCCACTGCGCGAGGAAGCCCTCTATCGCCTTGAGGAACTACTCCGGGACGTAATGACAGACAGCCAAAGCGCCCTCCGTATGCTGCACACCCGGATGGACGAGACACGCGACGGGCTGGCGAGCGCCCGAACAACCTGGACGCACATGGACACCCTGCTCGATTCCACGGCGCAGCTCGTGGAAGAGCAGGTGCTTAGAGAGGCAGTCGCGCGCCAAAAGGCCGACGAGCCCGTGGGGCGCAATCGCAGCGGCACCATGGCCTCCTCGGACTCACAGACGACCGCCGTGTCCGTGCACGAATCTGACCTAGTGGATGACGAACACGCGATTGGCTCGTTCCCGGATGCAGACGAGCTCCCCGCGCCGTGGCCGGTATGGCTCGACCCATCCAGCCCGACGTCCCCTGAGACGCATTCGACGATCAGCCCCGGGGACATCCCCGCTCCCCCGCGCGTCTACAGCGGGCTCAAGTCGTACAAGAGCATGAGCGACCTGACCAACGCCCGCGCGTCGCTCTCGCCGACCCGCCCCTCGCACACCGCACGCCCGCAGCGTCGCGCGCGCGCAGACACGCTCAACAGCACGACGGGGGCGAAGCGCCCGCAGCGCAGCGAGCCGTCGTCGTCCAAGTCGAGCGTGAAGGAGGGCGAGAAGGGGAGCGGGGCGCGCATCAAGGCGTGGTTCAGGCGCAAGCTGCTGCCGGAGCGCGCCCCGCCGATCCCGAGGTCGCCGACGCCAGAGCCGGACAAGGCGAGCAGGCCGGAGCCGGAGCCGCGCTGGTCGACGAACACGCTTTGCGAGGGCAATGAGGCGCTGGAGAAGGGCGGAAAAGAGGCGCAGGCGGAGTCCGTGCAGCGGACTGCGCGGCATTACCGGGCGCTGGCGGCTGCGGGGAAGGACCTGGCCAGGATCGACGAGTGCATGTCGCAGGTGGGGCTATCCTTATTGATCTCTACCTCCGTGTGTGCTGACAGCCGGCGTTTGTTGCGCAGGCGGATAAGCTGATCGCTTCGGCATACAGAGCGATCTCGCGTACAGAACGTATCTTGGCCCGCACATTTCAAGTTGCGTATCTTTGCTTCTGATCTGAGCTGGAGGCTAACGAAATGAACCAGTCACGAAGAGCGGCCATTCATGAACACCGTTGCATCCAAAAACTCGATGACGCACTCGAGGCGATCAATGCGCCATCCACCCCGACCTCCGCACTCAGATCACCCCCTGCACTGAAACTGATGATCCCTCAAAATCTCAGCGCCGCTGCGTCCTCCAACGTATCTCCGAACTCTGCGTTGTTCCAGTCGCCTGAACGGCGCGAGGGTTGCGACGACGCGGACCTACGAGCCCTGGAATACCTGTTGCTGTATAAAATGAACGCCCGAGTGTACGCGGCCGCGGACGAGGTGGACAAGGTCGACGTCTGGCTGGACGTTGTGCGGTCTGTGCTGAGAGGAGTGCAGAGGCGCGCACTATGAACGATTTACGACACGAACGATCTACTGTAAATGATTATTTTGTATCTATAATGGGCAGTCAGCGCGCGGGGAATGCCGAGTCAGTTTGAACTGAGCTTGTAAGCTGTGGTCAGACCGGGCAACCGCAAGTGAAACCAAACCGCCGCCCACGCTGGTTCAAGCTGCGTGCACGAAATGTCCGCCCAAGTCCAAAGGTGATCACCGATCCGCATCTCTGCTCTCCCGCCGCCCTGACCCCCGCCCAGCCATAGCGCCCTCCCTGACACCGTCGACCACAACCGCGTAGACCACAATGCGCAGGTGAGCCACTCGCCGCCTGTCCAGATCAGACTGCCCATCCGCGATTTGCATGCCAAACAGTCGCTCGACCAGGCGCTGGACCCCCATCTGTCCCATGTTAGCCTCGACGCAAGATCCCACTACCAGAGCCACTTCTCCCAGCCCACCCACATCATGGCCCCGGAGCACACCCATCATCCAGAACAGTACATGTACTCCCAGCAGCCACACGACATCGGCGTGCAGCCTGTAGACCGCCAGCCGACCGCCAACGGCTCTGCACCCAAGCGCAAGCAGGTCGAGGCCCCGTACGCCCCCGCTTCAGCAAAGAAGCGGCGGCAGACGGACAGCGGGTTTGATGGTGACGAGATGGACGATGATGTCGGGGACGGGGACGGGGCGGGCCCCGGCGCGCGACACTGGACCGACGACGAGAAGACGCGGTTGTTCAAGTGGCTCATGGGCCCCGGCGAGGACGAGCACTTCGACGCCCTCCGAACGAAGAAGAACACCTGCTTCCGTGATGTGAGCGCCCCCGCCGCTCCATCGATCGGCTATCTAACACCCTGCAGTGCGCAATGGACGCTTTCCAGGGCCGCAAGACGTTCCTCGCCGTCAAGGGCTGCTACGAGCGCAATTTTGTCGTGTTCAAGCAAATCTTCGCGTTCGAGACATTCACCTCGAACATGCAGCAGACCGATGTCGAGTCGGAGAGCGAGGTCGACCGCCTGCGCGAGTACGAGCGCCGAATATACGCCGCACGCAAGGCGGGCTTCCATGTTGGCAACCTCTCGTCGCGCATCCTGGACCACTGGCACCGCATGGGATGGTACGCCATCTTCCACTCACGGTGAGCCCAGCCCTGCCTCTATCAGGCGTGTGCCTTACGCCCGCCGCAGCTGGCAAGGGGACCCGAACGTCCGACGCCCGCCTGGCCGGGGACGCACGATGGGGCCGCCGTCCTCCCTGCCCGCGCACGCCCAGTCCAATGGCGAAAACCACATCGAGCCGCCACTGCGCCCCGAGGAGTCCTCGCCGGTGCTCGACCGCGCCCCTGTCCCTGTCCCTGTCCCCGTCTCTGTGCCAATGGCTGGGCCCTCACACGACCGATCCTACGAGCACGAAAACACATCCTACTCCTCGCAGCCGGACCCGAGCGAGTCCACGATGCCCTCTCCGCCGCACACGCCGAGCGTTGGGCCCTCGCCCGCGCAACAGTTGCCCATCTCCATCGGTTACCCCATGCCTCTACCGCAACAGCAGCAACAGCAGCAACAGCAACAGCCGCAGCCGATCCTGTCCCCACCAGCCGGCGAGCAGACCTCGGCGGGCGTGTCGGGGATGGCGCAGACGATGATGTCCGCGTGCATGCGGCTGCTGCAGGCGCAGGCGGAGGACAGCCGCATCCGGCTGGAGTACATGCGGCGGCGGGAGGCGCGCGACGAGGAGGAGAGCCGCGCACGGCAGGTGCTGGAGAAGAAGCGCGCCGAGCGGGAGGCGATGGACTGGGACCGCATGCAGCAGACGGCGAAGATCAAGCAGAAGTCTGAGCTCGCAACGGAGCTGCTCGCGAAGCCGGGCGTCGACCCGAGTGTGAAGCAGGCGGCGGGCGACTACCTCAAGAAGCTGTTTTTGACTGATTGATTTTTGGGTTTTCGGGGCATAGACTAGCATTTATCATGGACATTTTGTATAGTGTGTACAGTACCTGAGTATTATATCGATTTGTAGCCACAGGCGTTCGAGGGTGAATCTACGATCCCGATTCGGCGTGCCGGCATCCGGGGGCGAGCGCGCCGGCAACTTTTAGCTTGCGTCGGTTTGGACGATCCACGTTCGAATCCCGAGGACCATCAGACTGCCCCGTGCTCTCCATCTCCAACTTGCAGTCGACTCGGCGAGCTGCCCGAATCCATGGGCGTGGAGGCAAAGGTGCGTCGTCTCGAGGCCATGGCTGCCGCCGGCGAGTGACGGCAGTTGCAGCAAAAGACCAGGGCGAAGAAGAGGTATCTCAGGGCGAAGAAGGACCGCCGCAAGCAGCGCAAGGCTGCCCCTGCAGCCCCGCACGCAGCAGATGGCCCGGAGGACGAGGGCGACGAGGGGAGCGGGACAGCCTCTGGCTCGGAGGTCGGATCGTCGGAGGCGGAGCAGGTGAAGGCGGCAGCGGACGAAAAGGCGCGGCGCAAAGCAAAGAAGGCGGCCAAGAAGACGAGCGCGCCCGACGAGACGCAGGAGCTCGAGCGCCCTCGAAAACGGCGGCGGCTCTCCGCCGAACACGCCGATGCCGCGGCCCCCGACGTCGTCGACGAGCCCCCCGCTGCGCCGTCGCCGCCGCCCGACCGCCGCACACCGACCCCGCCCCCACCCTCGACCCTCCCCGCGTTCCCGCTGCCGACGCGCCCCGATGCGCCCGCGCGCGCCGAGCTCGCGTCGCAGGGCCTCGACCGCGCGCTCGCGCGCGCGCAGCTCGTCGATCCGGGCGTGTCGACGCCGCTCGGCGCGGACGACGACGACGGGATGGGACTCAGTGAGCGGACGCGGGCCCGGCTGCGGGAGCTGGGGATCACGGAGCTGTTTGCAGGTGCGTGTATTGGTTTGGGTGTGAGTTTGGCGGTTTATCTGAATGGAGTGTGCGTTTAGTGCAGACGACGCTGCTGCCCCTCTTGCTGCCGGCGGACCGGCTGCAGCGTGCGCTCTACCTGCCTTACGATCCTCCGCGCGATATATGCGTGTCTGCGCCCACTGGGAGCGGGAAGACGCTCGCATATGTGCTGCCCATTATCGAGGTTCGTCGCCGTCTCTCCTTCCCCCGCGTCGCGCTCAACATCATCTCTTTCCAATGAATCTCTGTGCACAGACACTTTCAGCACGGATTGTGACCCGACTGCGTGCCCTCATTGTGCTTCCGACGCGCGACCTGGTCACGCAGGTGCGCGAGACCTTCGAGGCAGTGGGAAAGGGTCGTGGCCTCAAGGTCGGTGCGCTGCATGCAGGGTTTATGCGCACGGGATTGATGGGTCCGTAGGTAGGGACTGCGACAGGCCAGCATTCATTTGCCCACGAACAAGCGCAGCTCGTCGCGGACGAATCTTCCCAGTTTGTGATCAGTTTATTCAACCCTTACCTCTGACTGAGCTTTAGTGAACAGTCTGCAGGGAGGATCGAGCAAGGTCGACATTTTGATTTGCACACCGGGTCGGTTGATCGATCACCTCCACGGGACGCCCAATTTCTCTTTGCAACATCTACGATTCATGGTGCGCATCGTGTGGTGTCGCTTTTTTTCTCGGGTAACTAATGACCCGGTCGATGATTCGCGTATAGGTGATCGACGAGGCTGACCGACTGCTCGCACAGTCATTCCAAGACTGGCTTGCTCAGGTGCTCGTGTCGACTCGACCGCCCCCCGCGAGCGATGCCATTCCGCCCGCGCCGGCGGCACAAGTCATTCCGCGCGCGGATGCGCTGGCGCCGGCGTTTATGCACCTCCTTCCAGACGCGCCGACGGAGCACACCGACCTGAGTGAGAAGAAGGAATCGTCATGCCAGAAGCTGCTCTTTTCGGCGACGCTCATGAGCGATCCTGGAAAGATTGCGGCCCTGGAGCTACGGGATCCGCAGTACATCGTCGTGCAGTCGCCCACGGGTGACCATGCAGAGGGTATTCTGGGCGTGGCCTTGGAGCAATTCAGCATGCCGGCCTCGCTGAAAGTGCGTGTATTTTTCACTGGCGGGGTATCGAGCTGACGTGTGCTGGCAGGAACATATGGTGGTGTGTGACGCCTCGCAGAAGCCTCTAGTCCTGTTCCATCTCGTGCACTCGCATGACGTCACCAATGCGCTCGTTTTCACGAAGTCGACTGAGTCGACCCTCCGCCTTGTTCGCTTGTTCGACTTTTTCGAGACCGCCAGCGCCGCGGCGGGCGGTCGCACCGCAAAGCGCGTGGTCGCGCGTGCGTACTCGTCCGACCTGAGCCCCGCCGAGCGCAAGACGATCCTGGACCAGTTTAAGGCACGGGAAATTGACATGTACGCCGCGGGTGTCCGCCCGCTCACTATTTATACGATCGTCAGGATCGAAGCTAACGGATGCATGGAACAGACTGGTTTGCTCGGATCTGATATCTCGGGGTATTGATATCAGCCACGTCGCGCATGTGGTGAGCTATGATGTGCCTGTTGACATGCGGAAGTACGTGCATCGTGCTGGGCGCACGGCGCGTGCGGGGAGGGCTGGTGATGCTTGGACACTTGTCGAGGAGCAGGAGGTGCGTGATGCCCCCATCAGCATTTGCGCGCCTGCGACTGATTTTTGTTTTCTTTCTCTGCCTCTTTTGCCGGTCGTTCTAGGCGAGGTACTTCAAAAATATGCTGAGAACTGCGGGCCACATGGACGCAGTCGGCAGGGTCCGTGTGAGCGATAAGACGCTCGCCGCGCTACTGCCGTTCTACGAGGTGCGTGTTGCGGTAAAAATGCGGCAATTATATCCCGCTGATCTCGCACTACGCAGTCTGCTCTGCGTTCGCTGAAGGAGGTCTATGCCCGGGAATGAGGTGTCTCGGATAAAAGCGAGGTTGCCTGTAGATCTCGATGTTGGCGAGCTCGATCCGACGGAGAAAGCCACCCGTCGGAGCCCGGAAACGCGGCGCCGACGGTCCTGCCGACCGCGGCAGGAGAGGCACCGGTGCGCCAGGGCAAACCGAATTGGTGCATTGTGCCGTCTTGATGACGGAACGACTGACGATCTACTGACTGCAGCTCGAGATTATCTCAAAGTTTATGCACACTTTGTAGGCGCCTATGCATGGGGAAATAAAGTGTGCAGGCGTGTATATATGGATATGCTGTGGGGACATATACCGATCTAGAATCGACTGCGGAGTGATGCCACATATTTTCACATTTTGTGCCGACGCGACACGTCATCCGATCACGGCTCGCCCCCGGCTTGCCGTCCTGCCCGGCTGCTATACTTGATATCTGCACATGTATAGCTGCTTTTCCCTGTGACTCTTGTCCTCGACATCGACGTCCACCTCGAGTCGTCCTCTAGCCCCCGTCCCCATCGCATCCTACGCATATGGGCAAAAGAGAGAGCACGGACTCGGTCGATGGGCCCGACCTTGAGAAGAGTGAGTTCGGGACTCAAGCTGAGGATGGAGTAGACGCAGCGCCGGTCGACAAGAAGCGCGCCTCGGTGCCTCGCAGGATTCGCAGGTACGTTGTCGTGCTTCATTCATGCAGTGATCTTTGGGACTTGCGAGGTCTGCGTCATATGGAGCGCTCATTCGTTGCACTCAGGTCTGTCAAAGGGTTTTTCGTTCCCCTCGACCCACCGCCTCCCAAAGCCAGCGTTGACGATGCCGACCAAATTCCTGAGATGACCGCTGGGTGGTTCAGCCTGCTCACATTCAGCTGGCTCAATCCGCTCATGACGCTGGGCTATGCGCGCCCGCTCGAAGCCTCCGATCTCTACAAGCTCCAGGACCACCGATCCGGCACCGTCGTCGCAGACAAGATCCTCGCGTCCTTCGAGGCGCGCCGCAAGGCTGCCGAAGAGTACAATGTGCGATTAGCGAACGGTGAGATTAAGCCCTCGCTTCGGCAGCGCGTCGCATGGTCTGTTAAAGGCAACCGTGCGGAGCGAGAGAAGCATTGGCGGGAGGAGACGGGCAAAGCGAAGCCGAGCTTGGTATGGGCCATGAACGATTCCATCAAATGGTGGTTCTGGTCGGGTGGCGTGCTGAAAGTCACTGGCGACACGGCGCAGGTCACCAGTCCGCTTATCGTGAAGGTAAGACACAGCGCGCATATATGATCATGACTAAATCCCCCCACTCTGCAGCATCTCCTCAATTTTGCGACGGAGTCGTACATTGCGCACAGAACGGGTCAGACTGCTCCGGGTATCGGTCGGGGCATCGGCCTTGCCATCGGACTCTTCCTCCTGCAAATGATTGCATCGCTCTCGACGCACCACTTCTTTTACCGGAGCTCGTCGTCTGGTGTACTCCTCCGCGGCGGGCTCATCACTGCAATCTACACGCGCTCCTTGAGGCTTACGACGCGTGCGCGAGCGCAGCTGTCCACCGGCAAGCTCGTCAACCACATCTCGACGGACGTCTCGCGCATCGACTTTTGCTGCGGCTTCTTCCACATGTTCTGGGCCGCACCGATACAGCTCATCATCTGTCTCATCCTGCTTATCATTAACTTGGGGCCGAGCGCTCTCGCGGGCTTTGCAATCTTCGTCTTCCTCACGCCTGTCCAGGGGAGGGTCATGAAGTCCCTTTTCAAGATGCGGAAGCAGGCCATGGTCTGGACGGACAAACGTGCGAAGCTGCTGCAGGAACTGCTTAGTGGCATGAAGGTCATTAAGTTCTTTGCTTGGGAACAGCCGTTCCTGAAGCGGATATCAGGTTTCCGGACCAAAGAAATGGGGTTCGTTCGGTTCTTTGACATTGAGCGCGCCTTCCTCTGAATGACGCTGATGATCGATTGACTTTTCAGTTATGTGCGAAGTCTCCTGCTGCTTCGGGCTGGTATCACCGCGCTCGCTATGTCGACGCCTACGCTGGCTTCTGTTCTCGCCTTTGTGGTCTATGCGGCATCGGGCCACGAGCTGACTCCTGGCGTCGTCTTCTCGTCGCTTTCACTGTTCCAGCTACTCCGCATGCCCCTCATGTTCATTCGTCAGTTCTTTTTCTTAATAGTTCTCACGCAGGCAAATTCTGACCGATCCTTCGCAGCCATGTCGGTCGCCTCTATCGCAGACGCGCGCAACGCGGTTGAGCGCCTGGAGGTCGTATTCACGGCCGAGCTTGTCACCGAGACCCTTGTCATCGACCCGACCATCGAGCCCGCGATCGAGGTGAAGGATGCCTGCTTCACGTGGGATAGCCCGCCCCCGGAGCCCGAGACCAAGAAGAAGAAGTTGTACGGTGACAAGGGCAAGGCGGCTGACGCCGCCGCGGAGAAGGACACGCCGAAGGACAATAAGGACGAGGACATCTTCCACATGAAGGACATCAATATGGCCGTGCCCAAGGGGAAGCTCGTTGCAATTGTCGGTGCTGTCGGCGCGGGGAAAACGTCGTTGCTGCAGGGCCTCCTCGGCGACATGCGCCGGACGTCTGGGTCAGTGAAATTCAGCGACTCGGTCGCATATTGCTCCCAGAGCGCGTGGATTCAGGTGTGCTCCCCAGCGGTTGCTGTGGACCTTTTAAAACTGAACACGTCGGGCAGAATGCGACTATTCGTGAGAACGTCTGCTTTGGACGGCCGTTTGAGCCGGAGAAGTACTGGAAGGCTGTCGCCGACGCCTGCCTTGAGGCTGATTTAGATGTGCTGCCTAACGGCGATCTGACAGAGGTCGGTGAAAAGGTTTGTACATGATAGACTCGTAGCGGGGTCTGCCAAAGCTGACGTAAATGTACTAGGGTATTTCGTTGTCTGGAGGTCAGAAACAGCGAGTCAACATCTGCCGCGCCATCTACTCCGGGACAAAGATTCAGATTTTCGATGTGCGCAGTCCGCCCGAATTTGCGACGTACGGAGACTCATCTTATCTTCTTCTTCTAGGATCCTTTGTCCGCGCTCGATGCGCACGTCGGCCAAGCTGTCTTCAAGAACGTGCTCGCCGACAACTCGCGCGGGAGCACGCGCCTCCTCGTCACCCACGCGCTGCACTTCCTCCCGGAGGTTGACTACATCTACTCCCTTGCGGATGGACGCATCGCCGAGCAGGGCACGTTTGCGGAGATCATGGCGGCCGGCGGTGAGTTCGCGCGCAACTTCGATGAGTTCGTGTCGAAGGACAAGAAAGAGGAGAAGAAGGAGGAGGGGGAAGTCGAAGAGGAAGAAGACGATGAGAAAGTTGCGGAGACGAAGAAGCGAAAGGCCGCAGTGAGGGGCGCGCAGCTCATGCAGGTGGAGGAGCGCAGCACCGGCGCGGTCAACGCGAATGTGTACAAGGCCTACCTGCGCTCGGGGAATGGGCCGATCATGCTTCCGCTTATGCTATTCTCCCTCGTCCTGATGCAGGTCGCTACAGTGCTTAATTCCTACTGGTACGTGGATTAACCGGTTCCCGATCGCACGTCAAGCTAACCGTCAATTCCTCAGGCTGGTGTGGTGGCAAGAAAAGTAGGTAATCTCGCGAGGGTGTTCTGTGCTAGAACTGATCCGCATTAACAGGCAATTTGGGCATCCGCAAGGTTTCTATGTGCGTATCTTTGTGGAAATCCTCAAGTGCGGCATTGACAGGTGATTCCAGATGGGTATATATGCTTTCCTCGGCGTGGCTCAGGCTCTCCTGGGCTTGGTAACGGGCTCATTCATGGCACTCATGGTCTACACTGCGTCAAGAAACCTGCACAAGGTGTGCTCCATCCTGCTGTCCTGATCGTCCGTACTAACCTTTGTGCCAGGATGCTATCCGACGAGTCATGCACGCGCCTATGTCGTTCTTTGAGACAACTGTAAGGATATATTAGCATCGTTGTGGTTTTCTTGCTGACAAGTGCATTCAGCCTATCGGTCGTATCATGAATCGATTCTCCAAGGATGTCGATACCATTGACAATCTTCTCGCTGGTATGTTGTTGCCTGTAAGACGCTAAGCAAGTGGCTGAATAGTGCTCTTCAGATGCTATTCGCACATTCCTGAATACATTCTCCGGCATCATCGGCGCCGTCATCCTCATTGCAATTTTGCAACCGTGGTTCCTCATTGCTGTCGCTGTCGTCACCGTGATGTACGTTATGGCCGCGGCGTTCTATCGCGCTAGCGCAAGAGAACTTAAGGTCTGTCGAGTCTTCCGCCGAGGAAATGTATGTGCTGACGACAATTTCTGTTTCCAGCGACTGGGTAGGGCATCTCACAAATATAACAGACAGTAATCTCACCCTTGGTCTAGATGCTCTCTTGCGGTCCTCACTTTACTCCCACTTCTCAGAGTCGTTGTCCGGCCTCGCCACTATCCGAGCCTACGGTGAAGAGCAGCGCTTCTACCAAGACAATCGTGACCGGGTGGACATTGAGAACCGCGCGTACTGGTTAACAGTCACGAACCAAGTCAGTTAATTTTCGTTGCGACGCACCAATAAACTACTGACTGTTGCTGCAGAGATGGCTAGGGATCCGGTTGGACTTCCTCGGAAGCATCCTGACTCTCGTGGTCGCCATGCTCACGGTCGGCACACGCTTTAGTATCTCCCCCGCAAAGAGCGGCGTCTCGCTCTCGTACATTTTGGCCATTCAACAAGCCTTTGGCTTCATGGTGAGGCAGCTCGCCGAGGTAGAAAACGACATGAACTCGGTGGAGCGCATCGTGTACTACGCACAGCAAGTCGAGCAGGAAGCCGCGCACGAGATCCCCGACCAGAAGCCGACGCCCCCATGGCCAGGCGAGGGCAAGGTCGAGATCAAAGACGTGGTCTTGAAGTATCGTCCGGAGCTCCCTTCGGTGTTGAAAGGCTTGACCATGTCTGTGACTGGCGGAGAGAAGATTGGAATTGTCGGAAGGTAGCGCCCACTTGCCAACGTGCCTTTCTATCCGACTGACCAGACATCTGTTGCTTCCTAGGACGGGTGCCGGAAAGTCGTCTATCATGACCGCCCTATTCCGCATCGTGGAACTGGTCTCCGGCTCCATAACGATTGACGGCGTCGATATCTCCAAGATTGGGCTGGCGGATGTCCGCAAAGGGCTTGCCATTATTCCCCAGGATGCGGTGCGTAGCCAAGCGGATCGCCGCGCACGTTGCTTCCATGCTCACTTAATCTCAGACCCTCTTCTCCGGGACGCTTCGCTCGAATCTCGACCCGTTCGATCTGCACGACGACGCGCGCCTGTGGGACGCCCTCAAGCGCTCGTACCTTGTCGAGGACGCGAAGCCGCCGGCGGTCGTCGAAGAGGGCGCGGAGGAAGATAAGCTGCCGACAGGCGCGAGCACGCCCTTGGGCCCGCGATTCAATCTGGACAGCCCTATCGAAGAGGAGGGCAACAACCTGTCAATTGGCCAGCGGTCACTCGTATCACTCGCGCGCGCGCTGGTGAAGGACAGCAAGGTGCTCATTCTGGACGAGGCGACGGCGTCGGTCGACTACGAGACGGACCGGAAGATCCAGGAGACGATCAAGAACGAGTTCCGCGACCGCACGATCCTGTGTATTGCGCGTAAGTTCAATTCCCAAATCCAAGCACCTCGGTGGGGAGCTGATGTGTATGTCTAGACCGCCTGCGCACGATCATCGCCTACGACCGCATCTGCGTCATGGACCAGGGAACGATCGCCGAGTTCAATACGCCAGCAAACCTGTACCTCGATAACGGCATCTTCCGCACAATGTGCGAGCGGTCGGGCATTACGCTGGAGGATATCAAGCGCGCCGCGAAGGAGCGCACTATGGAGGACGAGGAGCACGACGAGTCATCATGATATACGTTATACATATTCATATCCATTTAACATCAACGCATATATACACGCTGACAACTCATGGGTGGCGGAGGGCAGGCGTAGCCAACGAACGACCATGTATTTGACTAACAGCTGGTATCTTACACATTCAATTTCGATTATTGCCGTGTTCTCATGTGTAGGATTCCATTTATGCATTCTACCACCTACTACGTTAGATAGAGCACCCCAACGCATGTTAAGTGTGACTTAATATGTTTCCTTAACGGATTCACAAAGAAACCAAAAAAAGGTGGCGTCGAGTTGCGCGCGCGGCGCGCTGAAAATCACGGGTTTCATGAAGTCGCTCACGTGCGCCTCGGGGGCCTTCGTTGCGCCGCGTGCGCGTGTACTCTCGACTCGCATCGACTGGCACGGCCAGAACCATGGCCCCTTTCGAAGATCCTCACACAGTAATCAGTGGTTTTAAGGAGCGGGTGGACGCGCTGACAGTGCAAGGTGCGTCGCTCTTGACGCTGAACAGCGCGTGTTACTGACGCGTACCACAGGCGATCGCCTTTATATCGGAACGGCGGTAGGAAGTGTACATATCTATAGTATCAGCGAAAGCCCAGGTGTGCGCCTCGTTGTATGGAACGTGTGGCGCTCACCTAACCGCCCATTGTTTGTAGAGGAGCCAGCAACACTAGTAGACATCAAGAAGGGCATCTCTCGGAAGGCGATCGACCAGCTCGGATATGTCAAAGATATCAACTCCCTTGTAGTCCTCTCTGGTGCGCCTTGCGGTCTATTTCATCTCATCGCATGGGTCAACGTCTTGCAGACATGCAAGTATCGCTATACCCTCTCCCAGAGATCTCCACACCGACGCTGCTGCCTAAAGCCAAAGCTGCATTCTCCTTCGCCATACATACTTCTGTTCAGCACCTCTACCCAGATGGAACGACCAACAAACCCACAGGCGCAGAGTTCTCCACGGCTGTATCTGTACCCTCTGTGGTGACAGACCTCGTGGTCGGATGTCGCCGAAAGCTCGTCATATACTCGTGGAAGGATGGAGAGCCGCAAGATGTCAAAGTGCGTCACCTGTCCACAGCCGCGACTCTCTTGTCTGATAACCAGCAGGAAGCAGCTCTGCCGCACTCCGCACGTGCCATCGCCTTCCTGACGAACGGCATCGTCTCTTTGTCCTACTCTCCAACCGAGCACATTCTGTTCTCCTTGGAGACCTTGACCACGACAGAAATTGCACCGCCCCCCGTTGCGAGCGGCTCAGCAGCAGCTATAAGCAACATGGGCATGGGCGCTCTGTCGGGCTTGGGAGGATATATGACCCTGGGCCTTGGGGCAAAGGCGAAGCCTTGCGTCACCAACGTCAGCTCTTCTGAGGTGCTCATCGCCAAAGATAGTGCGTGCTCCTTAGCACGATACCTGCAGGGGACAACAAATGGCTGATGAATTGGCACAGACGACGGGCTGTTTATCGGTGTTGACGGCAAGCCGTCCCGAAGTGCGCGTATTGACTGGCCAGCGCCGCCAGAGGACATCAGTGAGATTCCGGTCCCTTTCTTATCTTGACTTTCTCTCTGACATCCGGAAGGTTTTGTCGCGCCCTACATCTTCAGCGTGCTCCCCGCCAATACCGTTCCCACACAACTGCCAACATCATCACCCCAACCTTCCTTCGTTCCCTCACCTGTCCTCCAAGTCCACTCTTCTATATCCCTGAATATAGCACAAAGTATCCCATTTCCATTCTCAGATGCAAATCCACCGAGTGCGCCAATGACGAACCACTCCGTCCGTCTTCTGACAGCCTCTCCTTTCGCCAAGTCACCATTATTTGTTGTGAGCACACCAACAGACCGAGCCGCTGCGACAGCAGAGGGGAGCTCAATTTGGAGATTTCGAATGCGGCCTTGGTCCGAGCAGGTCGATGAGCTCGTCAACGCAGGGCTGTATGTCGATGCGCTTGCGCTGCTGGACACGATCGACGTCGCTGTCCTCCCGGACAAGGTCAGTATATCCTATCTCACGGAGATTGTTAAGTCAGTCTAAAACGTGTGCTTAGGACCGGAGACGGCTGGCCATTCAAGGGCTCAACGCCGTCGCCCGATTCAAATCTGGTGACTTCGATCAGGCCCTTAACACATTCATCGAGCTCAATATCAACCCCGCGAAGGTCGTTGCTTTGTATCCCGAGAGTGTCTCTGGGAGACTTTCTGTGCCGCGAGAGCAATGGATACCATTATTTGGAGGGCCTGCCCCATCGGTCCCTGAAGAGACCGCACCGGCAGCCTCAGAACAGGTGGACAGCGGAGGGGAGGAATCAGCGTCTCCGCCCGTTGATGGCGCTCCGGCGACCAGCCAGTCGCCTCCCTCTGCAGGGCTGCGCAGTAAGTTCACAAAGTACAACCCATTGGAGGCGATACGGCCATCCGGACCGAAAGATCCCGAGACTGCCTCCATCGCGAGCACCAAGAAGGCGGGTCGCACCACAGGTTCGTCTTTCCCTCCTACTCCGATCATGCACTCAACATGTCGATGCATATAGCTGACGATTATACACGCGCCATTGAAAGCCTTTTCAAGTATCTTCCGGATCGACGGACCAAACTTATAGGCGCACTCGAAGCATTCCACATAACACCAGCCCACTCCCACCGACACTCTCCACTTTCCGAGTCTTCTCCTGAGGATCTGCGCGATATTCCGAGTGCTCCATTATCTGTGCTGACGCCCGATCAGCTTGTGCGATATGCGCAAGTGGTGGACACTGCGTTGTTCAAGTCCTACCTGATTGCACGACCAGGGTTGCTTGGGGCGCTTTGCAGGCGAGATAACTGGTGTGAAGTATCTGAGGTGGAAGAGGTGCTTGCTGCGCGGGAGG
This sequence comes from Auriscalpium orientale, assembly GCA_019915035.1. Classification (NCBI taxonomy): domain Eukaryota; kingdom Fungi; phylum Basidiomycota; class Agaricomycetes; order Russulales; family Auriscalpiaceae; genus Auriscalpium; species Auriscalpium orientale. Next base: position 832,535 of record JAHLMH010000016.1, read on the forward strand.
TGAGCGACGTCGCTGTGCATGTCAAACACTAATCTCCAACATTGGAATCTAGAGGTTCCCAGAGCTCATCGACTTGTACAATGTGAGGAAGATGCACTCGAAGGCTTTGGACCTCCTCCGCAAGTAAGTCGCGGAGTTATTTTACGAGCTTTTCATTGACGCAGTGTCTAGGCTAAGCGATAAAGAGCTCGACATGCGCGACAAGTTGGGGCCCTCTATCACATACTTGCAGAGGCTTGGACCAGAGTATATCGATCAAGTCTTCAAACACTCGCTCTGGGTATTTGAGCAAGACGCGGACATGGCGTTCGAGGTCTTGGCTGTCCTCCGTATCTCACAGACGTTTTCTGACCTAGTAATTTCTCCAGATCTTCACATCTGAAGAGGTCGAGTTGGCGCCGTCGCTTGTTGCCAACTTCCTTGAAGGAGTTGACCCGAAGTACTGCGCACGCTATCTAGAGTTCCTCATCGAGGAAAGGAACGAGGAGTCGTCGCAATTCCACGATCGTCTGGCGGAGATATATCTTAAGATGTCCTTGGATGCAAAGAAGAAGGGCGACACTGGTGAGTTGGCAGCCCTGGTCTGAGACAATATATTCAAATATCCGTTTAGATGCTTACCAGGCTGTGTACGCGAAACTTCTTACATTCATTGACACCACGAACCGATACCGCCTGGATCGCTTGTTCAGTCTATTACCAACGGACGGTCAGTCTTGGGTTTCAAATCTCTCATCAACGGACTGATCGAACAGCCCACAGACTTGTTTGAAGCGAAGGCTATTTTGCTCGGCCGACTAGGCCGACATGATAGTGCCCTGGAGCTCTATGTGTATCGCCTGCGCGATTACGACAAGGCGGAGCGGTACGTAGCCCCCCGGTGCCCTTGCAGTATGTCCTGACACGACCTCAGCTACTGCAAGCGCATTTACAAGCCCGACGGAGACACGCACAATATCTTTCTCACGCTGCTTCGCATATACCTGCGCCCGCTCATCAAGACCACCGACGACCTCTTGCGCCCAGCGATCGCGCTCATCAGTCGCAACGGTGCCCGCCTCGACCCTGAAGAAGCTTTGCAGCTTTTGCCGCCTCTCGTGGGTGCACAAGACGTGCGAGAGTTCCTCTTGGAGGCCCTGCGTGCGCCGGTGTTCGACACGAAGGTTGTCCGGGATATCAGCAAGGCTCGGAACGAACATGTAGCGCGGAAGTTGATGTACCTCGAGGCCAACCGTGTGAAGGTGACAGACAGTCGCATGTGCGTCTAATGTTTTCTGTGCTTCGAACCTGCTGATGGAGCCTTCTACAGATGCCCTCAATGTCATAAGCGACTTGGCCACAGCGTCATTGCGGTTCATGCACCTGGGTAAGAGTCGATGTCGATATCCCGCAGTGATCATGCATTGAAAATGTGACCTTCAGGGGCGAAGTGACGCATTACCAGTGTCGAGAAGCATTTTCCCGGAAGCTCAAGGAGATGCGACATTCATAACATGGTTTTTACGCAATATCATACCATCCGCGCATGTACACACTGCATCCATCCACATAGCATACATTTTGATTATCCTGATGTCCACCTCGCGCGGTCAACATTACTTGTACAAGCCATCATCGCTACCTTCGTCCTCGTCAAAAAGACACGGACCCTCGAGATCTCCTGACATACCGTCCTGCGGCTCATTTAGTGCCAGATCTGGCTGATCGTTGTCGTTCATCTGAGGTAGCAGTGCATCGAGGTCGACGTCGGCAGTCGAGAAATAGGCCGAGGGCGCCGTGAGCGGCGATGGCGCAGGCAGCGTGTGCGATCGAGGAGCTGGTGTAAGCGCAAGCGGCACGGGTGGGGCGAATACGGAGCTCGAGTTCCGCTTCGCCTGCGGAGACAGTTCGGCGCAGGATGTGTCTGGCACGAGGGTCGAACGCGTCAGGGCTTCGATATCGACGTCCATGGCCTGTAGAACGCCAGAGGACACTGAAGGGCGATCGTCAGAAAGAAATGTACTGTCGAGGGCTTCCGCCTCGCCAGCGCATTCTTGTTTGTCCTTCTGCGCGCGGTCGTTATCGAGGGGAGCGATGTCTAGAGCAGGTGTAATGATCGACGGCGGCTGCGGACTCCATCCTACCCCTCCCCTAGGATTCGATTGAAGAAAGGCTATGAGCTCCAGCGCAGGCGAGTCGGGCCGCGAAGGCACAGCTGGCAAACCGATGAGATTCCCTATAGCATTCCACGGGTCCTCCAGCTCCAGCAGACGGCCATACGGCAAATATTGACCGGTGCTGAAGAGACTTCTAGCGAGTGGTGGATCAGATAATGCATCCGAATGAGCAGGCAAATTCGGAGAGAATGCTGTACGCGCAAAGTCTTGCGAAGAGCTGAATTTGTGAGGCGGTGTACGGAGGACGGACGGGGTACTCCGGGAGGTGGAGAGAAGTGACGAAGCAGGAAGCGGCGAGGACGGAAAGTCGATGATGTCAAGGGACGTCGTCGGAGACAGTGGAGGGCGTATGCGATGTGGCTTACTGTGTGAGTGATATTCGTCTAGGTTGTCTGGGTTGTCTTCGAAGTAGCGCTCCTGAGATAGCTCGAAGTCTGCGTACGGGCTATATGCGCGTTCTTCATCAGGACCACTAGAGCCAAACTCCGCATAGCCAGAATCGTCGTTTACGTCGAAGTGCAGCTCAGAGCCGGTGTACGCGTCGTCAAGTCTGCCATCGATGGAGTCTGCAAAAAACGCGGCAATCGAAAGCGGCCCATCAACTCGAGGAGATGGTAACGGACCGTGGTCAGGGGTTCTGGCTACAAGTCCAGTCCACGCAGCTACTGTGCCCTCGGGTCTTCTATCCGGAGTCCTCGGCGGGGACTTTGAAAACTAAGCCACCAGCTCTGGTTACGACGGGCACCTGCTAAGCGACTGCGGCTTACCTTGCTGATGGCACCTGCTGTCCCCGAATTCGTCACTTCGCGATCTTGTCGGTTGGGCCGGAATGTCGCCAGTCCAACAGTATTCGATACTCTGAGAATATCGTCGATATCGTTTCGAAGAGAGGCGTCTAAAAGAGATCAAGGACCTTCTGTGCCAGTATATGTTGACATCAACGTACTGCCTGCCATGTCCTTCAGCGCTCGAAGCACCTTGGAGGAGCTACTTCCTCCCGACCGAGTATGGAGCCTTGCAGGGCCTGCGTATACGTGAATTGGAGGCGGCATGGTGGTTGTCTGTGAGTCTAGCGCCGATCGAAACTCGTCGAGCTGGTCGATATTCTCGATATCTCTGCTTGCATGCGAGAGGGCGAATGTCAAGGTTGTCCTCCGCTCCGCAGTGTGTGGAGACGAAGCTTGAACAAGTCCCTTGCTGAGCACCTCAGTGCGTTTCTTACCGAAGTGACTCTTCTGCACTCGGCGATTGTAGTCGCGAGAGCGTGCCTTGGCAAAATTCCTGGAGTAACAGTGGGTCAACAACCTTGGCAACTGAATGAAGAACACGCGCACCTTTTGCCTCCCATGTAGTTTGCACCAGGCATTCTAATGGATTTCCTGACAGTATCACAGTGAAGAATTGAGAGGGTAGTGACTTGCCGACAGTCACGGCGTCTCGCGTCGTGTCACAATCACGTCTTTCGTGACACGCTGTGACGGAACTCGGGGAAAATATGGTTGCGTTGCCCTTGCATTTCTTCGCCACCATCTACACTGGACAGTAGAGTACTGGAGGCCTTGCAATGACGCTCGCTGTAGCAGCAGATTTTTCTGGGTCTCTCGGGCACTCGCCGATATCTGGATACTCTGGCAAGCCCTGCGCCTCGTCTACACCCACCAAGCAATGCTTTACGTTCAGAACGGCTATACTCCGATACCATAAGGGCAAGCTACGGATTCTAGGTCCAAGCATCATCCGCCAAGCATGAAAAGGGACATAGAGCAGAACAATGCTGGGAGGCGGCCGCCCCTGATTTGTGAGGTGCGCAATATGGGACACGGCGCTTGCATATCGGGACTCTAATCGCGTTCCATGCATTCATTTCCTCAGCTCTTCTCTACCGAGCATTGTGCCGTTGGCGCACGATGCTCTGTACTCTTCTATAATGCACAGGCGTCACTTCTTGGTGGCAAGCGATATACACGTTGGGGTGAGTTCAGTCTTCGTCGAGCTCGTGTTGACCCGCGAGCCTCGCTGGCCAGCTTCTTTTTCGGGGATCTTGTGCCGCATGCGTTTTCCTTCATGCCAGCGTGCATCATGCCTTGGCTGCTCAGTGTCATCGCCAACAAGGTCGCGAATACAATCTTCTTTGTCGTATGAGGCGTATGGCTTTTGCCTTCATCTCTCGGCTGCAAATTACACTATAGGATAATTTCAGCATAATGCAATGGACGGTTGGCCAGACAACAAATAAGGCTCGATCGACAAAACAAGGACGGCCACGACGACCACGAGTTCTCGCTTGTGAATATAAGGTCATGTTTCTGCGGTTGGCATCGCACCATCCTTACAAGGCGATCTGTTCTTGTTCCCTGCTATATATTTGAATGCTAGATCGAGCGCAAAGGTATATCCTGAAGCTATCTGCACCCAACCTTGACCCAACCCACATCCTTCGAGCTCATCCACGCCTCTCTGCAAGCCCTTTCAGATCTTGAGCCCCTTGACGAAAACGGTCCGTTCTTCTGACTCTACCATTTGACAATTTTGACAAATGTCGTTTTACTGATCACAGGCTCCTGATAGATCTTCCAATTCATTGCTTCAAACGATGTCATATCAAGGCTATGCCCTCGCCCTCCCCTCATCTTCCCCAGCCATGCGTCTTTCTACAGAAGTCATTGGGGAAATCTTCATGATCGTCTTCGCGGATGCCTACGACAAGCTAGAAGTCATACCATTCACACGCGTCTGCAAACGTTGGCGGCAGGTTGCCCTAGGTTACCGCCCAATATGGCGCCATATTAGTCTCAAGCACACAGGACTGGTGGAAGCTTTCCAATCCCGAGCATCGCCAATGAACCTGAGACTGTCCCGAGGCATGATTTCCCTCGTCCGTCAAGCACTGCCTCGCATCGAAATTTTGAGCGTGTCGCACACCATCAACGATGGCGCAGTTGAAGACACGGCGGCCACGCTGTTTTCGCTGCTCGAGTCGCCGGCACTTTTTATGGAGAAATTTTCATTGGACTTCGTCGGCTGTCAAACCACAACGATTATCCCGATAGGAAACCTATTTCATGGCGAGGCCCCGCGGCTCCGGGAACTAAGAATCAGCGGATATCCAATCTCTCGGTCCTTCTTACACCAAGTGGCCCGTGCGTTCAGCAACTTGACTGGCCTCCACCTCCATCGTCGTGGCGGAGATCCCGTTTTATATCTTGACGACATACTAGACTGTCTTGGCCACCTAGTCAACCTCGAATGGCTTGACCTAGGCAGTGATGACGATGGGCGCATGCCGAGGAGAGTCGCAGCATTCGGAGCATCAAATGATATCGTCCACCTTCCACAACTCGGAGACTTAAGCCTCTCATATTCGACGGAGTCCGTCAGCGACTTTCTGTCTCGCATCAACTTTCCCCCCGTCTGCATTCATAAACTTGCGGCTCACTGGGATTACCATGGTAGAAACACTCAACCCGACACTCTCCGCCCTCTTTGTTCATTTTAGCCGAGCCGAGCTGTCATACTCAGTAGTTCGCTATTCTTACGCCCAGACCCTGGGTACGGCTCGGGATGCAGTCGACCTTGGGGTTGCGGTTGAAACAAGCGAGGGAGAATTCTACATGGACCTAGAGCTGGAGGCCACGGATACAAATACCCTGCAGCAATTCATACAGTGGACCTGCGCATCCTTCTCCAGCGACGAAATGGATTTACACCTAGACGACGTGGAAAGCTCCATGTGGTCTCCGGAGGTATGGTTATCTACGCTCGGCGCTGTCCGAGGTATTGAGAGGATAATCGCACCCACGGGAGCAGGACCCGCCCTCTGTGAAGCCATGTCGCGGTGGCGGCCAGCACATGCGATGGCGAGCGCGGTCGGGCCATGGGAGTCATTCGCATCTTTGTCGACAAGCGCGGCGCAATCTCCCATATTCTTCCTTCCAGACCTAAAACGTCTAGCCATGTTTGACGAACCCACGGTCCTTCCCGACGCCTTCCACGAGTACCTGTTGGCGCGGCAGCTCTCTGGCTCAAGATTGGAGCTTCTTGCATTGTCTATACTGGATCAAGCGCATGTCGACAGATGGACCGCACTGTTGAGGGATTTGGTCGACAACCTGGCCCTCGATCCCAGGGATTCACCCGACAGTGATACCCCCGATTCAGAAGATGGCAGGTCACAAGCGGTGCAGGCGCCGGTGGTGGACATGGTGGTGGACCCAGAGACGAGCCCGGGGACGGTGCTGTACAAGGATGACAACTGGAATGCTCTGTTAGACTTCCTGTCCGCGGAAGAAGGCATCAACGCCTGGGTCGAAGGGCAACTCGCACATGGCTCACAGTAGACACGCAATTAGATTCAGAAATACAGAAATACATAGGGCGATACAAATAGTGCAGAAGAAGAAGAAAGAAGGAAAGAAAGAAAGAAAGAAAAGAAAGAAAGAAAAAAATGCCCCTCGCGATCAAAATGCCTATCGCAGTGGATAGAAAAGATGAGCAGGAAGGCTACTTCGTTCAAGTGTTGTTTTAATATCTAGATGGCCGAAATGGGTCAGTTGGCAAACAGGGTAGATGCAGAAGCTCACATACTCCACTGCAGACTGCGAATATGTTCCTGCAAGACGGCATTTTCTCGACCCAATTTCTCTAAAGCTGGCACAACTGCATAATCTCGCGGTCAGGACGAATCGACTTTCGCAACTATGGACGGACCTTCCGCAATAGTTGCTCTGACAGTTTTCGGATATATCCCGAAGGGGCGAAGGGCATCCCTGATGGCGAGATTTGCTTCTCGCTTTGCGTCCCGCCGCCCCTTCTCTTCTTTCGCATTATTTCTTCGTTGTTTGGCTGTTAGTTCTCCTTCCGTTGCGAGTGGCAGAACCTGCTGCTGTAATTCCGCTGGCGTCATTGCGTTCTGAGAAGGCCTTTCGTCGACGTTATACGGGCGATTTCGCCGAGGTGGAGAAGATCGCTGGTTTCGATGGCACAGACCCAACTCGCCGTGTTGGGCTGAGGAAGAAGGTGTACTCTGAGGTAAAAATATCGACTGCGGAGCAACGTTTTCCTTGGTGTGAAGATGAGGAGAACGGAGGGAGTGAGATGTCTTTTTCCGTCCTTGCCGACGCAGAGAAGGCACAGGCTCGCCGGCGACACTCGGAACGGCGAGTACATCCGTCTGGAAAGCATTCATTGAGTGAACGCCGAGCACGGGAGAGAAGGGCGGTGAAGGGTTCTGGGCGCGTTGAGCATCCGGGATGGACGAATTCTCAGTCATAGCGTTCGGAAGCCGTGAGGAATGATCAAAGTGCAAAGTATATTCGAGTCTGTGAGGAGGTGATGAGTGTGCAGCGCGCAATACAGGCAATGAGGGCCCACCCGTGAAGGTTCAGGTTCAGCCTGGACTTGAACGGCAGCGGGCGTGGTTGATGTTCTGTGTATGCTTGCACTGCAGGTAGCGCGGGGGCTCTGGTGAAACGTGTGGTGAGGGGAAATGTCGTTAGATGTGTTGTATCGCTTCTCCCCCGCAACGACCTTCCATTATAATCCTAGTCAAGCTGCCACCGGACTTCGCCTGTCAGGGACTTCATGTCCGGCGACTTGAGATGCACGCATTTTTTTGTTTTTTTTTTTTTTCGAAATGTGCGGGGGTTGTGGTGGCTGTGGCGAGAACGAAGACGAAAGACGTGGAGCAAGCATCAGAGCAGCGACCTGATGGCCTCTGCCACACAGCAAAACGTGAGATCGCCGGCGAGGCCGACATGAGCACGCGCCACTACATCTTAGCAATTTTTGTCCACCAGAGGAGCGGACTTGCCTTGGTATCAGGTACTGGCGGCTGCGTATGCTTCTAAGAGGTAGGTCTTACGCGGTGTGGCAGCGACGAGCAGTTCTCGTACCGCGATGTACGGCCAGACAGCGAGCGCGCCCCACAAGCATCAAACGTGTGTGGGCCGGGATAGAGACAAGCTACGAAACATAAGTGTGGCACGTCGAATCGCGACCGTTTGGTGGAATTGAAGTCGACCGTGACGTGGCTCGTCAGAGTCGGCAACTTTGCGGCCTTGGGAACTGACCCGTGGGATCTTGAGTGCCCATTACTTGGCAATCTCAGCGCTGGAAACAATTTGGTCTCTTTCCCTTCCCCCGCATTCGATTGTTTTCAGTTGCCATCGACCGCGTACCGTCCGCTTCTCGCGCCGCTCGAACTCATTCTCTCTCCCGCTTGCGAGAGTGAACGATCGCTGCCTGGTATAACGCGCACCGTCCCTTGTTCTTTCATCTGTAAACCATCCCTCCCTGATTCTCCTTCTACGCGTGCATCTTTCTGTGGCCGCCCATTGCTTCGAAAATGACCGATGAATGTGGTACCACTTTATCTACGCCAAAGCCCAGTCTGAGGCCGGAGGCCATCGTTCGCGTGGCCCCCTTCAATTTGTAGTGCTTCACACGGATTCCGTAAGGCAGGACCTCTTCCTCACTCCTTGCTCTGCCACTGCTCTTTCTTCCGTCAGACCGTGCCTACGCGGCCGTCCCTTGCCTTTCGGGGGGGGGCCACGCCTCCATCATGGGAGCCCTCCCCGGGCGCTGCGGCGTCGTTTTATTCCCTCCCCTCGCGTTGGAGCACGGGACTCTCTCAAGGGGTTTCGAGCTGGACGTCATCATCGGCGTAGCAGAAGTAGAACACACCAAGGCGTCGGTGGCCACGTTGATCCACCGGTGGCTGTTACGACGCTGTGGATCGCATACTTGTAGTATCCCCCGGACAGCATCTCCATGTCATCGCCCGAGCGTGATCCCCTGTGAGATGAGAGCACGGCGGGTCAGCGACCGTTGTGCGTCAGTCGATTCGTGATTTGTACACCCGTCCGTTTTCCTTGTGCCGAAACCAACGCCATTGATCGTCTGCGTCCCGGACTGCAGGGCGAGATCGGGGCTGGCTGTACAGGACGCTTAGCGTCGTTTGATCTGGATGACCTCCAGTCAGCTCTATCGCCGAGGACACAAGTGGTTGCGCAACCTCGTGAACCTTTCATTCAACCAGACGTTCTCCAGTCTTCTCTTCTTCTTCTTCGGGCGAGGGTGACTGAGCGGGATGGGGCGGGTCACCTCAGGGCGTTGTTGACATACCAGCATCAGTGTACTTACTACTCATGAAGCGAACCTTAAGGTTTCGTCAAACAGCTGCGGCGCCAATAATAGAACCGTACTCCACAGATGCCTTTTATCTTTTTCTTTGCCTCGAAATGGTGGATCTTGACCAACGTGTCCTCATGCAGCTTCCCATCCCAGTGCAAGAAGTCTGTCAACGGGATGAGCAAGGCGCATGTCTGATTGAATTCAAACAATGCTTCTCACCTTCAATCTCGTGTAGCACATCGACGTGATATTATGCCGTATGAACTCCTGGACTCCGGCAAGAAGGGGCGCACTTCCTCCCGGGTGTGGCTTCAAGTGACATTTCTTCTGTTCACTGTGTCAACGGATGTCAGCGCGGACACAATAACTGAACAGTGGGGGGGGGGGGGTTTTTTGGCGGGCGCACATTGTATGCTCGATGCATCCTTAAGACGCCGTTTGCGATTGGCGTGCTGATCAAAAGTGATATCGTGGATCTGATCCCGGTAGAGGCCTCGAACGGCACCCAATATGCAAGGGTTTTGTATCCTGGAACGTCCCGGTCCGCTTTGATTTTGCGACGTACTGCGGCTTCTCTTTCGGGAGGAACCGAATCGAATGGACCGTCGCGATGTCAACGATCCTCTCAATCGGCCTCGCGGTCCTGTCATAGAGGCACAATTACGGTGGGGAAATGAGATCTACCTGCCACTTTGTCCATCCATGATTAACGCATGAAAAAACCCTGGCTTGTGTCATCGCATCCCGGCCTGGCGACTTGTTTCCGCCCTCAGCCTTTCAGGTGTTTTCGCTTCGCAAGATCAACGACTTCAAGGTTCGGCCCTTCCACGAACGTAACGGCCTAGAAGGCAAACTGCATAACCCAAGGGTGCGAATGAACGAGTGCTTCACGGTCTTCTGTCGTTGGCGGAGGTTGACCAGCTGGTGTGCAGTAGGCGGTCAATGAGGCATCACTGCGAGGCGATGGTGCTGTACCGGTCGGTGCAACAAAAGATGCAGCGAGGCCCGTCCTTCTGCGAATGCATACATACTCGATAGCTCTTTAGAGCTTGGTTCTCACGATGGCGCAATCCTGTGGCCTCGCTGGACGCCGTGGTCTGCGATCGTGACTCACCTGACTGACAGTGATAATAGATTGCAGCTGCAGGAGTCGGTCCAACGATCGCACCGACCACTTACTGAAACCAGTTTTCTGAATAATCACAAGGGTGTAGACGAGACGCGCTCGTCAAAGTGGCGCGTCCAGCCCGTCGTCTGCCGCTTCGTTCTAACAACACTTTCCTAATGGGGCACGTCGGGCAGCCATCCATAATCACAATGGTTTAACAAGCAACACGGCAATGTTTTACACTGATATACAACAGACATGGAGCGATGAGTGGCATGAAAAACGTCCGTAAAAGTACAACATTCCAGACGAGGTTCCGACGATCAAACCACGGCGACTGTTGAAGTTTTTGCCTGGTGCCCCCCCGAACGCCAAAGTACACCACGCCGAGACTTCACAGGACTGCGCGAAGCAGCCCGATTCCAGTCCTAGTTGTGATTCGTCAAGCGTACTCCATTCACAATTTCGTACTTACTCTGACCCGTCTTTCCGCTTTCTTGAGCTCGGAAACACCGTACCCAGCCGTGCGGGTCTTGCGCCACTTCTCCTTCGTCGGACTCTCACCCTCAGATGCGCTTTGGTGACGCCTGCGCGTTTGCACCACTGGGCATCGAGAGCGGCTTATGGGCACCTGGTCTGCTGTAGTGGAAGTAGAAAAGGCCCAGGCGGGCGGAGCCCCTCCTGGTCCTTGGTGGGCTTACCACGCGCTGCACAGCCTGCGGTAGTAGCCGGCCGGTTTGTACTGCCATTGTGTCCGCCGCAGTTGATACCTATGCAACAAATCAGCCGCGCGGTGCCGCACAGAGTGAACGCCGATCCCTCGTAACCAAGGCATTCGGGCCGTGCCGCACTAAGCGGAGCGCCACTGCCATCGTGTCCTTGACTGCAGGGCGGTAACCAGCTGACTCCAAAGCGCAGTGAAGCTCATGTGGTCTAGCGATTCCTAATATGAATAGGCAAAGGTACAGTGGCTCAGGGAACAATCAACTCACCTGCGTGACCCCTTCATCCACAAACGTTGTGGTCTTCTCTTCTTCCTCCTTAGTCCGGGGATGGCTGAGGACGGGGATTAATCAATTGAACTCGGAAACATAGGCCGCAGTCTTACTAAAACTAAAGCATGAACCCTCCCTGGAGATAGATAGGGTCAGCGTCGTTCGCGGTATATGGGCGCAATGTGGGCTCACAGACATGAATGGTTCGTCTCATCGTACGGGTGGAGATCGGAAGGACATTCTCCGGCAGTTCTAGACCCAAGGACAAAGCCTGGGCATATTGTCCGGCGAAAAGTACGACCGAGTTAAAAGTGATATCTTTACTTTGGGCACTTCGTTCAATATATCGCGTGGTTAAATTCGATGAACTGCCTGTATATCCGGGAGAAGGGACGTATGGCATTCGGATGCTCCGCTCGTTGACATCTCTTGGGAACGGAGCCACGGGGATCCAGTGCACGGCTGCAATGGTAAGTGGGCATTGCGTACTGTTGTAGTGTTCGATTCTGCCCGCACTCCGTTGGCGCGCTGTCTGACGATATATATAAGCCACAACGTGCGATAGGAGGGACACTGCCCTTACCCATTACTGCTGAAGCTTGTACCCGAGTATGTGCCGGTCTGCTTGAAATCCATGGCCTCGTAACGCAGCTTCTCCCTCCGCGTCCACTTCCTCGAAGGCAGTGGACGCGATATCGAACAATACTGTCGACCTAACGTCACGAGGGAAGGAAATGGCGGGCGCCAGGGATAGACAGGGGCGGACATATATGGAGTACCTTAAGCTTGATCCATTCCGTGATTTCACATAAAAGAAAACCCCTGCTGTTGGGTGGCGTCTCGGGCAAGTCGCACTTGTTCTCCCGCCCTTCCGGTTCTTGTTGGCTTCGAAGCTCTATGACCGGTGAGATTGGCCCAATCAACTGACAAGTTACTGCGATTTTAATGCGCTTCGCCTGAGGCACACAAGTCGATACTCACTGTTCCGCGTTGGGTGACGGGAGGGGCATTCAGCGTCGGACGGGTTGGAGTGTCAGAGCGGGGCATCGTGTGCAGCGTGTCAGAGAGATACAAGGGCTGAAAAGAGAACGAGAGGGATGAAGATTGGGCGAAGCTTTGCCAACAAGCTTTTAAGCCAATCAGCATAGGCAAGGAGCGGCGAACATTCGGCGACGGGTCGCTTCGCGTGGAACAAATGTTTGGGCATGTGGTCCCGGAAAGCATTCCGAATGGATAGAGAACTACTGCACCGCAGGGGCATCAACGATGAAGAGCCGAAAACGGCTGCCATATTGGCAAAGGTGCCTCGGTGGAACTCCATGGTGAATTTGTATTCGGCCATATTCCGAAGCGAGCGCTTTGGGTAGAGACGTCGAAACTGGTGTAAAATTTTACCAACGCACGACAACCCAGCAACCTAGCCCGGCTGCCAGAACTCGGGGTTCGCCTCGCTGGCACTGCTTCAACCATTGGGAATCAGAAAACCGAAATAAGGAAAACTCACCTTATCCTCCGATCTGCGCAACAGCATGGAAAAGGAGAGCTTAGCCAGAAACATCCGCCGTCTTCTGAGATGAGACTCGGCGGTGCCAGACTACATCGAGAGTGGAGCCAGAGCAGGTGTGTGTAAACTATAAGCAAGCGGTGTGTCGTTTCATCAACGCTTCCCATCATTGAAAGTAATTTTTGAGTGGCAGAGACATTAATGGTGGCAAGAAACAAAATTGACAGAGCGAGGACGTCGGGACGCGAGCGCCCACTGTGGTCGCTCTGGGGTCCACGGTTCGGGTCCGATGCCGCCTGCACGCGCGTTTCGCTTTCTCGTGTTCCGACGTCCGTCCTTTCTCCATTCTGCTCTCCCTCAGCAATCAACCCGCATGCTATGAACCAATGTTCGATGACAAGACGATCGCGCTGGCTAGCGCCGTCCTCGAGGCGCGCATCGCTGCGTCCTCCAGCGCTTGATGCCCGCCCAGCTACTTCTGCATCAACAGCCAGTTGGGCCATCAACCCCCACCGCACAAAAAAAAAAAACAAATTGCATCAAAGTCGCATGCTTTCAAGATCCAGCCGCTCGCCGTCTTCCTCAGAGCTAAATCTTTCAAGCCGTCCGCTGGAGCCTCTGCGCCCCATCCAAGACGCTCTCACGCGCAGACCCGTTCACTGCCCCTGCTCTCCCCAACCGCTGCCCATGGCGAACATTCCATCGATACAAATGTTGCTTTGATCCAGCCAGGCTTGTTAGATGCATTCAGGGGCATTGGGATTGGCAAATAGGCACGCCTTTCTTTTTCCGCCTCAATGGCCTAGTCCATCACGCCGTCTCCTTTGCAGTCGATTTCGACCTCGATCTGGGGCCCGTCATACGCTGCCCTCTTCCCACCCGCTTCACTATACCCTTTGAAGCGAGAATATGTTAAGTAGTTCTTCGTCCGCTGCCCTCCCCATGTACGTATTGACCTCACACCCCAGTGCCTTTTTCCGCTTTCCCTGATTCTCCTCAATTCCGCGAAGGTTCGCAGATCACTCAGTTCGAATACACGGGCAAGCCCCGCCCCGTGGAGTCAGTCCCCTGCATCGACCGAGCGGCGACCCGTTTTGTGCCAGACGGTTTATCTACGGGTATTCCCACTTCAACCAACGGAGAGATCCGTACCTCTAATCGGGGTTACGTCAGTGATTGCTATCATGGGCTCCCTCGAGTAAACTACTGACGGGCCTATCAGTTGGAAGTCGTTTCTGCGTTTCTGGTCGGAATTTTGACTCACTATCCGTACCCCAGTCGCTCTTCTATGCACTTCTTTCAAAGTTGGGGCCGATGTAAAAACCTGCACCTGGAGAGCCATCTTCGAAGTTGCCTCCCATAACATCGCCAATTGTAAGTCTCGTCTTGTCTCAGTCTGACAGCATGAGCGGGTATTACATGCATCGCATGGAAGCACAGGTCCTACCCCTGCCCCGGTCTGACCACGAGCTCGGATTCGTGGGCTTCTGTACTCCACTTACGCTCCCACAAAACGTTGATGAACAGCAAATTGAGTAGTACTTCCCATTACACACGCAAACTGATCAAGACTGGCCTGTCGTCACTCTAGCTTGATTTCTGCATCGTCACTTCAACGCCACCTTAGATCCTCGCCTGTGGCTCCCCCTCCGGTCCCACCGCCATTAAACCTCTTCGAGAGCACTGTTTTTCCCATCTGTGGTCGATCTGGATGTCTCGTACTATGCGAACCACTCCTTCTTTCGGCCATTCTCCAGCCATCACTACCAGGCGGTGGTGGTGGCTACGTGATTCCCTGGTTTTTTCCGTCCCTGTATGTTTTTTCCGTTGACGTGGAAGTCACCGTTTTCATTAACTGTCTTCCCACTTTCTTCCCTTCCCGCAGATCCATGGGCTGGCGACTTTCCGCCCCTTAAGTTTTAACATCCATGATAAGGACACAGACGTGTTGGGTCACGACATGCCGCCCAAAGCGGTCTACTGTTGGCGTTACGAAACCCTTTTTTGAGAAAGCGTGCAGCCACTGGCCACATTGGGGGGTGCTGAGCTTGGGAGGCGCAGGTGGAGATACGTACCGTCTGCTACGTATACCGGAGCCCTGGATCGATCATGTAGTATTCCCAAAGCTCTAGTATCTTCCCTCGGAGCGTGGTTTTCGGACCCCCCGCCCGTATTGAAGACAAGACTCACAAGCGGTTTATATATCCAAATACCGCAGTTGCTTCAGCAAATGATATGCATTTCGACGCGGTCCGCTAGCTCGTTGAAAAGGGCCCCCCGCCCCCCCCCCCCCCTTCTGTCGCCATTTGTTGTTCAGCCGACTGCACGGCTCATCAAACGGCCCGTTAGTCGAGGAAGCGGTCGACAAACCTCAGGCGACATTTCTCCTCGCGCTCGGCTGCCTCCTCGTGCCCCTCACTCGCTATCTGAACTCTCATTCTCCCCCCCGTCGCCGCCAAACAGCCGCACATCCTCCAACCACCCCCTCGTCAGCAAGTCCATTCCAACAACAAAAATTTCCTGGCCCCGTCGTTGAAGACGCAATGTTGCGGTGCCTTTTCCCTTTCGTTCCGCCCCAAGCAAGCGGCGTCTATCCTACGATCGATGGTTGCGACGGGCCGTCTTCGTCCTCTGTCTCGCCACGTCAAGAAGAGGTCGTCGTAACTGGTGGCTGTCAGCTAACGGACCCGCGCGCCGTCGACGCCGTCAGCATGATATTTCCACAAAAACGTCGGCCGATAAGCATAATGCTTCTGTGAATATACCCAGACCCACCGCTATTTTCTTTCTGCCGGAATTGTCCGAGAGATTTCGGCGCGGGGCCAGCCCCGCAAATTCTTTCTGACGCAAAAAGAGACTTTAAAGAGCTATTGGGCGCTGATTTGTACGTCCACTCCATCTCCACTTGCTTTACCGAGATCAGCAGGCCTCACCCGTCGGTGACCATACGGAGGTTTCCTGCCCGGGCCAGGAGGCGCTGACCCGTTTACTGGACCCGACGGGCTCGGCCAGGCCTTGATCAACAACCTTATCAGTAATGTCGTGGCATATGTATGTTTGGGTGCGTTCCGGGCCCCATCTTACGTCCATGCAATTCCCATGCGTTGGGCTCGTCCTGAGTCGAGATGTCCCCCCTCTTGGTTCCGCTGCTCTGGCCGTCGCCGACAAAACCCGATCGGCGCACAAATGCGAAAAGAATCCACTCGGGATGCCGCCGGCTGCTCCGTCTCTCAGATTCTCGAGGTTTTTTTTTTTTGTCACCTGTCTGGGTCATCGAGGACGTGCGCCTATAGCCCGCAAGGCGAGAGCCGCGCCGCTGGATTGGTCCTGTCACGCCTCCCCGCGTCCGTCAGCTGTCCCGCGGGTCGGCTGTAAGGCCTAGCATGGTGGGATAACGTAAGTATAATGCATCAAAGCCACACCGTTTTTTCGGGTTTGCTGATAGTTGCATTGCAAACGAGCTCAGGGTGCCTGCTCCAGTTCCACGCTGTCCTCAGGCGTTTTCTCGTGAGGACGACGTAGGTTGGGGTCCATATCACAGCCTGCGATCCCCCGAGCCTTTTTCAAGGGGCCGGCCGGACCACAATCATCAACGGTGGGTAGCTCAGTTCTCTTGATTGAGACTGGACAATAACGTGGCCCCTGCAGGACCTTTCCTCAATTGGGGTCGGCCCTGAGGTACTCCCCGACCGGCGACCATCGCACTTTGCGCCCACTTTTCCCCCTCGCCAGCCACCTCGGAGGAACATGACACGGAGCGGCATCTTCTCCATTCAGGAGGTGACTAAGCGCTGACATAGAGCGCCGGGCTCGTCGCGGTCACGAGAGTGCCAACGTTTCCAGAGACTTGGCGTTGCTTTGAACGGGGTGCGGACAGGGACATCTCACCTTGTCGACTACTCGCCTTCCCCGAACATAATCTGGGACGCCCCACCCTCAACACGCGTCCCAGACGGCTGACCGGGCCTGTGGCGCACTGCTACCCCCACAGTCCCTGGCTTCTAATCGCTATCTCCTGATCCGTGTCAAGTCCCTATATGTAATCTTAGCTATACCTCCCCTCACCAGACTCTGTAAAAGTCCCTTTCCATACCTTCAGTCGATCCAAATGAACACCAAATTTTGAAGGGTTCGAGAAGATGGGTTCTATCGCCCTGAGGACTAGATTCAGAGCGAAGCAAAAATCGCTCATGTTCGCGTAAAGCAATCACTTGGAAAAGATCATGCTCGAATAAGCAGATTCCCAACACCTTTCCGGGCAATTCCGTATCATCAAGCAAGTTAGAGCGGACATTTTCGGATGCAGTGGATGATCAAGGTCATAGTTTTATTGTACATTTGCTACCTTATAAGGGTAGGAAAACACCCAGAAGCGTACACTAGTAGGGGTGGGGGGAGGAAGATAATGCGACCAGGCCGGGTCTCTATCGCTAGAGGGCGTCCCGTGCAGGCTATTATGAACATCGTGCTGGTTACTTTACTGAATGCATCCGCGTCAGCGGGGGCCAAATCCGCTTTTGGTTCTCTTCTTTCGTTTCTTCTTCGTCTTCGTCTCTTGCGTATGATCGTAATCTAAGCAGTGCATTTTACTCGAACACGGGGGTTCAAACATGCCCCGGGGTCCTGCGGGCGGCTGCCGCATCAGCGCGGGCTCACAACAAATGGGAAACAGCTTCCGCACCTTTTCCGAACTCGTAGATGTAGTCCCTGTCCTTCTGTGCGCGAGATGCATGAAGAGAGCCGCGAGCTCGTGCGACTCAAACCTGGATCTTGGGGTTGTGCAGCGCTCCGCGCCGCGCACGGCGGGCCGCAAGCCGCGATGCGTACCGCGACGTGTTGTTGGCGATCAATCATCTGCCGCGACATCATATCGCCAGATACGCTATCAACATATAGACAAGACTCACGTCGAACGGGCTCGTCGTTCGTGGCCTCCCTCGCGGTACCCCCTCAACGCGAACTCGGCCCAGGTTCGGGCGGCCGAACAGCAGGCCCTGGAAGCTCGATCGGGTACCCGTGGTAGTTGATGTGCACTGCGCGATCCTTCGTGACAGCGCGTTTCGGAGTCTTCGTCGAAAGCGCGTGCGGGTGTGAGCCCCCCGGCCCAACAATCACATTCTGTCACGTTACGACCGCGAACGCGCAGTGCAGGCGCGTACTTGCGTCCGGAGCGCCGCGGCCGCGATGACCTCGAAGTTGCTTCCACGCCGATGAGAGAAAGAAAAGGAGGTGAGAAAAAGGGAAGAGAGACCAACAGAAGATAGGATATACACGGCCAGGAAGATCGGGGGGGTAAAAGAAAAGTACGAGACATGGGGCGATGTTAAAGAGCAAGTGACCAAGAGAACGAAAAGGGAGGGTTAGAGTATAGAAACAGATCAGTAGAACTTCAGGAAAGGGTAAGCAGATAAGATAGGGACGAGAGTGAGGCCGCGAGTAGGACATCGGGGTCGACCGGACTCCGTCATCGACGTGACGCGAACTTCCATATGGAGGCGCCGGCGATGCAGTTTGCTGTGTATATGGTAGTCAGCGTGGGCTGTCGGAAGGGGGCGGCAAACTTACGCCGTCGTCTTCCTCGGCAGAGGCCACACAAGGCGTGGGGTTGCTTGGACCCCCCCATCAAGTTGATGTAGTCCCTTCGCGCGCAAGCAGTGGCAGCCATCGTGCTCAGGAAGCAGTTTGCGTCGGGCGTGCGGTACAACGCGCGCCGCGGCGGGCTTGATGTGAGCACGGCGCCGATGAAGGCGGGGGTTCTGGTGCGAAACCCGTTGGTGCTCCTGGCGCGTCCAGTTCTCGTCTCAAGTAGTTGAGCGGCCGACCTGGTTGGCGCCAATTCGTCTCTTTGCCATCTTGACGAACTTGGAGTAACTGCCAACATCATTGTCTGTTGATGCCTAGGAACGGCCTCGTAATGAGGGAGAGGGCCCGTGCACCAGTGAGCGTGTAAGCCTTGGAGCATCGCCTGGCAGTGTGCTCATAAAGATTTCGACGACGCGCCGCCATTCCCACGAGAGGCCACATCCCAATCTTGAAAGTTGCGCTGTGAGCGCGCGAGACGGCGTCAAGTTTGGTTGATACGAGCTCGTCGGTAGAAAATACGGAAGTCCTTGCGGTCTAGAAGCATTTACTCGTACGTCTCAACTAGTGACAGAGAAGAGAAACGTCCCGGCTCGACAACATCCATGCAGGATTCGCCGACCACCTTCTGCAGCTTGCCTGAGTTTTTCCTTTTCTACGACCATGTCTTCCCTCGGGGATGTCTACGAACGGTATCAGCTTCGACTCCGTGCTCCGGCCGATCTTCTTCGCATCGTCGTCGGGGGATGAACGCTGATACCTCTCTCTTCACAGCACACCGTTCTTGTCCGAAAAGTCTCACTCTGGCTTATATGAGTTCCGCCACTGGCCGAGCGCGAGAGGTTGCTGCTCGGGTCGGTCTTGCCTCTGAAGAGGGACCTGATTGGGATGAACTAGCCCTCAATAAACTCCCCATGGAAAGACTTGGGTCCACCCAAGGCCCTTGGGCGTGCGCAGGATGAGCACGGGCCAACGAGGCTTGACGATGGGGTTCCCGCTGCGGGCGGCCTTCTGGATCTTGTGGATCTCAGCAATGGCCCATTCCATCGATGCAGCAAGGTCCTGATCGATGTTGTCGAGGTCCTCGACAAAGCGGACTTGGTAGCCGTAGCCGCTGTAGGTGGAGATGAGTTTGGCCAAAGTCGGAAGCGGACTGCAGAGATGATGACTTGCCTGAAGAGTGCTGTCAACTCCTTGTCGTCCATGGTTCCGTAGATGGTGCGCTCTGAGATCTTGAACCCGTTGACGTGTACGATCGGCAGGACGGCGCCTGACTCGGCCGGGTCGATGTACTTGTAGGCATGCCATGCGCTGCATTTTCGAGTGAGTCGCTGAGTATATGCACCAAGCATATGTACTCACGTCGCAGTTGGGCCAGTCTCTGCCTCTCCGTCACCGACAACGCAAGCGACGATGAGGTCTGGCTTGTCCATGATGGCGCCAAAAGACACGCCGAGGGCGTATCCGAGCTCGCCACCTTCGTGGACACTTCCTGGGGTCTGGGCATTAATGTGGCTGCAAAAGGCATAACTTTAAGCATATACCCGCAGAAGCACGTGCAAAAAGCATACCTGGGGAAGCCTCCGGGGATGGAGAAGGAAGCGATGAGCTTCTGGAGACCAGCCTTGTCGCGGGTGTAAGGCGGCATGAACGGGGAGAGAGAGTTCTCGAGCCAAAGGCAGGACAGAATGGCTGGTGCGCCGTGACCTGGGCCGACGACGTAGAGGAGGTCCTGGCCCGTGTTCCGGATGATTCGATTAAGGTGGGCATATACCATGACCAGGCCGGGGCAGGTGCCCCAGTGGCCAAGCAGACGGAACTTAATGTCATCTGGCGACAGCTTGCGCTCGAGCAGCTGATTGTCCTTGAGGAATATCATCGCTGCCGCGTAGCTGTGAGCAGAAGACAGTGAAAGCAGAGAGAGGATGCTCACCCGCTGCGATGAAGTCCGCCGCGCGGCGGAAGGCTTGGACGGCATGGAGCTCCTTGGGCGGAAGGTAGTTCTGCGTGTCCAACTGAACGCGATAGGAGAGAATGGAGTCCGGGAGGAGGGAGGGATCTGGGGGCGGGTTGGGCGAGGCGGAGTTGTTGTCCAGGCATGCTGGTGGGAGTGCGTAGATTGGGGGAGGGCAACAGCGGGCGGGCAGGGCTTTATAGGCGCACCGTCGGCCGGAATGCATGCGATCATGGCGACGGTAATTCGCTGAGCAGTGGCGAACGGGACGTGGTCATGGAGCTTGCACTCCCGTTTCGGTGCCAGGACCCCGAGCCGTCCTTGTTCCCACGCATCTTCCGCGTCCCATTCGCGTCTCCCCGCTCCTCATCGTCAGAGAAATTCACTGAAGGTTACGCTCGCCCGCCGCATTTCATCGCTGGTCTTCAGTGCGCGCGTCAATGGGCCATTCGACAGGCGTGCATTACCAGATGGGCGCGGTGACGGGGGGCCGCGCGGTGTGGGTCTCGATGACGTCTAGACTCCTCTTCTATCGCTCGATGGTCGACGACTCGTCGTCGACCCCAACCATATATCACGCGTTCCTCTGCCAGTGCTCAGCTGATTCTGCCCGCGCGTTCTAGACGAGCTGCGCGCACGCTCAGCAAACCTTCATCTCTGTGCCCGGTCTGGAATATCTGTCAACGCCATGTCATCTGCTCATCTTTCGCGTTCTAGGTTTTGGCAATATTCCCCAGACGCAAGTCGGGTAGGTACCAAGCTCCTCCAACGGCCTGTCGACATTCTCGACTTCCGGATCTTCCCCTTGGCGTAATTCCAGCGGCCGCGTCGACCATCTCGACCGCCTGAGCCAATTGCTGGCCTCTGCCAGATCTTAGACCTGGCGTAATGTTGATCACTGCACCCCTCTTGAGCGCGCGCCGTCTCGTCCGAACTGCATGCTTACACCCTCGTAAACATCTAGACTTGGTTCTGCTACTGTGCCCGACGCGTCCGACACCCCCGCGACGGGCTCTAGGTTTGCTGCCCGACCGACATACGCCCGCTTTTTCAAGAGCCTTCCCCCTTCGTCCCCTGTAAGTTCCAGCTCCATCCTGATCCCCCAGTATACACCGCACAAGTTGGTGTCCGCGTATACCATCATGTTCACTTATCCTGCAGAAGCAGCCGCCATGGCAGAAGCGCCCGCCCCGCGGACAGGGCTCATCCTTGCCGTGAACGCGGGCTCCTCATCTCTCAAAATCTCGCTTTACCGCCTCTCCTCCGCAGCAGAGGCGCCCGTCACCCTCCTCCTTACGTCTTCCATATCCTCCATTTCCACACCGAACCCCACATTCTCCTTTGTCACCGAGTCCCACTCCACGGGGAACAACGTCAAGGACGCCGAGACGGAGGACATCAAGGACCACTCGTCCGCGTTTGCGTACTTCCTCGACTACCTGAAGAGAGAGGCCAACATCGACCGCGACCAGATCGTGCATGTGTGCCATCGCATCGTGCACGGAGGCGACTATTACAAGCCCGTCGTCATCACCGAGGACACATACCACCACATCGAACGCCTGACTGACCTCGCGCCGCTGTACGTGCCCATGTACCTGCATGTATGCGCACTCATGGGAGCTCACGGTGTGGCGCAGACATAACGGGGCCGCGTTGAGCGTGATCGAGGCGAGCCTCGAGTCACTCAAGCACGCGAACTCGATCGCGTACTTCGATACTGCGTTCCACCATCACATCCCCAAGCACATCTCGTCCTACGTGATTGACCCGAAGATCGCAGAGGCCAAGGGCCTGCGAAAATACGGCTTTCACGGGCTCAGCTGTGCGTCCGGCCTCTCCTCTCCGCTCTACTCACCCGCAGACGCAGACGCATTCATCCTGCGCGCGGTGTCGCAGTTCCTGCATAAAGACCAGGCGCAGACAAACCTGATCGTGCTCCACCTCGGCTCGGGCGCCTCCGTCTGCGCGATCCGGGACGGCACGTCGCTCGACACGAGCATGGGGCTCACGCCCGTGGACGGCCTCCCCGGCGCGACGCGCTCCGGCGCGATCGACCCGACGCTCATCTTCCACTACACGCACCGCGCGGGGCGCATCACGCACGAGAAGTCCGGCGCGCGCAACGTCGACATCACGGGAGGCGGAGACGATCCTGAACAAGAAGGCCGGGTGGCGCGCGCTCGTCGGCACGACCGACTTTGCGGAGGTCACGCGGCAGCGCGCGACGAACCCGAATGCGGAGCTCGCGTTCAACATCTTTGTGGACCGCCTGATCGGTTTTGTGGGCTCGTACTTCACGAAGCTCGGCGGGCAGGTCGACGCGCTGGTGTTCTCGGGCGGCATCGGCGAGCGCTCTGTCGAGCTGCGCCGCGAGGTGGTCGAGCGTACCGCGTGTCTCGGCTTCAAGCTGGACGACGGGAGGAATGAGGCTGTGGCGGGGGAAGAGGGCGAGGTGGTGCAGATTGGGGGTGGCGAGGGGGAAAAGGGGAGGAAGGTGTTGGTATGCAGGACGGACGAGCAGGTGAGATTCGTCTTCGCTGTTCCTAGAGTCGCCTGTTGACGATGTGTGCAGTTGGAGATGGCGCGCGAGTGTGCACTCGAGGAGCAATTCTGGGAATGAACGAACACTGCAGGGATATTGTAGCTGGATCGAAGAGTCATTGTGTAATAGCCTTGTATCATTCTGCGTTATATTCGTAATTGTCGCTGTTTGTTGACGCGGCCTATACTGGTCTATGATACCATAGTACTGTAGATGTGTTGAACCTCGAGATTGCAATTAGTCCGCTGCGGATGAAGGGGAAGGAGCGAGGAGACACAATATCGCTACGTGTACCCCAGAGGTTGGCTGGACTACCGAGTACCTAATTTGACGACGGTGGGGAGACTGCTAGCGTTCGGGCGCGTTGGGTACGAGGGCACGATACCACAAAGACATGGTCATGATACGGAGTCATAGAGTCATCAAACTGTGCGCACAAAGCTCCCCAATGTAACACGCCTCTGCATTACCCACAGACGTCTCATGGAACTTTCGGAAATATTCCGTGACGGAACGCTCCTAGACGTCGCAAGCAATGGCCTCGTCGGGGAGGCTGCGAGCTCCTTCGCCAGGGTTCTGCAAAGTCGCCGCAGCGGTGACCTCGAGGTGGTTGCCCACACGGAGCCGAGAGAGTGCGGGGGTAAGCGACCTGAGAGTAAGTTTCGAGACGAAGACTTTTGTAGCACGAACACGCCTGTTAGCCCATTGGAACGGTGGTTGCATTTTGAATTTTGAAGAGTGCCCACTGCCAAGTCGACATGCGCAACAGCCGCACGGAAGAAGCCGAAAACACGACTTGATTACGCAAGTTCATCCCATCGCCATTGGCAAGAACAGCCTCACACTTCCTCGATCGCCCCGGGTGGCCTCAGTTCAAAAATCCAACCTGCTGTCCTTCTGGCGAACATCATGTCGGTGGCGAGATGCCTCGTTCTTGATGGGTGCTCGGCGCGGCTTGCTACTGGCGACGTGTTTGCCTCGGCATCGGCCCTTGTTTGTAACTGCGCTTTCGTAGCATGTGCAAAATACAAGGAAATACAAGGCCTTCTACAGCCTCGCTCCGAGACTTGCGCGCGTCGCCGCTATCCCGACGTTTGGCGAGAAGCTGCAAACGTGAGTGATATATTGCTGCGCACACGACGTGGTACTCGGCAATGCAAAATCTGCTCCTCCGGTGGCTCAGTGCGGAGGCAGCGCTTCTGCTGCACGTTGAATGCACGTCTCATGGCTTCCGTGGCGCGCTGCAGAGTTCGTGGCGCCACTGGACGCCGTGCCCTATATAATGGGTGGGTCGTTGGAGAACACGGCATCACATTCTTCCACCCAACCCAGCGCACGACTACTCGAACACGTTTCAACAGCCTCAAGTCATTGCCTCTACACATGGTAAGCCTGCGCTACCATCCATCGCTTTGTAGACACCCTGTTCTTGACACTCTCGCATTACAGTCGTCAAATCAATCCACCCTTCCGATCCCAGCTGTGCCTCACGTTGACAGCTACAGCCACGAAACGTTTGCCAATGGGTTCGTCTTCTTCGTCTTGACTGCGCATTGCATGTCCTTATTACATCCAGATATTCGACTCTCAGCGCGGGAAGCGAGGACAGCGCAACTGATCCCACTTTCACCATCAATCATATTTTCTCAGATGAGGAAAAGAAGTTCATTGAGAAGTTGCAATATGAGCCCGCCACCTTTGGAGTCATATTCACCTCTCAATCCCCCCAACCAGTCAGACAACATCCTTTCCATGGTCGATGATCCGTCGCACGGCTCCCAAGGGATGCCTTGTCCCCCGTATTACCAAGACGAACTTCGATCAACGCAGGAAGTGCCGAGTGGATATCCTTCATGGGGGTTTCCTCCTCAGTCATCCCTTCCCGACTCTTATTATCAGCCCGATAATCCTATCTTCCCGCTCGATCATTCACCGCAGGGCTATCAAGGAATGCCTGCTCCAGCCAGCTCAGCGCTCCCAGTGCTTCAACCAATTGCCTCAGGTTCTTCGTCAAGGCCAAGAAGCCAACCCGAAGGGGGTTGGACACCACACAACCTGGCTCTGGAAGCCTACTTCATGTCTAGCAATGCCTTGCAGTTGTCGCCTCCCCCCACGGGCAGCGCCCCAGCCCCCCAACACGTGGCCTCGGGATCGACGCCGCGGGTTTCAAGTAGCCCTTCAGCAAGCTCTTCTCATCATAACCAGACGATGGAGCAAGGGGGGCTAGCCGACTACTATGACGCGTCAACTGTCTCCAGTCCGCAATCTCCGGGTGTCCGGAAATGGGAGCGCCGGACAGTCGCAGGATCAGCTTACGGTGGCGGCGGAACGTCAGCGTGTATATCGTGGCAATCTGAGCCGCAAAGTGCAGGATTTGCGCGAGCACTTTGGGATGGACGGGAGCGTAGTGAAGGTATTGGTGAGAGGTGAGTGTCTCCCAGTTTGAAGCCTGCTTGCCGTGATGCTGACAGTGAATCTGGCTTAGCCTATGAACGGATACAGGAAGAGATAGAAGAAAACATTCGCTTGAAAGAAGAAAGCGAGTATCTTGAAAACGGTGAGCATCTACAGTCAAACCCTATGCATTGATGCTGAATGGGAAAATGACACCTAGAGCTTGCTTATCGACTTGCAGTGATAGAGCGATCTCGAAAATATGGAAATTTCCCCATGGACCCCACCGCCCAACGCATCCCTGTGCATGCGCAAGCAAACCGAGGGGAGAGGCCGGTGCTGACCCCACGTAGCCAGCACCGCCAGCACCGCCGCAGCGCACCTTATTCAAGGATGCCTTCACTATAAGCATATGTACACGTCAATGTGGATATGTGTTGATATATTTTATTGCGACGCAACTTCCTTCAGACTGCGAATGTGCTCTGCAGCAGCCTCTCACGTACGAGCGAGGACGTGATATCTAAGTATATTCACAATGTCTTTGCCTTCTCGAAGTTAAGCTTGATGTCATTCTTGTCGTCCACCAGCTTCAAAATTTCCGTATGAAGCGTACCGTCATACTGGGTCTCCCTCATCCACTTCTCCAGCGTGTACCCGTTCGGGTTCAACTCGCGGTTCCACGCTTCGTCTCGCTTGATGATGTTGTCCTTGAACATGCCCCACCATCCACTGAGGTTCTGCCTCCACGACCAAGCCTTCGACCCAGGCTCCGCATCCGCAGCCAACGGCTGCTCGGAAATGTAGTAGTACTCGAAGTACTCTGGAAGCGTCAGGCGCTTGAAGACCGCCTTGCGGCCTGTGACCTTGGTGAACGTCTCCACCAAGTGATCCCAGCCGACCATCTCGCTGACGACCTCGAGTTCCTGCGCAGAAGTAGCCTCGCGGTGGTCAAAGGTGTAGCGGGCGAAGTAGCCAATGTCAGCGAGGGCGATGAGAGGAGCCTTCCCATCTTCGATCGGAGCGGCGAAGACGACGGTTCCATCGTCGCGCACGTTCAGCGGCCCCATGACATGCTGATGCATCGTGAGGGCATGAAAGAATCGGCCGCGCGAACATGAAGACTCACGAAGTTGAGCATCTCCATGTATGGGCCGGTTGAGACGATTGACCAAGAGAGTTCGTCATCGCTGACAACGGACGGCTGCGCCTTCATCCACTCAGAGACACGGCCCTTCGCGTCGTGGTGTACCACGCGGTACAAAGCGTTATAACCGCTTATCTAGCCGATGCAAATGAAGTCAGCTCTGAGAAATTAGAATGAAGCCGGCTGCATAGGCACGTACTTTTGTGATGTAGTCAAGACCGCTCCAAACATAATGGCGCACACCGGCTTGCTTGGCGAGTTCAAAGATGCGCATGCCCGAAAAAATTTCCCACTCTTCGGTGCAGCTGTCGACATTGACCCACGCGCCGTAGACATCTTTGAGGGCGACAGCAATCGAGGCCAAGTCATTTGTATCTCCTGCAGAGGTCTTGAGCATGGAGCATCCAAAATATGTGAGAACACGCACCTTTCACAACCTCGATACCTTTCGCGGCCAAATTCTTGGCATGCTTATTCGCCGGATCACGTGTAACGGCGCGGACAGAATATGGTGACTGAGATCCGTCTTCAGCAGGAGCCAGAAGCGCGACGACGACGGCAAGACCCTGCGCACCAGTAGCACCTATGACCAGAATGAGTTTAGTGGACATGTTAATTCGAGGGTGAGACTCGAGGATGAGGTTGGAGAAGTTTGATTGCTGCCTTCGATTTTGTGGAATCCTAATATACCGCGACAGCCTCTGACCACAGTCAGCCAGTCTGCAGAGCGCTCCAGTGGTATACTCCGACAGCGGAGAAGAAGACACAGGAAACATCTGTCAGTTAAGTCACTGATCAGGAACTTAATGTTACATCGTGTCGGAATGATATTGGTGGCTATACTTAGTTCGCCCCTGGTCCTCAATGCGGTCGTCCATCAAGCGAGCGAGCCTGCTGCAGCTCTGTGTCAACTATGATATCCTGACCGCGGAGAAGAAGACACTTTGCAATATCGGTCAGCAGCTCTCAACCTGGTCCTCAATGTGGTTTTCTGTGGAGCGAGCGAGGCCAGCTGCAGCTTTTCGTCGGCTATGAAATCTTCCGACAGCGGAGAAGACGACACTGCATGCAAACTATAGGTCAGTAAGTCACCGATACACGAACGTCGCGTGCGATATTGGTGGTAGAGTTGGTCCTAAATGCGATTGTTCATGGTGCCAGTGAGCCCGGGGGGCAGCGGTGTCGCGCGCGCTCGGCACACAGCGCAGCGGGGTGCGCGCCGCCACGCGCAGGCATGCATCAGCGACAAATTTACGCGAAGCATAGCAAGAGAACCAATGCAAATAAATCAGATAAGAACCGTGACAAGGGGTAGGTAAGGTTGCAATTTCTCACCTGATGTTATGCACAATATGGTCTTAGACGCGCAACTGTTGACGCCGACTATTTTCTGTCTCGACAGATAACGGCAAGTCGGATGGCATTGGGAGAAACATGGCGCACCCCATAACAACTGTATAGGCGCCCGTTCCCAGCACCGGTCCGGATTGCTTCCGGACCGGGGCGCCCATCTTATCGCCGTAGTATGAAGGAAACTCTTGCTTCGAGCCGCTTTTTTGGCTGGCCCGTCATCTATGGCGATGGATAACGACTGATAATACGATGCTCTACGGGGGAAGGTGGTACGGGGGAAGGTTGCATGATAGTAGAATGCTTGTGAGGGGCCCACAGTGTGTGGCAATCGCATCTACCTTTGCCCACCGCCAGCCCTCGCTGCTGTAACCCGGTCATCCCGCCACGTAGCGACCTCAGGTAGAATGATGGAGGCAGGCTCGCCGCTCACCCTTCCGCCTTGATGGTGAGGAGAAGTCGGGCTTCCGGAGTGCGCAAGTTGCGAGTCGCGGCGGTACTTCCTGGGAAATCGGTTGCGCCTTATTATCGGGTCGAAGAGCTCGTGCGACTCCGACTCGAGTCGGAGGAACAGATCTTCGCCGTCACTCACCGCACAGACATCATGAGTCTTCTAGACCTCGGAAACACTCCTGTGGGCAATTAGTGATAAGTGGTGAGCTGCACGAGCACTTGTACTTGCCTGCTCAACCTTCTGGTGACGAAGTTCGTCTGTTTACTAGCCAGACGGCCGCGACCAGCAAACCCTCGACACCGATCGAAGACTCGCCAACGATAAGCCCCATATTGCATGTCGATCATGTTGTGGAACCCTATCTCTGTGGGTCATCCGACCAGCTCTCCTGCGTTCCATGGGCACCAGCTCCAGTCAGTACCCAGCGATTGCGTTCCAACCGTCCACATTCGACCTCGTATCCGTTTGGTAGGCTCCATTGACGTTTTTATCGTGGAGCCTATAGAATCTAGCCCGTGGTCTGTCTCCTTTAGTGTTGTGAAGAAGACTAGTTGCAATTCAAACCAAGCCTGAAACATATTGCCGCCTGTAAGATCTTCGTCTTTAACTCATGCACTGGCGACCCGCCATCGATGAAAGTTGAAACACATATGCCCCGAACAGTGCTTTACATGCTGCGCTGGAGGGGATGGGCACTACTGCGCGTCAGAGAGGACCAGCGGGACACCAGACATGCATACATGTCCGCCTCGACTGCCAGCCACCCTTTTCGATCGTCACGCCGACGAGTGCCAGCCTCCGCCCAAATCGAGCGGGCAGCGACCAGGTTTGTGTCTGTTTGGCGTCTCCAGAGTGTATATAAGACAGGTGTTTTGCACGCCAGAGGGGCATGTTGTTCACTTTTCGCCCACTTTCCCCCCCGTCCCTCTCCCTCCCTCCTCCCGGTCCCGCTTGTCCTTCGCTCACCTCAGCGTCGTCTGCCTCTGCTCTTACATGTCTCCCCGCCCCTCACGTCTTCTCTGTTGCGGTCTTGCACGTCTCTGCCGCCGTCTCGCACGTCTCTGCCGCCGTCTCGCACGTCTCCGCCGCCGTCTTGCACGTCTCTGCCGCCGTCTTGCACGTCTATGCCGCCGTCTTGCACGTCTCTGTCGCCCTCCTCCACTTCCCGGCCACTCCCTTGGGCATCTACTCGCTCCGTCGCCAGTCGACTGTGGCCTAGTCGACGTTCTTTCGCTCTCTTCGACTGATTGCCTCTTCGTCGCTTGTATTGCTTCTCCTGCGACGTCGCTCACTGCTCTCGTCTGGTCCTCTTCTGTCTTGTTCTGCCATGCGTCTCTTGCTCCTTCTCTTTGCTCTCTTTGCCCTCGCGTTGCTTGTGTCTGATTCGTGGTCTCTGTGTCTTCGGGAGACGAAGCGACTGGTGTGGCGGGGAGGAAGACGTCAGTAGGCGTGCTATCGAGAGCTCTTGGCTTCTATCGTCCTTCTCTGGATCGCTAGCCTCTCTTTCTTCGTGCTCGTGGCTCTCCTCTATGAGATGCCTTATCGGCCTCGATGTCTTTCAGGGCTCATGTTGCGGTGCTTCTGGTCTATCTGCGCTTGTCCTATGCCTGCTTCTACTTGGTCCCCTCTGCTTGCCGTGTTGCCTGAGCTACGCCGCTCACCATCTCGTCTTACTCTTCTTGTTCTTGTCCGGCCGCCCTGTGTATGCTGTGCTGCACTTATGCCTGCGTCTTCGTGTGCTCCACTGGGCAGAATGTGGAAAGAGTTTGGATCTGGGATCTTGTGATCGGCTGTCATCTTTTCTTGGGCGGCTGTCTTCTCTTCTTGGGCTTGTGTCTTTTCAGGGCCATCATCTGCGCTCTGCTTCCCCAACTGGTTGTCTTCATATTCATGGCTCCCTCATTGCGGCTGTCATCTGTGGGCCTGTTTCTCACTCTATCTCTGTATTCCGGTCACTTCGGTCTCAGTCTTTCGGGGTTCTCGTTCTCTTCATCTTGGTTGCCCTGGTTTCTTCCCGCGCTATGGGTCGGATCGGTGTACTCTAGCCAACTACTCGTCTCGGGCACCGTTTTTGACTGTCGCATCTGCTATCTTGCGCCTCTTTGCTCGTCTGATATCTGGCTCTAATTGCGCCCTTCAGCTTTGTCTTGCGCTGTCGCTACCTGTCTCTTCTCTCCATCTCGGTCTGTATCTCGGTCTGTGGTTCTTCAACGCGCATTCCTCATACACGGTCTTTCCTTGTAGCGTCCGCCCCATCTGACTCGCTTTGCCTCTCCTATCGCTGGTCATTATGTCGTTGTCTTCGCTCGTTTGTCTTGGTTCCTCTCAGGCTTGCACTCTCGGCCTGAGCTATGTCTCTCATCCTCAGTTTCAGACTCTATATGTGAATCATCCTTGCATCCGCTCCCTGGAGGCTGCTCTCGTGTCGGACTCTGCCTCAATTCTCTGGTTCAGCCACGCTTCTGCTCCTCTGCTTGCCTTGAAACCCTCCGCAACGCAGGCATGCTTGGCGGCACCAGTGCGCTCATCTTGTCTGTGGACCGAAATTCCATCTGACCTTGTAATCACTTTGTCTCTTCTGTGTCGGGCGTCCCAGTGTGTTGTACACTTACCACGACTACTCCCTGTGCTTTCAAGAAACAATGCAAGTTCAACCCGCACACCGCACATACTCCGCTGACGAATTTTCTCTCAGGTCCCCGTTGAAAGGTCTGCAGCAATGAACCGCCCCAACGCACGCGCCTCCTTCGCCCTCGCCTCGTCGCGCCGTCGGCGCTCCAGCAGCAGGAACGACACCACGACGAGGTCGCGCACGCAGTCCGCGGTGCTGTCCAGAATGAGCGCGGCAGGGTACGGGCGGAAGGTCGCGATGGACCGCGGCATGCCTTCGACGAATAACTACAAGTGCATGGTGAGCGTGGCATTATCCTAGCGTATAGGCCAGGACGCTGAGATCGGGATAGACGCACGCACGCACCTGCGGACGGCCGCCTGGGGAGAAGCCCTCCCAACGGAACTTGCGCCCGGCGTCATCTGTGAACCTCATCGTCCTGCACTGATCCATCACCCACCTGCCCTCGACATTCAAAAGCACGCATTCGACGCACCTGACATACGGGACCCAGCTCGAGCGCAGCCATGTCGCGGCCGGTTTCTCGGGGCCCGCGCCGAGCGTCAGCAAGTCCGAGTTGACGCGCCAGACCCACGACGCTATGCGCGCGCCGTCGCTGCGCGTGAGCGTCGTAACGGGCTTCTGCTTCGCTTGGAAGAGCGTGGAGACGGTGTAGAGCGGCTCGCCGGCGAGGGTGGTGAGAGTTGTGTCGGCGATGTTGTCGGGTGTGAGGAGGAGGGTGACGACAGAGGTTGGTGGAGTAGAAGGAGAGGCCATTGTCAGGAAGTCCAATCAAGACATCCCAGTTATACTCGCACACAGCTTGTTGCTGCGGACTAGAGGCGCCAGGGGCGAACTACTCCCGCTGTTATCGACACGTGAGTGAGGCAGTGCGGTCTGTCAGTGTCAACAAGTTTAACTGCGAATCGGAATGCGCAGCATGGTGGAAATAGATCGTGAATTACAAGGTAGAATTCAGGCAGGCAATTTGCATGGTGGCTTCATCCACTGACGTTGAGCGTCGCCAACGGCACCGCGACCGCCGACGCCCGATTAGAAGTCTCCGCCTCGCTCTCGCGCCGCCGTCTTTCCAACAGCAGGAATGATACGACAATCATGTCGCGCATGCCCTCCGCGCGCTCGTCGAGCAGGAGCGTGGATGGCTGCGGTTGTCCCTTGCGTGCGCGCACGAAGCGCGCGATAGGCTCAGTCTTGGACTGCGGGCCGTACAGCTACAGGCGCGTGAGTTCAGCAAGTCGCGCATGCGCGAAGATGGTGCCGCTGCGCACCTGGAGGCTCTGGCCGGGGAGGTTATTCGCCCACTTGTATTCGGCGCCGAGATCGTCTTTGAAAGTCACGGTCCTGCAAGCCCCTCAGTGTCGTATTTCGTGGACGAGAACGCGACACGCACCCTTTATACGGGATGATACTCTTCTTGAGCCATGCGCTCGCAGAGACCGGGGGGCGCAGGCCGAGCGTGAGGACGTCGGAGCGCGCGTCGCGCCATTCCCACTCGGCGACGCGCTCCCCATAGGGCGTTTGCACGTAGGTGACGGGCTTGTTGGCCTCCGCGAAGGAGGTCGCGACGGTGTAGAGGAGGGCGCCGTCGTCGGCGAGGATGGTCGTGTTGCAGGGGTTGTCTTGCTTGAAGGTGAGGGTGAGAACGGCCATAGGCGCGCTTGATGGACCACGAGTACACGAGGGCTGCAGGACTTATGTATGAATTGGACAGATGGTTGACAGAATGACAGGCATGCGCAGCAGGTCAGGAGGTCGAGGATCCTGCTGCGCAGCACGAAGGGGGTTCAGTCCATGCTTTTCCTATCCTACATAGGATTCTAGGAAGGATATTTGGCAAGAGTAGCCAGAGCAGACCATGAGCATGGCGGGGTCGTCGCGCGCTACCGACCCCATCGACGCGACCACCATGAACTCCCCTCTAGAACCCGCATCCCCAATATCATCCTCATCTACAGAGTCGCTCCTCCTCGACGACCGTGACCCCGTCGCAGCCCCGCACGAGCCCCCTGCCCAAGATCCCTCACACAGCACCGCACCCAAATCGGCTGCAAAGCGCAGGCTTCCGCTCAACGCCGGCAGGGCTTCAGGCAACCGCGACGCGAAGACGAGGCGCCGGGAGGATGTTCCATCGAGGAAGGGTACTTGGGATAGCAAGGACTTGGGCAGGATAAAGGAGGATTTCGTCGATCTTGCCTTGTCGGACCAGCTCAAGAGTCGTGCGTCTTCCGCCGTGTTTTCTCTCTCGCTTGCGTGCCGACCTTCTATAAGGCATCGGGGACCCATTCGATGAGGATAATATCAAGGGCGCGAGTTGAAGGAAAATTGGTATGTCCAGTAGCGTCTGATCTCGCTACGTCACCTCGCTCATTGCCTGTGTACAAACAGGTTGACCCGTGTTTCTTACGTCTGTCATGATCTGTACACATACCGAACGTCCAGCACAGAAGTCGAGTGTATGATATGTATTCTGATTCTTCCAAGCCAAGAATGTCACATCTGGGCCCGGGCATATATACACTGCTCTGTAGCAATCGACCGTCGCCCGTCCGCCCCGCCCGTCATACGCCAATAAGTCTATCGCCAACAAACCCGACCGTCATCCCGCGCCTCCACTGAGCGCACTGGCCGCGGCGCGCCCGCCTGTCTCCACCTCGCTCTCGCGCCGCCGCCGCTCGAGCAGGAGGAACGATACGACGACCATGTCGCGCACGCCCTCCGCCCGCTCGTCGAGCAGCAGCGTGGCCGGCCGCGCCTGCAACTTGATCGAGCGCACGAAGCGCGCGATGGGCTCCGTCTGGGACTGCGGGCCGTACAGCTGCGTGTGCGGCGCGTGAGCGGCATGCGCGAGGAGGGTGGGTGTGGACGTCGACGCACCTGGAGGCTTTTGCCGGGGAGGTTGTTTGCCCACTTGTACTCGACACCCAAATCGTCTTTGAACGTCACGGTCCTGCGAGCACGTTAGTATCCTGCGCCTCAATAGACAATAGCGCGCACCCTCTGTACGGAATCAAGCTTTTCTTGAGCCACGCGCTCGCTGAGGCCCGCGGGCGCAGGCCGAGCGTGAGGATATCCGCGCGCACGTCGCGCCACTCCCACTCCGCGACGCGCTCGCCGTGCGCCGTGTGCACGTACGTGACGGGCCGGTTGGCGTCCGCGAAAGACGTCGCGACGGTGTAGAGCACGGCGCCGTCGTCGGCGAGGATGGTGGTGTTGCACGGGTTGTCTTGTTGGAAGGTGAGCGTGCGGACGGACATGGCGGTTGTGGTGGAGGGTGGGTGCTACAATGGGCGCGAAGATGGCGGGGGCGCGGAGGGCCTTGTAGGACTTGTGTGCCGCTAGTGACTCATTGGCGTGCAGGCTGAGATGGAAGGCCGCTCTAGTGGCAAGCAGACTGGCGCTGCGCAGCACGATCATCATGGGCATGGCCAGGTCATGAGATCCACTGAATGCATGTTCCTGCCGCACGCTCGCTATCTCTGCCCTACGATGGGTTCAAAACCTCGAAGAAATGACGAGTTCCCAAGCCGAAAGAGTACCATTGAACGTACAAGTGGACATTGGATGAAGATATCCGCGCGCGCCTGGCCTGCAGAATGGGCGCTTATTGTCTCTTCGGCGACGCCGCGCATGCGGTACTCGCCGACTTGGAGAACGATGACATCTCTCAGGCGCCGACACTGAATCTTCTGGACGACAATGTGGGAGTAGTTTCACGAGGAAGAGAAGAGGAGGATAGACGACCGCGTCCGAGTCGGAGTCAGACTTGCTGGCGTGGCGG
Organism: Auriscalpium orientale; assembly: GCA_019915035.1. Classification (NCBI taxonomy): domain Eukaryota; kingdom Fungi; phylum Basidiomycota; class Agaricomycetes; order Russulales; family Auriscalpiaceae; genus Auriscalpium; species Auriscalpium orientale. The sequence goes on from JAHLMH010000016.1 coordinate 867,263, forward strand.
TCCTCGAGCAAATAGCCGCCTCAATCACATGATCGCGCCAGTATTGGCGCTTATGATGTGGGCGCTTATCGCGCTGACCCCCCTTGACCAATGACCGCACTCCGAAATCAACAAATCTTTTCGACCAACTCGACAGCGTGCTCGAATTTATTGGACCCACGTTACCGCTGCTCAGTGTATCTCCATTGAGCCTGAAGTAGACTCGTTCCACACTGGATGACACTTGACAACACTCGACCGCACCCACCTTACCCTCACCCGGCCACCTTTCCAACAGGATGGACGTCATGAACTGCGCACGTTGAAGTTGCCCTTGCAGTTAGAGGAGGAAGAACGGTACCTGGTAGTCAGTGAGCAGGCTTCTCGACTTGTTGTTACTGCAGGCTGATTGACTGAGTACTGATCATCGGTCGCGGTCTGTCTGCTCCTGTTCCAGGAATCTAATATTACACGCTGCTCCCGCTCGCGTTTGCGTTGCGCTCGTCTCTCGCCACCAAGTGCTTTCTCAGGATCGCCGCCTTGAGGTCGAGGACATTCAAGTCGCTCCCGCTGCCAAGCGTCCCCGACATGCCCAGTCACGGCCCGCCGGCTGGGGACGGCGCAAGCTGATGCCCCCGACGCACGGGCGTCGGGACGCGGCGTTGCAGGCACCGGCGACGGGCCAGGGCTCCGACGCGCGCGGAGTGGTTGTGCCCGTCCCTCCTCCGCGCGGGGGGACATTGGGCGGCGGCGTGGCCGCGTACTGTGGGCGAAGCGCGCGCAGATCCGGTGTGCCGGAGAGGGAGGTGCTGGCAGGGCTGCCCGAGGCCCTTTCCTCGCCGCCAAAGCCCGCAGCGGTGGAAATGCGGGACGTTGACCGGCTTTGTTGGTTGGCCGGTTGGGAAAGGAAGGTGCGTTGAGATTGAGCGCCTGTAGCCGGAGCTTGGCTTGGGAGTTGGGATCACGGCGTGACTGGAAAGACAAGGCGTCGGGAAGAGACATAGAGGCCGCACGGCAAGTACAACAGCACGGTGGGCTTCGGGGGGCAACAACAGGCAACAAGACGAGGAGAAAAACAAAGATAAAGGTGAACGCGTCCAGGTGGATCCAGAGATCTTTGATGCACTGTTAGTCAGCGCCATGCATGACTCTACGGACAACGTCGACGTTGCACTTGGACCCTCACGCAGCCACAACTCCGCGGTGCTGTCCTTTCGTCTCCACCATCTCTCCCACACTTACATCGCATCAAGCGCGCAGGCTTCCTCAGACTGACTTTCTAGCGCCAGGAGTCGTCTCTTGGTCTTCCATTACCTAGGATAGCCGCTGGGATCTTTACGAAGCGCCTTGTTGACTCAAGCGCCCCTGCCGAAGTCTAATACGTCGTCATTCTAAGATCTGCGCAAGCGCCCTTCAACTTGCGTCGTCGGCGTCAAGTCTTTGCTCCTCCACTCCCGTTCCCATCCCGATCTGTTCTGCTCACAGCACGCGCAACAATTGATTGAGCGGGAAGCGCGTACCCGTATCCATTACTGAATTGCCTTCTCTCAGGCCCTGACGCACACTGGCACAAATTCGGGGTTTCACGGTCTTTGTTGATCCTACGCTAGGTCACAGGAATGCAACTACAGGTAAAAGACAATTGCGGGGCGCTTCGCGCACAGATGCGTACGCACCGCGCGCCATGCGCTCAGATGCGTACGGACCGCCCGTGCGCCCTGGCGTTCAGACGCCGGCGTCCGACTCGGACATAAAGCAAGCAATCTGCTTCAAATTCGTCCGCACGACCTGAATAGGCATTATGGAGCACCCCTCGCAATCCAACGACCTCGAGAAACCCCGCCCGAGTGTCTCCTCTGGCAGCTATGCTTCTACGTCGACCATGAACGATGGTGACAGCGATGGCGACTACCCTGAAGGGCGCTGGCGTGCGTGGTGTACAGGTACGTATGGGAATCCAAGATCCTCCAGTCGGATTGATGACGGTGGTCCACACAGTACTAGGGGCATGGCTCATCGTGTGCTGCTCCGTGGGCATGGTGGGGTTTCCATCCATTTGAAAGTCGCCGTGTGCTTACAGAACCCCCTAGACGTCTGCCTTCGGCGTGTATCAAGATTTTTACTCTCAGTTATGGCTCAGCAAAATGTCGGCGTCGAGCATCAGTTGGATCGGGGGTGTTCAGATTTTCCTCGAGCTCATCCTCGGCCCACTTGGCGGAAAATTGTATGTCCCATTGTCCAAAATTCTTATGACGTTTTCACTCATGTACGAGTACAGGTTCGATGCAGGATACATCCGCACAGCTAATATTGCAGGGTGTTTACTGTTCACATTCAGCATGTTCATGCTTTCTTTCACAAAGCCAGAGCAGTACTACCAAGTACGTAGCCTCGCGCGGCAAAGCATCTTTCTGCTCAAATGTTGTGTGCAGGTATTTCTAACGCAAGGCGTCGGAATGGGTGCAGGAATCGGCATCCTCTATGTGCCCGCCTCCGCTGTGGTCTCGCATCATTTTCGCTCCCGGAGGGCACTGGCCATGGTAAATATTCCCCGGACGCTCCCACTGCTACACACGACTGACCACATGCAGGGACTCGTCGATTCTGGCGCCGCTATAGGCGGAATCTTCCTCTCCAGTGCGTTTTGACATCTTCGGCGCTTGTTCGCCAATTTTAACAAGTTCGCCAATTCTAACAAAAGTCTCTTCCCACAGTCATGCTGAACAACCTCCTGCACGGACCCACCGGCTTCGTCTGGGGCACGCGCATCACCGCCGCCGTTATCCTCGCGTGCTTCGCCCTCGGAAACGTGCTCATCTCCGTCCCCGCGCGCCCACCTCGCCCCGCGGCGCCGCGTGCAACTACGCTCACCGACGCGCCGTACGTGCTCACCGTGCTGTGGGCGGCTGCCGCGTCTCTCGGGATGTACTTCCCCGCGTTCTACATCCAGCTCTTCGCGCGGCGCCACGGCATCAACCGCACGCTCGCGTTCTACGGTCTCGCGATGATGAACGGAGCCAGTGTGCTGGGGCGCGTAGTCCCGAACTGGCTTGCGGATAGGTGGGGGCGGCTAGAGGTGCTTGCGCCGTGCGCAACGTTAGGAGGCCTTGTGGGATTTGCCATGCTCGGGTGCACGACGCCAGCGGGGCTTGTACTGTTCACTATTCTGTATGTTTCCGTTCGTCGCACGCGCAGCGGACTGGCTAACACCTGACCCTAGCTATGGTTTCTTCTTTGGGGCTAGTAAGCCCAGACCCTTGGTTGTATCCACCCTCTTGCTAATCGTTGCTGCAGGCGTAGCATTATACCTGCCTGTGATCGACGCTCTCACACCCGCAGGCGCCGACAAAGGGTGTGTTCAGACCTCTCTTCTTCTTGTATGGCATACATCTGAAACGATATGTGCAGGAAGCGAATGGGAATGGCTCTGGTGCCCGTTGGAGTCGCCTGCCTCGTCGGGCCCCCTATATCTGGAGCTATACTCGGCAGCTCGTATCGATGGTGGCAAGGCGTCGTATTCGCATCTGTCAGTAGGAATAGCTCATCATGAGCGAACACGCTGACCATGTGTGCGCATCTATTTCCAGGTGACAAATACTATCCCATGCATTTTTCTAGCCGCGGCATTGTATATTTGGCGCAGAAGGCGAGCGGAAGATCGCAAGGATCTTGGCTTGGAGAAGCCTATGTGAGAGCACGCGGCCGCTACTCTGCCGCACTATGAAACTACTTCATAATTACGGGGGCTGCATAGGACTATAGGCGCCTCACTATGTACCGTATAGTCTACAGCATTTTTAACATTCCGAGTGTGCCACATAACATGCCGAGTTTGCTCTCTGCGCACAGAACATAGTCTTTCTACAGTCCCGAGGCAAAGCGAGTCAGGCATGGCGGCCACAGAACATAGTCGTTCTACAGTCCCGAGGCAAAGCGAGTCAGGCATGGCGGCCATCTATGGTATTCAACAAGCTACGACTCGTGATATCTAAGTCTGCTCACAACCTCTTCGCCTTCTCAAAGTTAGGCTTGATCCCATTCTTGTCCTCCACCAGCTTTAAAGTGTCCAAATGAAGCGTACCGTCATATTGGGTCTCCCTCATCCACTTCTCCAGCGTGTACCCGTTCGGGTTCACCTTGCGGTTCCACGCTTCGTCCCGCGGGATGACGTTGTCCCTGAACATGCTCCACCATCCACTGAGGTTCTGCCTCCAAGTCCAAGCCTTCGACCCGGGCTCCGCGTCCGCAGCCAACGGCACCTCGGAATTGAAGTAGTTCTCGAAGTACTCATCAAGAGACAGGCGTACGAAGACCGCCTTGCGGCCTGTGACCTTGGTGAATGTCTCCACCAAGTGATCCCAGCCGACCATCTCGCTGACGACCTCGAGCTCCTGCGCAGAAGTAGCCTCGCGGTGGTCAAAGGTGTAGCGGGCGAAGTAGCCAATGTCAGCGAGGGCGATGAGGGGAGCCTTCCCGTCTTCAATCGGAGCGGCGAAGACGACGGTTCCATCGTCGCGCACGTTGAGGGGCCCCATAACATGCTGATACATCGTAAGGGCGTGGCCCACAGAATCGGCCGCGCGAACATGAAGACTCACGAAGTTGAGCATCTCCATGTATGGGCCGGTGGAGACGATTGACCAAGAGAGTTCGTCGTCGCTGACAACGGACGATTGCGCCTTCATCCATTCGGATACACGTCCCTTCGCATCGTGGTGTACGACGCGGTACAAAGGGTTATAACCGCTTATCTGGTGGTAAAAATGAAGTCAGCCTGAGAATGAGGCCGGCTGCATAGGCACATACTTTTGTGATGTAGTCAAGACCGCTCCATACATAATGGCGCACTCCAGCTTGTTTGGCGAGTTCAAAGATGCGCATGCCCGAAAAGATTTCCCGCTCTTCTCCGACGGTGAAGCTGTCGACATTGACCCACGCGCCGTAGACATCTTTGAGGGCGACAGCGATCGAGGCCAAGTCATTTGTATCTCCTGCGGAGTTCTTTAGCGTGAAGCATCCAAAACATGTGAGAACACGCGCCTTTTAGGACCTGGACACCTTTCGCGGCCAAATCCTTGGCACGCTTATTCGCCGGATCGCGTGTAACGGCGCGGACAGAGTATGGTGACGGAGATCCGTCTGCAGCAAGAGCCAGGAGCGCGTCGATGACGGCAAGACCCTGCGCACCAGTAGCACCGATGACAAGAATGAGTTTGGAAGACATGTGGTGAAATTCGAAGAGACTCGAGGATGAGTTTGGAAGGAGTTTGGTTGCTGCCTTCGATTTCGTCGACTCCTTATGTACTGCGACAGCCTCCGACCACGGTCGGCCAGTCCAAGCCTGCAGAGCGCTCCCGTGCCCGTGGTTCCCTATGGTATACTCCGACGGCGGAGAAGAAGACACTGGAAATATCGGTCAGTACGTCACTGAACGTCACTGACCTGGGATCATCGTGTCGGATATTGGTGGCTATAGTTTGCCCCCGGTCCTCAATGCGGTTGTCCGTCGAGCGAGCGAGCGTTGCTGCAGATCTGCGTCGGCTATGATACTATATCCCGACAGCGGAGAAGGCACTGTGCAATGTCGGTCAGTAAGTCACCAATGGGCGAACGTCGTTTGCGATGTTGGTGGTAGAGTTTGCCCCTGGTCCTAAGTGCAATTGTCCATGGTGCCAGTGACCCCGGGGGGAGCGTCGCTCAACGCGCGCGCTCGTGTTATGCCGCCCGCACACAGTGCAGCGCTCGGGATCGCGCTGCCACGCGCTGGCATGCCACGTCAGCTACAAATTTACGCGAAGCATAGCTTGAAGAGAACCACTGCAAATAATTTAGCTAAGAAGCTTCTAGTAGGCGTAGATTGCAAGTTGTTTGCCCGGACCCGAAGCATCCCCGGCTATTGTCGCCGTGAGTGCTCCGACCTAAGACGTCTGTGAACCCCTCCGATGACCAGGGAGCATATGGCCTAAGATATTGGAGTCTGCAGTTGAGAAATTATGAGTCTGCAGTAGAATCAGTGGCAAGGACAGCGCGCAAAGTTGCGTCAAAGCCTCCGAGGAAGGCAGAGCCGAAGAAGTGCAAGAGTCCTCCATCGATGACTGAAACGGAAGATTCCAGAGCTGGCAAGCAGGCGTTCAACGCTCAACTCGAAGTCGCAAATAGTTGTGAGCCAATCTACTAGCAGAGATCAAAGTTTTGCATAGCATCAACGTTCAACCGACCACGGCACTCTCTTCTCTGCTTTGCGAGTACAACTTGAAACGTCCAGAGCTAGGCAGGCGCTCAGCTCGGGGCCGCAAATAGTTGTGAGCCAGGGCCCAGTCTAACTAGCAGAGATTCAGCATGAGACTCGTGAGGGAAGCAGCAACTGGAGTCACGGTCACGGTGGGACTCGGGTCCCGGCCACTCGGAGTCCCGGCCAGGGCACGCGCTTCGCCCGACTTCTTCCGGTCTCGGCGGTCGACGCATTGCGATCTTGCGCACGCCGCACCTCTCCTTCCTACGTAGTATTGCGTATATTGTTGTCACGTCCACGATGTGGCGGGTTCATTCCTGAACGGTCTCATGAATAGGCTCAAGAGTCAATATTTCTCTCAGCCGCCGCGTAGCGGCGCCTTCTATTCTCTCAGATACGCGCTGCTTTTCCCCTTCTTTCCTTCTCTTCATCCTTATATCCCGACTTCCCTCGGAGTCTGGAAGGAGTGTTTGTCAGACACGAACGTATCTTGGTTCCCTATCAGCTTCTTGAATAGATTTTTTTGTGGCCATCGACTTCATCTCTTCGTCGGCTCGTCTCGTGCATTTCTAGCGTAACGTTTCGGCAACCTGTTCCATTCAACACACTCGCAATACAATTGCTTGGTGTCCCAATAACCTTACCAGGCTTAGAAAGCCTTCTCAGACATCAATTCTCGAACAACGCGATTAAAAAAGGTCTCTGCTATAGCAAAGTTGGGAACCGTCGTCGCTACGAGATCTCGTATAAGAGGCATCGAGAGTCCAATATTCCCGGGCCGCTTACATGACTCTACAATAAAGGGAATTCACAACGCGCATCGCAGCTAACTACAGTATGCAGTAGCTACAACGTATTCACGTCATCAGTAGGTCCTCACAATGTCTTCAACTTCTCTAAGTTAGGGTCAATACCCTTATTATCCTCCACCAGCTTCAGAGCGTCCGCTCGAAGTGTACCGTCATATTTGGTCTCCCTCATCCACTTCTCCAGCGTATACCCGTTCGGGTTTACCTTGCGGTTCCACGCTTCATCCCGCGTGATGACATTGTCCCTGTACGCGCGCCAAAATCCACTGAAGTTCTCCGCCCAAGTTGTCGATCCTAGGGGCGCATCCGCAGCCACTGGCCGCCGGTCAAGATCCACGTAGTTCTCGATCCACTCTTCGATCGTCTGGCGCTTGAAGACCGCTTTGTGGCCTGTGACCTTCGTGAACGTTTCCACCAGGTGATCCCAACTGACCATCTCGCTGACAACCTCGAGTTCCTGCGCAGACGTGGCCTCCCGGTGGTCGAAGGTGTAGCGGGCAAAGTAGCCAAGGTCGGCCAGAGCGATGAATGGAGCCTTTCCGTTTTCGATCGGAGAGGCGAAGACGACGGTTCCATCGTCGCGCAAGTTCAAAGGGCCGATGATACCCTGATAGGTCGTTAAACTCTGCGCCAGTTCGTCACGCGAATAGTATGATCACTCACAACGTGCAGCATCTCCATGTATGGGCCAGTGGAGACAATCGACCAAGAAAGTTCGTCATCACTGACGACGGACGGTTGCGCCTTCAGCCATTCTGCGACACGGCCCTTCGCATCGTAGTGTTCAATACGGTACAAAGGGTTATACCCGCCTTTCTGCCGGTGTTAATGAAGTCAGCTCCAAGAATGAGGTTGGCTATGTTAGCACGTACTTTGGTCACGTAGTCAAGACTGCTCCAAACGAAATGGCGTACTTTGGCTTGCTTGGCAAGTTCGAACGTGCGCATGCCCGTAAAGATTTCCCGCTGCTCTCCCACGGTGAAGCCATCGATATTGACCCACGCGCCATAGACGTCTTTGAGTGCGACAGCGATGGAGGCAAAGTCATTTGTATCTCCTGCAATATTATTCAGTCAAAAATATGAGCAACCAGAAAATACGAGCAAGTAACAAGACATGCCTTTCAGGACCTCGACACCTTTCGCGGCCAAATCCTTGGCACGCTTATTCGCCGGATCGCGTGTAACGGCGCGGACAGAGTATGGTGACGGAGATCCGTCTGCAGCCGGAGCCAGGAGCGCGTCGACGACGGCAAGACCCTGCGAACCAGTGGCACCGATGACAAGAATGAGTTTAGGGGCCATGTAGCAGGATTCAATGAGGCTCGAGGAGTTTGCTCACATTCCCACTGCACTTTGTCGACTCCTCATATACCGCGACCGCGGTCGGCCACGCTCCGATGCCCGTGCTTCGATATGAATTGCGTCCAGGGGTGGGATTTGACTATCTTCATCTGAGGGGCCGTACTTAGCTAGATGCAGTCGACATCGGAAAAGAAAAGAGAAGGTGAATGTCGAATATTTGTCAGTAAGTCCCTGATAAGGCAAGCATAAGTGAGTGACATAGTAATACTTACACTGACTGTAGTCTCCGTTGCCGACCACGCGCGGAAGTACACTATATTGACTGTCGGCGATTACTACTTCCCGATGATAGGTCAGCCCCTGTAGAATAACCCCATTGGCCTTGTGACGGGCTGGTTCTCATCCGTAGAGCGAAATTGGAATGAGCCTAGCAGCGGTGACGACTCTGACGAGTAAATGTGAAGCATAGCTTGCATGAAACAGCAGGAGATGGAAACTAGAACACATAGGTTCGAGTAATTCAGATAAGCAATATTGCTTCGTAGACCCTACCAAGAGCACCCCAAAGTATCGGAGAAGAGGGAGCATACGACCCAAAGACATCGTCTGCAGTTGAGACTGTGAGGAGGCTGAGACACACGACACGCCAGGGGCGGGATAAGTATGAGCCGGAATATTGTAGCGAAATGACGAGGCATTAAGATCAGGTCACTAAAGAAACGTCGTTCAATGCGTTCGATGAACGAGACACAGCACGCAGACCTCAGGCTGGTGATGATGAGGCTCAGCAGTGAGCATCTAGGGACGACGACCCCAAGTGGAGGAGCACGAGGATGAAGCGTCCAGACCAGAAAGCCAACAAGCATTCAACGAGACGATTGCGAAGGGCGCGAAGAGTCAGACTGCGAAGAGCGATCAATGTCAACGTCTAGGCCCCGGTCCCCGGACGAGCCCGGTGCGGCGACGATAGCACGTGCTCCTACACCCCGGCTTCAACTCTGACCTCAACTTCAGTACCATCGTCAGTCAACATGGCGCACAACGCCGACGCCTCGACATCCAAGTCGCCTGCATCCTTCGCAACCGAGTTTGACATCCTCAAGGCCAACCACAAGTTCCTCCGCGACGACGACGACAGCGGGCACACGGCCTCGTCCTGGAACGACCAACTCGCGCAGAAATACTACTCGAGCCTGTACCGCGAGTTCGCCGTGTGCGATCTCAAGCACTACAAGTCAGGAAACGTGCGTCTATCGTGTTTCCTCTGGCTCGCGACATGCTGACTGATGGGCGATCCAGTTTGCATTGCGGTGGCGCACCGAGGCGGAGGTGCTCTCGGGCGCGGGCGAGACGACGTGCGCCAACGTGCGCTGCGAGCACCACGAGCCGTCTCGCGGGCTGGACGCGCGCGCCGTCGTCCCCCTTAGCACGCTCGAGCTCCCGTTTGCGTATCTCGAACACGGGCAGTCGAAGAGCGCGCTTGTGAAGGTGGTGCTGTGCGCCCGCTGCACGAAGAAGCTTATGTGGAAGCGAAGCCACGAGAAGAAAGGTGTGAGTGGGGCGGGGGTGGAGAAGGATGGGAAGGACGGGAAAGAGAAGGGTCAGCCAGCTCTGGAGCTGATCGGAGAGGACGGGCGGGAGAAAGGGAAGCATCGACATCGAGGGCGAAAGGGCGAGGCAGAGGGAAGAGGAAAGGAAACATCGAAGCGCAAACGACACTCGCGGTCCCGATCGCCGCGAGAACGCCCACCCTCGCATCATGGAAGAAGACCCAAGTCTCCGAAGTCGTAGTGCTTGACCAAGCCCACCGGCATGGTTTGATCGCGTCGCGAGTGAGTACAGAATTACAGCGAGTCTACAATGTGTGTACATGTAACCAATATTAGTTGCCAGATGATATGCACAAGGTGCACCAGCGCACCCCTCACGACGAATGCAAGAATGTCAGCACCTACGGAAGAACAAAGGGTCAGACGTCGTTGCGCCACACAAGTCCGGGACGAGACGTACGAATTCCTCGTAGTGATGCAGGACCTCGCGGAGCTGTTTCCTGGATATCTCTGCGCGGAAGAGGATCTCATCGTCTGTGCATTTGCCATCGAAGTACTGGTTGATCCTGTCGCATGTGCTGGTCAGCCTGACGAAGAACACCGGAGAGGCGATGACATACTGTTCAAAGCGCCGGGACACGACCTCGTCTTTACCTTCAGACATCGCCTGCAGCCACTGTCGCTCTACGAACGTTGCTCTCCCAGGGTCCGAAAGGAGCGTGGGCTCCGATACGTCTTCGTACAGGACAAGCTCGTCACCCTCGCCGTCCACGCTATCCACCTCCTTGTCCTCTATCTCCTCATCTAGCTCTACCTCCATGATGGGCGGCTCCACGCGGCTTGCCTGACTGCTCGACCCGCGACGCTCGAGCGCGAGCCAGCGCGAAGACTCGAAAAGGTCATCGAGCTCCGCCCCGTCCCTCTCGCTTGCGCTGGCCGAGCGCTCGCGGCGCCCGCGCGAATGCTCTCCCTGCCAGCGAATCTTGCGGCGCGACTTCAGCGCGCGGTGCACGCGCTGCTTGATCGCGACGGGCACGACGATGCGGATGCGCAGGTGTAGCGTCACCAGAAGCCCGCGCTGCAGCATCCAGAGGACGACGTTGTGGTAGAGTGGGAGGCGGTCTTTCGACTTGACGATGGTTGCGTAGAAGTGATTGGACGAGGAAGCGGAGATTGTGGAGAGGAGCTGGGGTAGGGAGGGGATGGTGCGGTCTGGGAAGGCTTCGCGAAACTCGGTCGCGAGCTCCTTGACGCTTTGAAAAAGCATTTGAGGTTCAAAGCTGACGAGCGAATATGGCAGGGAGCACTTACGGTGCATCAAATTGGTTGGGGACAGTGAATACAGTCTTGAGCCCGCGGTGCACGATATCGACTACCTTGGCACGGCGGTGATGCACGAGCCATCGTACGATGGGGAACACCTGCGACTCGAGATCCCAGTCGAGGAGACTGGCCATGTCCACGAGTCTACACCAGCCAAGGCACATTAGGGTCATGCAGAAGGAAGCGAGGGCATAACGTACGACAGTGTGACGTCGGCCATCTCGAGAAACTTGATCAGCTGCTCGGCGAGTATCCTGTCCTCCTCACGGACGTTCGACCCGCGTATGCTAGCATACACGTCTATCCATTCCCTACCTTCCCGGCCGTCGAGCAGGAGCAGGCTCTTCCACGGCTCGAGGCTCGGGAGGCGCCACGCAAAACTGAGCTCGGGGCCCCAGGGGTTCTGGTCGGTCGTGTCGCCATCGCCCTGGTACACAAGGTCAGCTGGGTCTGCTTCGTCTTCGCTGTGGAGGAGGGAGTCGAGATACGGAGGAAGCTGGAGTTCCAGAGGGAGGTTGTGAATGGTGAGATGAGCGAGGGAGCGGGATTTGATAGCTTCGTAGAGCGTTTTCAGGGCCGGTGCGATAGAGGATTCAAGAAGGGCTTGCGCCATATATGCGTCATAAGACTGATCTTAAAACTGTTCGTCAGATTTTCTCTTCCGTCCATAGATAGGATGCATACTTTTAGCAGCATATTTCTCCTTCAACCCGCCCAATGTATCACACTCCTGCTCCACGAAGTTCGACAGGATTTGCTCCTGGAAGAGCACCGCCGTCAAAGTAAACGCGACTTGCTCGTAGATTATGTCGAAGTATTTCTGCAAATTTCCGGACGCGGAGGACGAGGGGTCTGGGAGATCGTGGACGAATACGACATGGAAGGTATCCAGTGATGGTGACTTCTGAGCCGGAGACGCCGAAGGCGAGCTGGGCACGAGACTGTCGTCAAGCTCAGTGGACAGGGAGAGGTCTTCACCGGAAGCCCGCCGCTTCTTCGACACCCTCCCGCGCATGGTCATCCTCGGCCGCTCCTGCTTGTTCTTCCACGACCCGTCCGACTCCGCGCACACAGGGTGCCCCACGAACATCAGATCGTCCACGGCCAGGATGAACTTCTGATGGCATAACGCGCGCTTCGGGGAGAGGGTATTCGCGATGAACTCGGACGAGTACCCGAGGACGTCGTCCCAGTGGTCCTTGATGGGAGTGTCGTCCGGCGCGCTGTCAAAGTCATATGCGCCGTCCTTTACTGGGGACGTGCGTCCCGACGGTGCGGAGTGTGTGTGCGAATGCGAATGCGAATGCGACGCGGAGTGCGAGAACGAGACGGAGCGGTCGCGCACCGTGTTTGGGCGTTTCCACACGTAGTCCCACTCGTCGTGTGCACGCCGAAGTTCCTTCGTCGCGTCGCTGGCCGCGCCGTGTGCGGCGCGCCAGGGATTGTCGTACGTCTCGAGCTCGGGGTCGGTCGCGAGGCGCGGGCGCGCAAGGCGGGGAAAAGATTTGGGAGAGGGCGGCCAGCGGCAGACTACGCTTTCTCCACGCGCGGAAGAGGTGACTAGGAGGATTGCGAGGAGTGTTTCTGCCATGTTGAGTCGGATCGTGAAGAATCAGGTGGCCTGTGGCCGACGTTGGCGGTTAGTCAACCAGGGTCAGTGGCAGAACTAACTTACCCACATTGACAACGAGGATACGCGCATGATGTTCGCCAACTATATATCGCTCGTGAAACAGGACGATTGGATTCAAGGTGACATGATACCCTCGCTGCCGCCGCGCTCAACGGTCTACGTTCAAGTCTGTTCAAGTTCGTGCTACTTAGTCAGCACCTCCGCAAGTTGCCCGCCGCTACTAGTACTTAGTCTGGTCTCGCTCTCATCATCTTCCGAGATTTTGCGGCTGCCGTAGTAGCCAGCCTTCAAAACAGAATAACCCTTATATGGATAAGCTTATCCGGGACAAGTCGGTCCCGTGGTAGCTTCCAGCCGTCCTCGCCCGCCGAGAGGTTTTGAAGCGAATTGCGTACGGTAACGGATGTCTTCCCACATCAAATTTTAAATTCTGACTCCTGATTCGTAGTCCGTGGACAGTGCAGAACAAAGCACTTCCCGTTGACGTCAAAGCCCGTAGAGCTGGGAGAGCTACGGAACAAGCCCAGCCTTCAACGTTCAACCGGGACAGCGGTTGGCGGCGTCACAGAGTTCCACTCACTGCAGCCAGACAAACGGGAGGGTCTACGCCCCAGCGATCTGTCCCATGCCTGGCAAGTTGCACGCAATCAATAACATGGCGTGCGTTTTTCAGACCTCACGCCGGTCCCTTCGTCGCCAATATTCTGACGGCCATCCGGTCGTCCTTAACAATGGCGAGCAAGTTACTGCACGGAGAACTTCATATTACATCGCGACGATAAGTCCTGCGCACAATGAATACATAGGTTCACCTCGTCTCTTTGAAAACGCGCAAGAAGAGGCTCATTATAAGCCGGCTATCAACCACGGGAAGGCTACGTCGTGGTCAAGTTCGGCGGTACCTGCCTTCAACGCAGCCTTCACTTGCTTCTCGAAGTTGATTACCAACTTGAATTCATCGTCACGGCCGGCTTGCGTCATCGCTGAATGTGCCCATATTTTCTTGATCTCTGGAACTGCTTTACGAATTCGCTCCATGATGGGCAGCATATCCTTCAAGGGCGATCGAGATAAGGAAAGAATGTCGAGGCCGAGTTTGAGGAACCCTGATAGAGTGTATGATTAGCATTCTGCTCCTACAATGAGCGGGGACTTACAAGGGTGCGACTCGTCATCAGCGGGATATTTATCGGCCGCCAGTAAGTATGATTCCGCGGCCCTCCTGAAGAGCGGTTCTAACTCCTCGAATGGAGCGGTCCTGAAGTTACGGCGTGCCATGTTATGGAGGACAAAGCCTTTCATGCTAACCGACAAACAACCTCAGACAAGAATCAGTGGCTTAAGGACTTGACCTACCTTAGAGCGTGTCCTTCGACATAAGTCCAGAATGCGAGCTTGAAGCCGGGCGGAGCCAGTTGATCCGGAGGCGGAGCCGCTCGAACATCAGCCAGCATGTCTTCGGCTTCTCGAAGAAGGCCGTCTAGAGTGAATCTCCCAGAATCCGGCTCCTTCTGGTATGCCTTCAAAACACAACGAATGGTCAGCCATTGCCAATTAGAGAAATCTAACCGCGACGCACCCTCATGTAGCACTCAATGCGCTGAGCGCGTATGCCTCTGATGAAGGATTCCTCAAAAACAGCGCCTCGATCGATCGTGGGCGTATCGGCCCATTCCGCCCTTCCCCAGCGCAGAATGGCCAATACCTTGTCGTACTCCATGACCGCTTCAATGGGGTCATCCCGGAGACCGGCAGCAATGAAGCCATGCATGAAGATTATTCTAAGCAGGGTCAGAAAAGAGGGAATAGGTTAAACTCGGCAGGAAAAATAACCTGATGAGGAGTGCGATGGCTGGGCGGGCGCTTTCAAAGCCTCCGGTGGCGTGTAGTCGTCGAAAGTCTTCAATGACGGCATCAACGTTTCGTTTTGTGTCGATGTCGACAGCTTTTGCCATCTCCGCTTCCATTCTCACTGTCATGGACAAGCATATGAGCGAGTTACTCACTGTTAGATATATCCAGACAAACCTTGCATGTTGAACTTTGTGAACCAGTCAGGATGGCTTATGTGGAAACAGCGAGAATCTTGTAGGACGGCATTAGTTATTTCTGCAATCAGCTGTTTAAGAGTCAAGGAAGATGAGAGCGAGGCAGTCATTCCAAAGTGCAGGTCACTTACTGCTGTCATTCCAGTCATTGTGAAATTGCCTGCTCGCTGTACTAGCTGCACTGCAAACATCCCTTGTACGGCCTGCTGGAATTGCTGTGCGGAGCTCAGAACGCTGTTTCAAGCCAGCTCAACATTTTGGACTTACATCGGCTGCTTCCACAATTACCCACGCCTGAGAGAAGACAAGGAATTCAGTCAGCGATCCACACCAGTGGCATGAAGTGAAAGCTCTTCACACTGCTGTTCCAATTGCGCGCCATTTCCAAAGCTGGTATTAGATTTTGAGCGCGTGCCCATGGCTGCTGATCATTTGGAGTCTGCACAATGACGCCGCCCGGTCCAACTCCGGGGGGAGTCGGATACGGACTGGGAGGCGCACGCGGCGCGCTCGCAGCGCGCGCACGTTCAGCACGTTGGTGGAGTCGACTATTTGCGAGGTGGACGAGATACTTCTCTCGGATCTCGGTTTCAGCTGGAGTTCGTTTTCCCTCCGCTGGCATGGTGTCGATCGCAGCCTGCCAAGAGTCGATAGCGGCATCGTAGAGCTGCAGAGCCTGGGAGGAGGATGAAGAATGAGACAAATGACGGCATGTAAGGAGATAAAGCGCACATCTTGGGCTGTGGCAAGACGCGCCCACGCCTTCGTAAACGTGTTATCAATTTGGGTGGCCTATGTCATGAGAGTGTATGTGAGACTACGATGCTGGCAAGATGCTGGTTGCGAGCAACCGACCTTCCGTGCGTCCTTTTCGGCAGCAGCGTGTCTGAAAGAACGGGGAACAAGGGGGGAACATTGAGTTAGTTCACTGAAAACCGAAACGACTGACTGACGCATTTAGAGCAAGGTGGCAGGCCGCTCTGTTAGAGTAAAAGACAGCATTGGCGTCGTCCAGAGCAATAGCCGCAGTGTATTTCTTGATGGCCTGAGCAAACTTCTTCTGCGTGAAGAGCGCGTTGCCCTGGTTCTTGAGCTCACTTGCAGACATGGAAGTGAAGGATTGGGGGAGGGGATGGCGGCTAGGAGAGAAAGAGAACACTATCCTTATATCTCCGCAGGCGGGGTTCCTGCAGGCGGGGTTCGCTGGCCACGTTGCCAATCATACTTTGTCAAGGCTTTAGCCTACCATATAAGTAAGAAGAGTAAGTGCATGCCGGCTGCATGGGAAATTGGGATTTGGCCTCTGATGAGGTTGATTTTGGAGAAGGCCGCGAGGCGTGAGAACCTCACCATGTTACTTCGAAGGCCAAGCGGCCGCATAAGCTGCGCATTGATAAGGCATGATGATCATTCAAAACCGACGCGCCACTTCTCCATAATTCAGAAAAAGTCAAGTTTACACCATGGGGGCAGCACGTCGTCATCGATGCTTGCTTTTCCCAAGGCCACCTCCGCCAACACAAATTCCTCAAAGTCAAGCACGTCCTGCAGCGCCTTGTCACGGCCTCCTTGAGCCATGGACGAATATTCCCAGATCTTGAGCATTTCTGGGATAGCAGCTCGGATACGCTCAATGACTGGTAGGCATTCTTTCATTGGCGTTCCAGCAGACCATTGTGCGTCGAGTCCGATCTTCAGGAACCCTTGACGACAGTAAGGGCGATATTCAAGAGGGAAAACGGAACGGTACGAACAAACATGGTGCTCGTCGTCTCGGGGGTACTTCTTTGCGGCTTGGTAATAAAATTCAGCAGCCTTGCGAAGAAGAGCTCGTGCTTCTTTTATGTCCTTGAAGTCATGCACGCGGACCCTCTCATATAGCGCGAAGCCCTTGATACTGCCCGAGATGTCAACACCGGTTCAATATGTCGCAATCAAAAGATACACACCTAAGCGCGTTTCCTGCGGGGGATGTCCAGAATGCAGACTTGAATGCTGCATCCCCCGTGAAGTCCGATGAATGCGCAGCTATCTCTGCTAGTATGTCCTCCGCTTCCGCAAGCAATGCATCGAGTGTGAACTTCCCTGATGTCTTCTCGGCCTTCACCACCTGCTCACAGCTATTCGACACCGGTAGAATTGAATACGCAGAACTGCTCACCTGCATGTAACTGTTCAGGCGGACAGAACGAATGCCTCGAATGAAGGTGGATTCTAGAACTGAGCCTCGAATGTATTTGCCGACGTTCGGCCACTCCTCCCTTCCCCAACGTAGGACCGCAAGGACTTTGTCATATTCGGCGACAGCTTCAGCGTGCTTCTCCTCTAACCCTTCTGCCATGAACGCGTTGAGGAACAACAACCTTTTGATGAACAGGAGTGAATAACGGACAGCAAGGGGGACTTGGCCGAACCGACCTCGTCATGAGTGCGATAGCGGGGCGAGACTTCTCAAAACCGCCGGCGGCATGGATGCTTCGAAACTCAGCAATAAGCCCGTCAGCAGAGAGCTTGCTTTTCATATTGCTAATCCCGGCATATGAGGTTTCCATTTTGACTGCCACAATGGCAACGTGTGAGCTAGATCGAGCGAACGAAAAGCAGCGCTTACCCTGTTCATGAAGTTTTTCTATCCAACCCTCTCGCGCAATATGGAAACAACGGTCGTCTTGCAAGACAGCATTAGTGATCCCTTCAATGACCTGGAAGACGGTGATGTTAAGAGCTAGGTTCGAGAAAGCTCGGGAGAGTGACGCACCCCAGGTTTGCCGTTAAACCTATATCCTTCGGCCGACACCGTCATCGTCAACCGAAACATGGATTCCACGGCCTCAATGAGCTCCTGGTTTGGTTTATCAGTACACCTGACTTCAAAAATGACTGATGTACGGACGGTGGCCGCAGAGTCGATCACAAAGGCCTGCAAGACTGGAGTCAGCCGGCGAATCGCTCAAAGAACCATGAACGGGACGCACGCTACTATCCATCTGTCCACGACGTATGAGCATGGGCAACAAGTTCTTCGCGCGTACCCACGGCATTTCACGGTTTTTATGTTTCCATAGGACTGGCGGCGTAACCACACGAGAATCTGGCTGCACAACGTGCTTTGATAGCTCGATGCTTCTGGAAAGGCGCTCGACATACATGTCTCGCGTAGTCGTCTCCGCAGCGGTGAGGGTACGGGATGGGACGTTCAATACCGCCTGCTCCCATGCGGCGATGGCCTTCGAGTGAAGTGCAAGTGCCTACGCTTATTGGACATGATAAGAGGTCTGCGAGGAGATAGACGATAAGACACGCACATCGAGGGCAGTGCCGAGACGGCCCCATGCTTTCGTGAAAGTAGGGTCAATTTCCGTGGCCTGTAGAATATATATGAGCAAGAGGAATGCGCTGGGGACGCAGGGCGCACTTTGGCAGCGTCGTCCTTTGCTTTCTCATAACTGCGACGCGTTAGATCCTTCACCATCTCAAACATGACAGGCAATCTCGACTCACTCGCTCAGAGCAAGGTAACATGCTGCCCTGTTCGAGTAAAAGAACTTGTCCTCGCCGTCAAGCGCAATAGCTGCTGAGTACTTCTCGATGGCCTCCGGGTACTGTTTCTTGGCGAAAAACGCGTTGCCTTGCTCTTTCAGCTCACTGGCCGACATGACAGTGGAAGAGATGGCTGGATGATGGCGGATAGCGGTGGAAGGCCATGTTTATATCCAAGTGGCCACGTTGCGACTTTGTACGTCCTATCCGTTTTCTTCAAAGATCGAATTCACACTAATTCGGAAGTCATGTGGCGTAACGCCAAGCTAATCCCCCCACAAGACGGCGGGCTGATTCCTGAAGTCTGAACAGATGTCCTTAACTTTTCTTTCCATGAAGCAAACCAGACACGGGCTACTCCAGTACATACCACCCAATCTATCTATCGCCTCTTGCGCCCAAAAACCTTCGCCAGCTCCTCACCCTCAACATCCTTCAAGATCCCCACAACCCGCCTCGCGCCCACCACATCCTTCCTCACAAACAGCGCCTTGATGAACATCTTATACAGCGGTCGCACATGCCTCGAGAACAAAATCTTGCCCTTCGGCGTAGGCAGTATCAGGCCCTCCAAGGCAGACGACGCGCGCGCGGCCGCTTCGTCCGTCGCACCGAAGGGCAACCTCGCGCCGGCGGCGGTCGCGCCGACTGGGTACCCGCACCACACGAGGTGGTCGAACAGCGCGCGCACCTGCGTGCCGTCGAGCACGCGCGGCCACCGCAGCACGGCGCCCACGACGATGTTCGTCGTCACGCGGTCCGGCACGAACGCGCACTCGCGGACGAGGTAGTCGAGCGTGCGCATGACGCCGCGCACGCCGCGCAGGTTGCGCGCCTTCGCGAGCACGGCGTGATTGTGCAGGATGACGTTTCCGAGCGTGGTCTGCGTGCTGGCGTCGTGGAGGGGCAGGATCCGCCGATGGAGCCTTCGAGCAGCGCGCGGACTGCGGATATGGGCAAGGGATTGGAGCCCCTGGCGCACGGCCACGACGTCGGAGGGCGAAGGTCGAACAACAGCAGCAAGCCAGCGCTGGATGCGCAACCCAGCCAAGGACTTGGGCCTCCCAAACCGCGTGGCCCGTGCCACGGTCATCGACAGTGATCGCTCCGCAACATGTTTGCCGGCACGCGCCGCCAGTGCACTGGCCCCGCTCCTCGACAGACTGAAGAACAGCAGTCTTCGCCAGCGGGGCGTCATGAGAGGATACAACGCGGCCACGTCGTCCACCAACTTCGACGCGCTTCGGAACTGTCGGTGGCGGAGAAGTGCTCGCAACAGCGTGCCGATGAACCGTGGGCCGAAGAACTTCGGCTGCTTCGCCCGCACGTTTCTGAAGATAGGGAGCACGGCTGCCGGCTGGGCGGAGTGCACCAAGGCGAGCAGCGCCCACGAAACACGTCCGCGGAGGCGCGGCGGTACTGGAGCCGGGGAAGCAGACCATTCGAGCAGCGCGGTCTTTAGGATGCCGGCGACTTGCAGGTCGATGTACCAGTTGCGTTCCCGCGCTAACTGCAGAAGGAGTGCTGCAGCCAATGCTTGACCCTTCTCCCCATCAGCGGGCCACTCCCCGAACATCGGAATAGCAAGGTCGATCCGGCCCTCCTCCACGAATGCGAGGCACAGCGGATACCGCACCCGCGCCGGAATATCCAGATACCGCCCCCACAGCGCATACATGTCCCACGCGAGCTGCGCATCGACGCGCGCGAGCCGGACGAGCGTGTCCGCTATGAGCATGCCCTGCCACTGCGGGAAAGCGACGTAGTGCGGCAGCGCGCCGACGACGTCCTCCCAGACCGTGTGCCCGCACACCGCGCTCGCGACGATATACTCAACCGCGAGCAGCTGCACCTGCCGCCGCGCGACGTCGTCGCCGACGTCGAATGTCCAGAAGCCCGTGTTTGCGACGCGCAGCACGCGGACGCGCAGCGCGTCGTCGGTTGTGCGTGCAGAGAGGCGGAAGAAAGTCGCGAGGATTGGGCGGATGAGCGCGGGATGGACGGAGCGGTCTTCCTGTACGGCCGCGGACCACATGCGCCAGAGCGACCGCACGAAGGCCTGCAGGTCTGCACCGACGTCATGCGTGCGGCTGATGCGCTCGAGGACAGTGAGGACGGTGATGATGTTGAAGTCCACGGTCGACGTGCGGTGCGCTGCGGGAGTATGAAAAGCGGAAGCGCCCGCAGAGCTAAGGGAAGTCGAGGATGAGTTGGCTAGTGCGAGGAGCACGAGGTTTCGCCACTGGGAAGACGGTTCGGTATTAAACATCGTATGTGCTTGCTGGCGTGCCCAGTTTTGCAAGGCGGACTGCGACGGGGTGAGGAGGGTCCGGACATCGCGTTGCGGGAATATCACTTGAGTGACTTGGCGCGTCATGTCGGTCGCACTGATGCTGAACATTGCGTCGTGCTCGACTGCCTCGTTTTGGGAGCTTTCCTCAGGCTGTGGCTTCAATTTGTTGTCGGGCAGTGCCAACCGATGCGCGATGAGGTCCAACAGGTCGAGTTTCACGTCCTCCAACATCGCGTCTGCCCTGTCAATGAGGATGGTCCAGAAGAAGTGCAGGAGGCGACGAGAGGTATGCGTTTGCCGGCGGAGGAGAGCAGATATCCATCCAGCAGCCTCTACGGTTGCAGTAGGCCGGCTGAGAGAGATTAGAGTTTGGATGTACTGGATATGCGCATCGGGATCGGCAGAGTGGAAGTTGGTGCGCATATAGGCTCTACGCGCTTCATCGAGTGCGCCAGAGGCTGAGCAATGATTGAACGAGAGACGAGGTTAGCCTAGTGACAGAGAGCGACAATGAAAGAGCGTACCATCCTCGACGAAATCAACTGTTACTCCCTCCACTCCAGCCTCTCCCAAGCGCGCATTGACCAGCCAATACAAGTCCGCACTTCCCAACTCCTTCCCATACTTCTTCATATCCCGCAGCACGTGCAGCATGAAACCCCACCACTGCTTGCGATCGCCCTCCTCCATATAGCCCGCAAGCTTGCTGGTATACGCGCCGGCACCCCGCCCATGCGAGAGCGTACCGAACAGCGCCAAAAGGCCCGAGAAACGCGTCGACGAGAACTCTTCAAGGGCACCATTGGAAGCGGCGCGGAGGTACAAGCTACGAATCTTGCGCGCTGAGAAGAGTACAGGCGCGTCCGAGGCGATGTTGTTGGGGGAGAGGAGCTGCCGGAGGAGCTTGATAGGTGGCGTCTTCTGGCGCGCCGAGGACGCCAGCGTAGGTAGCGCGGAGCGCGTCTCCGACAAGGAGATGGAAGAGCCGTGGGGAGCCACGGCCATCGATGGTGATACAACGCGAGGGTTCACCTCCGTCAGCGCGTTCGACACGTCGACGTGTACGCTTGAGGCGTTGCCGCCCAAGCACCGGGTGCTATATGCCGACCCGGGTACACGTGGAAGACAGCTAGTTTGTACCAGTCAGCTTTGACTCTGAATTGAAGCGCTGCAGGAAACCCACGGGCGAGTAGACAGCGAGGCGTCGCGCCCGCCCAAACGCTGGACGGTCGACAGTCCCCATCGCAACATTCCATTGCATGAGAGAAAGAAGTACAGCGCGCTCCTCAGCTGGCTGCGTGACTATCCTCTGCGCACCTTTGCGACGTCGAGAGGCGGGCTGAAATGAAGGACGATGTAAGCTGTGGGAGCGGCGCGACGTCGAGCGCGTGTCGCGCTGGCTGGCCGAGGCGGAGGCGGCATGTGCCGGGCGGGCGTCGAACTCTAACTCTCTTTGCGCGTCCTCATCGACACGACGCCGCTGCGTGAATTCTTCGACACTCATACTCGCTCACCAGTTGCCTTTAAAAAATCCATTGGCACTCAGGTTCGTGGACTTCTGTCGATGGTGGTCGCTATGTTTCAGTCGCTCATCCCCATATCTTTGTTGCAGAGGTCAATTGGGAGGCACTCGGTACCTTCATTCACGCACCCTCTGTAGCCTTATCTCCGTTCTGTGAGTGCATTTCACCTCCGGACGGACAGCAGAGGACTTACTATCCTTCCCAGATACTAAAATCACTCACAATGGGTGCCAGCCGTGCCGAGAAAGAGCTCTACTTCGATAAGCTCCGCAAGCTCATCGCGGAGTACCGTACGTTTCACGCGCCGTCTTCCCCCGAACCCCACCTTATGAGGTCCTCTTTCAGCCTCCATCTTCATCGTGAACGTCGACAATGTCGGCTCGAACCAGATGCATCAGATCCGTGTCGCGCTGCGCGGCAAGGGTGTCGTCCTGATGGGCAAAAACACGATGGTCCGCCGCGCGCTGCGCACGATCATCTCCGAGAACCCGTCGCTCGAGCGCCTCCTTCCGCACGTCCGCGGCAACATTGGCTTCGTCTTTACTTCAAATGACCTCGCCGAGGTGCGCGACATCGTCGTGGCGAACAAGGTTGCTGCCCCCGCCCGCGCGGGCGCGTTCGCGCCCCTGGACGTGTCCATCCCCGCCGGCAACACGGGCATGGAGCCCGGCAAGACGTCCTTCTTCCAGGCGCTCGGTATCCCGACGAAGATCGCGCGTGGCACGATCGAAATCGTGTCGGACGTCAAGGTCGTCACGGCGGGCACGCGTGTGGGGTCCTCCGAGGCGACCCTGCTCAACATGTTGAACATCTCGCCGTTCACGTACGGGATGACGGTCGTGCAGATCTACGACCAGGGCAACGTGTTCTCGCCCGAGGTGCTCGACATCGATGCGCAGGAGCTCGTCGATCGCTTCCTGTCGGGTATCAAGACCATCGCCGCGATCTCGCTTGCGCTCAAGTACCCCACGATCGTATCGGTCGCGCACTCCCTCGTCAACTCGTACAAGAACCTTCTCGCCATTGCCCTGGCTACCGAGTACACGTTCGAGGGTGCCGAGAAGGTGCGTCGTTTTTTTGTCTCTGCTTTATGTATCCATTCTTTGTTCTTTGTGATGGTATTATTACACTGAAAATACTGAACGTCGAAAGACAAAGTAGAGTATTTAAACCCTTTCTGATCTTTGAGCTTTTCGTATTCATGTCGTTGTGAACTGGATGATGGATGCTGACTACCGTGCCCAGGCCAAGGAATACCTCGCCAACCCCGAGGCGTTCGCTAGCGCCGCACCTGTTGCGGAGGCTGCCCCTGCCGAGGCTGCTCCTGTTGCCGAGGAGAAGGAGGAGGAGAAGGAAGAGTCTGATGATGATATGGTGCGTCCAACTTTTCAATGGCATGGGAGGCTCACTGACGACGTTCGCAGGGCTTCGGGCTGTTCGACTAAGCTGTCTCGCGCTGTACATACACTCCATGTATCTAGAGTTTCGTGCACGATCAATCATGACATTCTGATACCGATGGAATGAAGCTATTAGCGCTTGGACGCGAACGTGCGCTCGTAGCATCGTTCTCTGATGGTGGTTCTTCCGGGCAAGATGCATCCTTCGCGTCGCTGGAGGACGGATCGATACGCCGTGTTCCTAGGGCTGTAAGTTGTTGCTGGCAGAACTCTACGAAGGTAGATATGCGGGAGAACGTCGGTCAAGGAGGAGGTCGGTCCGTTTCGACCACGGCTAGCGGACCCCCGCGACCCCAAGACAGGAGGCCCTATGTATTCACGTGACAGACGCGTCGCGTCCTCCCCAGTCTCTGCGGACTCTGCGTGCCCCAGCTTGCATTGCGAGAGCTGGCCTGGTGCGCAAGGAAGAGTTCTTCCCGCCGAGATCAAAGCCGCTCGAGCGCTTCAACTGGCAGCGAAGAGGTCGCAGAAGTCCGGAGCAAGTCCGGGCCGGCGGGCGGGGGAAGATTTTCCTGATCTGCCTCGTACCCCCACAACCTGCGCCGACACGTCGCCTGTCCCAGCTGAGGTCGCCGCTGTATGCCCTTTACAATGTCGCGCGAGTGGCGAGACAGCGCCGAGTGGAAGAAAAATGGGAGATTGGAGGTTGCTGGGGGCCTCTGCGCGCCATGACATCACCTGGCCGTCTGGCAGAGCGCGATGACCGAATTGAGCAAACCGAGGGATCCGATAACTCTCCTCATAAGACCACTCCCCAACCTCTGTTCCCCCGTCTCCTCCTCGTTGACGCCCCCCACCATGGCCAGCGAGCAGCACCTCGTCGTCGTCTCCAACCGCCTCCCCATCACCATCTCCAAGGATGCCGCTGGCGAGTACCACTTCAAGATGTCCTCTGGCGGGCTCGTCAGCGCCCTCTCCGGAACAAAAAAGTCCATGACTTTCACCTGGATCGGCTGGCCAGGCTTCTTCATTCCCGTCAAGGACCGTGCCATCGTTGACGCACGCCTCCGCGACGAGTACTCCTGCCAGGCCGTCTACCTCGACGACGACGTCGCCGACCGCCATTACAATGGCTTCTCCAACTCCATCCTCTGGCCCCTCTTCCACTACCACCCAGGCGAGATGAACTTCGACGAGGAGAACTGGCTCGCATACCGCCAGGCCAACATGCGCTTCGCAGAGGCCGTGTACAAGCACCTCCGCCCCGGCTCCATGGTATGGGTCCAGGACTACCACCTCATGCTCCTCCCCATGCTTCTACGTGGTCTCGTCACTTCCGCTGACGCGACGCGCGACTTCACCGCCAACGAGCTCGCAAAAATTCGGGAAGACATCGGTGGCGAAGACGCCCCCGAGCCCATCTCAGACGTGAAGATCGGCTTCTTCCTCCACACGCCCTTCCCCAGCAGCGAGATCTACCGCATCCTCCCTGTGCGCCGTGAGGTCCTGCTCGGCATTCTCTACTCAGACCTCATCGGCTTCCACACGTACGACTATGCGCGGCACTTCCTCTCCTCGTGCACGCGTATTCTCGGCCTGCCCACCATGCCCAACGGAGTCGAGTTCGAGGGCCGCTTGGCGCACGTCGGGACCTTCCCCATTGGTATCGACCCCACCTCCTTCACCGACAACCTCCAGAAGGAGTCCGTGAAGAAGCGCATCAGCGCTCTTGAGCAGCGCTTCAACGGCGTCAAGGTCATCGTCGGTGTCGATCGCCTGGACTACATCAAGGGTGTCCCGCAGAAGCTGCATGCCCTGGAGCTCTTCCTCACGCAACACCCAGAGTGGATCGGGAAGGTGCGCGATGCCCCCCTTCATCGATACGTTTTTCAGCCCAGTGCTTCTTCTGTGCGTACATGTGGGGAGAAATCACGCGCGTGATCGCGTCTCGAGACTGGGCTTGTTTCCCGGATCGGCGTGTCTCTGATCATTTGCCGGCGATGCAGGGTGCTTCGGATCTCATCTAATCTTTCTTTGTTACAGGTTGTCTTGGCCCAACTCGCTGTGCCATCACGGCAGGACGTCGAGGAGTACCAGAACCTCCGCGCCACGGTAAACGAGCTCGTGGGGCGAATCAACGGTCGCTTCGGCACTGTCGAGTTCATGCCCATTCACTTCATGCACAAGTCATTACCATTCGACGAGCTGTGCGCGCTGTACGCTGTTAGCGATGTCTGTCTCGTGTCAAGTACGCGTGACGGTATGAACCTTGTGCGTCCTCTCACCCATCCATTCTGTGCAGCCGCTTACCCCCTCTCAAGGTGTCCTACGAGTACATCGCATGCCAGCAGGCGCGTCAGGGTGTCATGATCCTCTCCGAGTTCGCCGGCGCCGCGCAGTCGCTCAACGGCTCGATCGTCGTGAACCCGTGGGACGCGCAGCAGGTCGCGGACGCGATCCACGAGGCGGTGACGATGGACGCGGAGACGCGCGCAGAGAACCACCGCAAGCTGTTCAAGTACGTCACCAAGTACAGCGCGGCGTTCTGGGGCACGTCCTTCGTGAAGGAGATGCAGAAGCTCGAGCAGAGCGCGAACGGGCAGGTTGACAAGGGCGGCGTCGCGGAGCTGCTGCCGGGCAGCGCGGGTGGCACGAAGCTCTCGTCGACGGCGGTGGAGATTGATCGGTCATGAAAGGGAGGGGATGCAATAGAAGTATCTTGGGCGTTGTAGGTGGATCTGCGTGCGTTGGTTGTTGTGTCAAGTTTTGAACATTTTTATTCAGATTATAGTACCACCAATGTTGTATACATAGAGTATATCAGTAAACACGCCTGCAATTTTGCAAGGAAGAAGGCAGCAGATGTCCGCGTGTTGCACTTTCGCCACCACCCCATTAGCAATTCCCGCAATCAATCAGTCAAGTGGAGGAAAAACATGATCAGTCGGACGAATCCCACATAGGGTCAAACAACATAGCCTCGTACTTGAACTGGTCCTCCTCAGGCACTCCCAGCAAGACCATCATCTTCTCAATTTCACTGTCATAGTCCTCCTTGAGCCTTACCCCGCGATGTAAGCACGCCTCCTTCAGAGCCTCGTACGAGCCTTCTGCGAAGCTATCTGCCTGTGCGAATCGGATGTCCGATCTCTCCCTCAGCACGATCTCCTTGAGCATGGGAATGCAGCAAGGCTGGGCGCGCAGTGCGTCTGTGAGGGCGTCGATACTCGCGCCCTCTTCAATCTCGTATACCAGGGTTTCAAGCGCTGGAAAGGCCAGGGGATCGGAGAATGCTCCTAGGAGCATGCAGGTGCTGTGAATATTGAGATGGCGGAGCGCAGGAGCAGATGCCAGGGCGGCAGCGACGTCGGCGAAGAAGTCTTCCTCATAGCATTGCCCGGCGAGCTCGAGCTCCTCCAGGTGGGTGAGCGCTTTGAGGGCAACGAGGCCGGGATGGGAAAAGATAACATCCGAGTCAATTGCCAATGTGGACAGATTCGGCGCGAGTTGGAGGAGAGCAAGCAGGTGTCTCGCCTCGAAGCTCCTATAGTCACTTCGGAAGCTCTTGAAATGCGGCAGCATCCCGGGTTTGAGGGGGAAAGACACCGTCATCTCCATCCACGCTTCAAACTCCTCCGAGTCTTCATCTTCGTAGTCGTCCTGACTCATTTCCAGCGCATCATCTGTCAGCCTTACTTCGCGAAGTTCTGGCCAACACTGCACCATCTGGAAAAACTGCTTCACCGTCGCAAACGGCTCGTTCATGTTGTAATAGTGGTATTCGTCGGGTGGGGCGATGACCAACTTCTGCAGATGAACCGCGGTCATCATCGCGGTGCGCAGCTCAGGAAGGCCAGAGCGACTCTGGAATCTGCTGATGTGCAGAGTGCGCAGGTTTCCGGGACCGCAGAGCTCGACGAGTTTGGCGAAGTCGGCCATGGCGGAGGACCCGCGATAATCCGCAACGTCGAAGGTGAGCGCCCGTACTATGGACACAGGCCGCCACGCGGGAGATTCGGAGAGGGTGCGCAGGAGATTTTTCGTGGACGTGCAGGGGTTACGGTTTACGAGGTAGATAGCCGTGTAGAGCACTTCGCGCGCGGGGGCGAGCCAGGATTTGCAGACGAGGGCGGAGTGCGCAAGGGTGCGGTTTGAGGAAAGTCGGTCAGGAGCCTGAGGCTTAGAGTCAATTAGAACTTCGCCTGTATGCCATGTGGTCATGGCGAAAATTTTGAGCAGGATCTCGACGGGAAGTTCAGGTGCTTCCGGTCGCCGGATTCTGCAACGTTTGTTCAACTGGCGACGCTTTACGCAGAGAAACGAAAGGACCAACATCTTCGCGGTGAAGTCGACAGTCGCGCACATCATGTACAATGCCTACAGGATGGTCGACTCCGAAGCAAGTAGAATAGCATCGAAGGAACGTACCGCCACGTTTCTAGAAAGCGTTTGTGTGACGGTAAGTCGCAATTGAACGTTGAATATTTGAATTCTGACTGGCGACTTAGGAGCACGGTTCATTCAGGCACCGACGCACTCCGCCACAGCCTCAGCCTCAGTGGCAGCGGCGGCCCACACTCAGCTTGCTCTCCTCATCCACGTTTCCCTATGTCTCCCAATTGAAACAATGCGCTGATTCTTCTCACTTTGGTCCAGTGTATTCTTTCGCTTGTCTCGTCTATCTTTGTGCGCTCAGCTTACGTCGAATGTGGCTCCCATGTTTTCAGCCAGTGGGCCAGCTGGCCTGGATCAAGTCAGGCCTCGGCCTCGGCATCGCTGATAGCACGAACCCTGGTCTCGGTTTACACAGACCTGTCATATGAAGAGGTCAACTCTCAGCCGTCATTTAAATACTTCAGACCCGGACATCCAGAAGAAATTCACCCTCCCGTTGGTCGTCTCGTCAGAACATACCGGCAGTCCGAGTCGCTCAGAGGCTACTATCGGGCTACTTTCTAACGTGTTGCATCTTCTTACAGGCCCACCTCCATATGTTTTCCAGCCTCATCAATATCTCAAGACAAAGACGCGAACATATGCGCCTGTTCCTGTGTCACGGTCTCACCCGTGTTCCTTCCGTCCCGTTCAGCCCTTCGCTGCCCATGCCATCCCTCAGCGCATTGTCCACCCGCTGTCAGCCGCCTCATTGCCAACTTGGCGTTCAACGGTTGTACCAGGTACTCCCTGGGTAAATCTCATACGGACGGGAGGGCTGGTGTGCTGCGCGGTGCTTCATCCCCTGGTGCTCTGTACTTCCGAACGATACTCGCTGCCTCCTGGTGCTTGAGGGAATCGTAAGGGGTGTCAGTGGTCTTGCGGTTCCTTAGCTGACACTGGCGACCTTTCTAGGACGAGGTACTGTCATGTTCGCGCCATCCGTGCGTGTAATCGAGATGTGAATGCCGGGCATGAATACAATGAGTTTTGTACAGAAGATACTCATCCGTAAAATCTCAGATTTTCTGGCCACGCGAAGATAGGTCCCTTTGAGGAAAAAAAATACGCTTCGTGTCAACCGATCAATGAAGTTCAAATAATATGACTCCGAGTCGTCAGGCTATACTACTCCGGATGGAATTTGAACTGATCTTCCGCAGGCACTCCTAGAAAGGCGGCCGTCCCCTCGATGTCACTGTAATAGCCTTCCTTGAGCCGTATCGCGCGATGCAAGCACGCCTCCGTCAGAGCCTCGTAGGAGCCTTCTGCCAACCACCCTGCCTCGCCATCCCATATTTGCGTTAGCGTGAGCACCTTCAGCATGGGAAGGCAGCCCGGCTGAGCGCGCAGTGCGTCTGTAAGCACGTTGATCCTCGTGTCCTCGTCAAGCCCATATTCCAGTTCTTCAAGCGCAGGAAAGGCCCGGGTATCGGAGAATGCGCCTGGGGGCATGCAGGTGCTGCTGACCTTGAAGTGGCGCAGCATGGGAGCAGATGCCAGGGCGGCAGCGACCTCGGCGCCGAACTCTTCGACGCCTTCCACTTCCCAGTTACTGACGAGGTGCAGCTCCGTTAGGCATGGGGAGAGTGCTTCGAGGACGGCGATGCCGGGGCGGGAGAATATAACCGTTGGCTGGATTTTCAAAGTAGACAGATTTGGCGCGAGCTTGAGGAGAGCAAGTAGGTGTCTCGCCTGGAAGTTACTGCCAAGGTAGCGACGGTCACTGAAGCGATTGAAGTGCGGCAGCATACCGGGCTTGAGGGGGAAAGACGCCTTCAACATCTCCGCAGCCGTTCCCCCCGCTGAATTACTCTCTTCATATTCGGCCTGGTCCAGCACATCCGCCTCAAGCCCAATTTCGCGCAGTTCCGGCCAACACTGCACCATCTGGAAAAACTGCGTCGCTGTCGCAAACGGCACATATCTGCTCATGTATGTGTTGCCGGGTGGGGCGATAACCAGCTTCTGCAGATGCACTGCGTTCATCATCGCGTTGCGCAGTTCAGAAAGGCCCCATCCGTGATACCTGCCGATACGCAGAGTGCGGAGGTTTTCGGGACCACAGAGCTCGATGATTTTCGCGAAGTCAGATGTGGCATCGCAGGCGCGAAATTCCGCAACATCGAAGGTGATCGCCCGCACCATGGACGCAGGCTGCCACGTGGGAGATTCGGAGAGGGTGCGCAGGAGATTTGCGGTTGACGTGCGTAGGTCAACGTTGGCCAGGTAGATAGATGTGTAGAGCACTTCGCGCGCAGGGGCGAGCCAGGACTTGCAAACGAGGGCGCAGTTTGCAAGCGCACGGTTTGAGACGAATCGGTCAGGAAGCTGTTCAAACTCGCCAGTGCGCCATGTGATTATATTTAGAATTTTGAGCAGGATTTCGATGGGGAGTGCAGGTGCTACTGGTCGGCTTGGAAGGTCGTTGCAGCGCTCAGCCGATGCGCAGAGAAACCAAGGAACCGGGTAGGACTCACATCTTCCCGGTGGAGGACATGATGTTGCCAGTCGCGCGTGTTACCGGATACGACGCCTAGAGGACGGTCAACTGTGATGCAGCTAGAATCACATCTACGAAACCTACTGCGATGTTTCTCGAGAAACTTTGTGAGACGGCAGGTCGCGCGCCAGTGAATTCCGACAGGGCGCTCTCGGAGCTTGTATTCAGGCACCAGCTCAAGCGCTCAAGCGTCAAGTACTGTGAGCTCCGAGGCGAATTGCTGCTCAGCCACACCAGCTATGCTTGGATTTGACAAGAGTAAATAAGTACGCGCAACAATATCTTCAGCATTCAGTACCGAATATGTTAGCAATAAAAACAGATGGCTCTGATGAGCGCCAGAATCAGTCCTCGCTGTCCTCGTCCTCTTCTTCATCCTCGTCCTCTTCTTCATCATCCCATTCGGACTCCTCATCGGAATAAATCTCGTCCGCCTTCAACTCGAAAAGCTCCCTCACTTCTTCCACGGTCACCTCATACCGTGCTGCCTCGCTCTCAATCTCGCTGTCGAAATCCTCCTTCAGCCGCACCCCGCGGGCCGCACACACCTCCTTGAGCGTCTTATGCACGCCATCCTCGAATGAGCGCGGGTGGGCGAAAGCGCCAAATGCACGTAGGCCTGTCATGAGGACGAGCTCCTTCAACGCTGGCACGCGGTGAGGCTGAGCACGCAGTGCGTCTATGAGCACGTGAACTTCGTCCGTGGTCTCGCGGATCCGGTAGTCCAGGTGCTCAAGTGCAGGGAAGGTCTGGGCATCGAGGAACGCGCTTGGGAGCATAGACTCGCTGGCCAGCTCGAGGCTACGGAGGTTGGGCGCGGTCGCGAGCAAGCTGGCGACCTCCTCACCGAACTCGTCGAAGTCGTCTGTGGACGGCTTGGTGGTGATATGGATCTTCGTGAGGGAGGGCGAAAGCGCTTTTAGGGCAGCGATGCCGGGGAGGCTGAACAGGGCTTCGCTGTACACCGCGAGCGTGGAGAGGTTCGGCGCGAGTTGGGCGAGGGCGAGAAGGTGCTTGCCCCAGAAGTTGTAGCGGTCGTCGAAGCTCTTGAAGACGGGAAGCGCACCAGGCGTGACCGGAAACGAACCCTTCTTATCCCCACTCTTTGTCTGCCCTTGTCCCTTGAAGTCCCATTCGTCGTCCCAAAAAGCCGCGAGGACGTCCTGATAAAATTTGATCGTTTGCAGCTCCGGCCAGGACTGGATCATGCTGAAGAATTGCGGTACCGTTGCGAATCGACCACATTCGCGATCGCGCTGGTTGTGCGAGGAAATCTGGAGTTTCTGCAGGTGGACAGCGCGCGTCATTGCCTTGCGCAGCTCCGCGAGCTCGGTGCCTCTGTTATAACCGGATAGAGAGAGCGAGCGAAGGGTCGGTGCGCAGAGCGTGATGATCCCGGCAAGTGCTTTGGTTTCGCCAACCTCGTGGTCATATGTGCCGAAGTAGATCGAGTGCACCATGGACCGGAGGTGAGGGGAGGCCGATAGCGTGCGTTTGAGGTTTTTCGCCGCGTATGCGTTGCGCGCATTGCCCAAGTATACGGCGGTGTAGAGCAGCTCTCGCGCAGCGAAGAGCCAGGACTTGCAGACGAGCGCGAGTTTGGGCAGTACGCGGTTGGCGGCGAGGTCGTAGAGCCCCCGCCGTTTGGTCATGCTGAAGATTTTCAGGAGGATCTCGACAGGGAGGGCGGGGGCCGGGCGCCGGTTTTTTCTTGAGCTTGTGGTGCGGCTGCTCAGACATAGACATGCAAGTTGTAGATGTTGGACGCACCTCTTCTTCAAGGTCTGACCGCTTGCCATCCTTGTAAGTATGCCCACCGGCGTCAGTTGATGAGGACTCCGGCACTGGCACAGCTTTGCCCAAGTCAATACACAGTTGGGTCCCAACAGACACATGCACACTCACCAGGAATGTTTCCACCCAGCTTGATTGTTGTCTTTGCGGACGATGCGACCAGCGTTGGCGAAGCTCCGGGAAGGTCGGCCGCCGACGAGTTGCAGGTGGCGTGCGTATATTCAGCCACCGACGCGTTTTGGCGCGGTCACGAGCTGGACGCGTCTTTATTATTCTGGTACATACAAGTGATCAAGCATCTGATTCTTCGTCCCCGTTATCCTCTGCATCTCGTGCATCTTCCTCCGAGTCATCCGATGCGCCACTGTCTTGCTCCTCGTCCTCGTCGCCCTCGTCGTCCTCGTCGTCCTCGTCCTCGTCCTCCTCGTCTTCGTAGTCGTCGTCTACATCCGCTTTCAACTCGAACTGGTCTCGGACATCTTCCTCTGAAACCTCGAGCTCGGCCGCCATAGCCTCCATCTCACTGTCGAATTGTTCCTGCAGCCGCACCCCCCGGTGTGCACACGCGTCTTTGAGTGCCTGGTACACGCCCTCCTTGAACTCCGTTGGTCGAGCGAAGCCTCCCATCCCCCGCGAGCCGGTCATCACCGCGAGCCGCTTCAGCTCCGGCAAGCGGCGCGGTTGCATGCGGAGCATGTCTGTGAGCACGTCGATCTCGTTGGTGTCTTGTCGAATGCGGTACTCCAGTTGCTTGAGCGCTGGGAAGCTCTGCGGATCGGTAAATACCGCAGGGAGCATACATACACTGGAAACCTCGAGCTGCTCCAGTGCTGGACTTGACGCGAGCGCAGCGGCTACCTGGGGGCGAAACTTGTCAAGCAAGGCATTGGGGGAACTCGAGCTGGTGGTGATGTGGATGCGGGTAAGTTGAGAGAGCGCTTTCAGGGCGGAGATGCCCGGGGCTGTGAAGAGAACGTGGCTGTAGAGTGTGAGGTTGGAGAGGTTCGGCGCGATTTGGGCAAGTGCTAGAAGATGTTTTCCCTCGAGGTTGTGCCGGTCATCAAAGCTCTCGAAGACGGGGAGGGCCCCGGGTCGGACAGGAAACGAAACCTTCATTTCCGCCGCCGCACGCTCTTCCTCCGTCGCCGTTTCATCATCTCTGTCTTCGGAATCATCATCGTCCCAGAAGTCCGTTAGGACCTGCTGGTAGAGTCTGATCGCACGCAGCTCCGGCCAAGACTGTATCATGCTGAAAAACTGCGAAGCCGTCGCGAACCGCACGCACGAGTTGTCGCGCATGTCGCGCGCGATGATGACCAGCTTCTGCAAGCGCACCGCGCCGTGCATGGCCTCGCGCAAGGCAACTAGTTCCTCCTCGCCGCCGTATCCGAACAAGTGCAGCTTCCGCAAGTTTATCGGTCCACAGAGCGCGACGATACCCGCTAGAGCCTGCGTCCCACCCTCCTCGTCGCTGTCCACTGTTCCAAAGTATATGGCTCGCACCATGGCCTTGAGATTCGGTGAGGATTTAAGAGTGCGTAGAAGACGTGACGCTGTGCGTGGGAGGACCTCGGAGCCAAGGTAGATGGACGTGTAGAGAAGCTCGCGTGCGACGACAAGCCAGGACTTGTTGACGCGCGCCAGCCTGGGGAGGGTGGGGCTCGCGACCATGTCGAAGTACGAGCGGCGTTTCGTCATGCTGAAGATTTTGAGCAAGACTTCGGCGGGGAGGGTGGGCGCGACCCGGGGGCGACTTTGAATCTGGCTTTCAGTCTGAAACAGGTAGCGTACATACAAAATGTTTACTGACGTCGTTTGGGCGACTTTGCTCCTCGCTATCACGTCTGCCATCGCCAATTTGCCGTCAGAAGCGAAGAGGTGAATGTAGGACCGGATCAAGGAAGGTCGTGGATAAGCGAAAAATATTCAGCCACCGACGGCGTTCATATAGGGTCATGTCCGCTTGCCACCCTTTGCCACCTCTTGCAATCTTACTCTATCTACAACCAAGTACTTGTCACTCTCTCTTCAGACTCTGTATGCATTCAAATCCGAGCGACTAGAGGTGCTCTCAAATTTATTGATTTTCGCTCACAGGCAGGACGAACTCCACCAGATTGGAAGACGTGTCCGAGTCGGAACCCGGGCCTAGCGTCTTGCTTTCGTCTCGACTCACTTGCTGGGCACAGGCCCAACACTGGAGCGACCAACTTGTTGCTGTCTTGGGCTTGGCGCCCGATAGTTGAGAAGTCGAAGGTACCCGACCAACAAGCAGGCTACAACCTAACGCACAGGTGGCCTAGGCGGCAGGCCGCACCAGTTTGCCTCAGAGTCGGCGTCGTGATCAAGACGACTGGCTTCTGTTCGATGTCCCCCGCCCGAATGCCAGGCTGAACTACGATGCAACTCCCGACGAGTCTCGTGGCAAACCTGCGGATGGCCGCCATTGCAATCTGCACCATTGGCTGCCGGTGAGACACACATCCCAGTCCAGCCGAGTCCAAACGTGGAGATCTGAGGCGGCGGGCAAATTTGTTTCTGTTTGTTCCTCCCTGGCCGCAGCCTATATATGAGCGGGTGGGTTGGCATCTGAGGGACAAGTCTCGCTCACTTTCCGCCCACTTCCCCCCCTTCCCCACTCCCTCCCCTTCTCCACCCCCTCCCCCCCTCTCTCTGTGCCCGCCGCCTCGCAGTCCTCTCGCAACGTTCTTTCCTCCTGTTACTTGGATCCCGGGCGACAATATGTGCAGCCTGGTGTGCTGGAGAGCCACTGGTCTCCGCTCGCATTGGGCTCTTAGTCCTCTGTTCAGCATGCCAACCATATCTCGGCACTCTGCTCTGCCCGCTGTTACTGCTCTCGTCTGTATGGGATGCCTTGCCGACAACTGTCTGGAACTTGACGCCTTCTGTACTCTGCTGTGCACTCTTCTTCCTCCCGGCGGCCTCAATTCTCTGGGCGGCTCAACCCCTAGGCTCTACCTCGGTCCTGGTCTTGCGGTCTCCCTGCCGGGTCTCGTCTCGAACTGGCCTGATGGTCCCGCCTGTCGCCGTCTTCTGCTGGGCCTCGTCTTACGTAGACGTGTTGGGGAGGGCTCCCGTCTCGACTACCATTTGGTGACTCCCAGTGCTAGCGCCGCCCCGCTAAGCAATCACTTCAGACCCCGTGGCTTTCTCTTGAGTGCGACTGCGATTGTCTCTGTCTCAAAGGCCAGAGGCTATGGGCTCTGGTTGACTTTTGCTTCCTACTAGTCGACGGTTTCCTCCGCGCTGTTGCTTTGCCTTTGTCTAACGCACTGGG
This sequence comes from Auriscalpium orientale, assembly GCA_019915035.1. Classification (NCBI taxonomy): domain Eukaryota; kingdom Fungi; phylum Basidiomycota; class Agaricomycetes; order Russulales; family Auriscalpiaceae; genus Auriscalpium; species Auriscalpium orientale. The sequence goes on from JAHLMH010000016.1 coordinate 902,926, forward strand.
GGTCGCTTTCGGTGTCAGACGATTAAGCCAAGTTACTGTCATGTGTCTCTCTGTCATCAGTCTTTTGGCTCGAGTGGTATTGCACTTATCTGTATCTTGACAGCTCCTTGCTACATAGCTCTCGGTCTCGGTCATGCCGGAACTCGAGTCTTGCGGGCCTCTCTTACTCCATCTGAATCAACGACACGTCTGCTCAGTCTGCTATCACTTTGCCTGACCTGCGTCCTCCTTGCGTTGGTTGGTGATACGTCCCTGTGAACTCCGCGGCGTGCTGGTGCCATGATCTGAAGGCTTCCATCTCCACTCTACCTGGCTGTATCTCGTCCGTCACTCGCGCGGAGCGCCTAAGCATGTCTAGTCCTCATCCAGTTCTCTTCATCACACTTGCTCTATTGTGTGTCCTCGTATGGTAGTCCTGTGGTCAGTCTCCGTGCGCGTGGCACACGCCTCATCGGCGTCCGTGTTCCCGATCGTCCAATATATCCCCTTCAAAAATCCATCAACATCCGAGCTCTTGGCTACACATCGTACTCCTCCTCGACGGCATCGACGAAGTCCAAAATCTGCAGCATAGGTCAGATCCAGTGATCCGCTACAGATACGATGCGGGGGGGAACATCATACCAGCTTGTGCCGTTTTTCTGCAAGCTCCTGGCCCGGCGCCGTCTTCATGCGCTCGCGGATATGTAGGAGTTTGTCGTGGAAGTGCTGAATGGCCGAGGCGGGCTGTTCCGGATCGCCTGTGGGCGCATGGAGCGCACTGCGAGGAGATATCAACAGGCAGAGAGCGATTCAGGACTATACTGGCGTACTGGTTTGTCGCGGCGCTGTAGGCTGCGCAGCGTAGGATACCTATGTGCGAGGATGCAATGGATTCAAAGTTACGACATTAGGCGACTGACTTGACGCACCGAAAGCGCCAATGGCATCTAGGCGGTCGGCGTCCTGCACGCAATGCAGCTCAACACAATTCTGGTGCCACTCGCCCCACAGGCCAGCCTTCCGTAACTTCGTCTCGTTCGACCAGCTCACATTCTCCACGATCGCGACGATCTGCTTCGCGCGCCCATCGGTGATGAGGTCAACATTCGGCGCGACAGTGCGAGTCTCTTCGAAGAACGGGCGGAAGTAGGAATCGGCGTCTGTGTAGGAGTCTACGGAGACATATTTCTTGTCGAGGACGTCGTGGAGCAGCGCGCCGAGCTCGACGGTGAGGAGGTCGATGGACTGGCCGCTTGCAGCGACGGCGCGGGCAAGATGAAGGGCGGTCTTTCGTACCCGTCTGACTGTGTGTGCTCAGTGTGGCATTGTGCCGGACGACGTGGAGGCGAGCGTACCGTGGAAGTGGTCGTGGGATGGGTCTGAGAACTTGGCCATCGTGCGCACCATGTACGCCTCGGCGGCCTTGATAACCTCAGCCTCGTCGACGGATGGGTATGTCGATTCGACGGCCATGGTTGCGTGTGCGCGTCGTCGTCGAGAGAAAGAATAGTGCAGGAAACTAAAGGCAATTTGAAAACAGTTTTCGGTTGCGGTCACGCGAGCGCGACACGTTGATTAGATTGCGGCAACGGCCGTGCTGTTATCTGCCATGAGCGACGACGGCCAACGCAGCCCAACATCGAAGCGTCCCACTGACAACACCAGCTCACCGACTACTGACACTCCTTGCACATACTCTGCCCGATGGCTTCGACCAGTCGAGTCCTACTCCCCTCCTTTCTCTCCTTATGTCTTCTGGTTCTCTTGATAGGACATGTCAGCGCCGGCACACCCACGCCCTCGCTCGTCATCCGAGTTCGTCTCGTCCAGCCTCCTCCCACTTCCTCCAACTGACCTTGCGACACACGTGCGCCTTGCATCTCACCCTCGTTCCCTACCCTCGCCTATGCGGACGCCCATGCTCCCACTTACAGGACACCGCGCTCGCAGAGTGCACCCCGGTGCAGCAGCTGTCTGCCCTCAAGGAGGAGATCACCGGAAATGAGTCGCCCGTCATGCGCCAGGTTTTCGCCTGGCTGTTCCCGTTCGGACCAGGCTGGAACTCAGGTACGTGTACGCCTGCCATGGCCTCCACCGCCTGCTGAACCCTCTCTTCCCGCGAACGTGCTCAGTACTCGGGACATTTTACATCAGCTCGTACGTCCTCCGCACCCTACACGCGCTGCCCGGCAGACGGTTGACGTCCACGTAAACGACGCAGGGTACCCAACTTCATCCTCGCGTTCATCCCCGCGCAAATCAATCGGGACACGCTCAACACAATGACGGCGTTCGCGGTGCGTCCGTCCCGCGCCCCGGCCGCTGCCTGACACGACGCGCTGGCCCCAGGCACCCGCCCGCTGACCGCGCTTGCTTTCGCTCTGCTCCAGACCGGCGGCCTCCTGTCTGACGTGTTCCTGCACCTCGTCCCGCACTCGTTCGTCGGCGAGCACCAGGACGGCGGGGTGCATTTCGTCATGGTCGAGGAGAAGCGCAACATCTTGATCGGGTGCGTACCTCGGCTGCCGAGATGCATGTCGTCTTCGCCATGCATGCATGCATCAGAAGGAAGGCGTTGTACTGACTGCGACGCACGTTCAATACACAGCCTGGGCATCTTTGGTGGCTTTGCGGCTTTCTTTGTGATGGAGAAGACCCTGCGGGTGCTCGGCGGTGAGGACGGACACTCCCATGAGCATGGGCATGCGGCGCCCAGTGCTGAAGGCGAGGGCACTTCCTCCGCCGTCGCGTCGAGCGTCAGTGGTGAGGGCCTTCGCGCGCGCGGCGTGCCCGAAAAGACCGGCGATGAGCACGCACCAAAGGGCGACGCAGACCACGAGCACGAGCACGCGCAAGGCCCGTCCAAGCTCTCGGCGTATCTGAACCTGTTTGGCGACTTTGTGCACAATATGTGAGCCCCGCGTCCGCTCTGCTCGCGCCGGATTGCTCATCGCTGGTTGTGCCCTTAGTACCGACGGCCTCGCGTGCGTGACATCATCGCATCTACGCGAGGCGTTCTGAGGTTCTTTTCCCATCAGGATGGCCGCGTCATTCTACTCGAGTCCGCTCATCGGCGCGACGACGACGCTCGCGTGCTTCGCGCACGAAATCCCGCACGAAATCGCAGACTACAGCATCCTCATCCGCAGCGGGTTCACAAAGAAGCAGGCGATGCAGAGCCAGTTCCTCACCGCGGTTGGCGCGTTTGTGAGTACCCTTGCTTCCCCCCGCATTTTCGACTCCGCGGCACACGTTGCCGTGCGCCGTTATCTTCTTCGCAGGATCCGGAGCACTCGCTGTGGTTCTGGGTCTATTCGTCCGTTCCATCGCTGATTCTTTGATCCGTTCCCCACAGGTTGGGTAGGTGACATTCAAATCGCGCCGTTGTTCACTCGGGGCCAATTCATTGCGCACAGAACGTTCTTGGGAATCGCAGTTCACAACGTATCGGCTTCTTCACACGGCGAGACTGACGGGGTGGACCTGGCGGCCGCGGTGCGGCAGAGCGCCTCCGGCCTGCTGGGGACAACGGTGCAGCTGGCTGATCTGGTGCGCTCGCATGTTGTCCAGTGCCAAGATGCCCGCTGATGCTCGGTGCAGGTCATCCCGTTCGTTGCTGGAGGGTTTCTGTACATCGGCGCGGTGGCGGTGCTTCCTACGTAGGTGTTCTGTCTTGTTCTGTTCGCATGACCCTGCGCGGCGCCTCGAGGCCTCATTGCTTCCTTAGACTACTCCAGGAGAGCAAAAGCGGTAAGCAGGCCCTTCGCGAGGTACGAAGATCTTCCCACTGTTTGTCGCTGGCTGCCTCGTGTCTGACGGGATGTGTTGGTTAGTTTGGAGCGATGGCGTTTGGGGTTATCTGCATGTTTCTGGTGGCGTACGTTGCGCAGCCGCGCTATCATGAGTCTATTATTCTGGGCTGACGGATCATCTGATGTGCAGGTGGAACGAGTAGAGGGACATTTGGGTAGGCGTGTGCTGGTCGTGTGACTCTTACTGGCTTGTGGGACTGTCACTCGACGGGCGGGGGGTCCGTGGCGCGCACAAGGGCGGCCAAGAGGCCTGTGTAGAAGCACTCGACAATCTAGATACATGGGCAGTGGAATAGGCAGGAGGGGTCCGAGACGCCGAACAAAGCCCGTGTGCGTGGCGGGAGGCGTACAGCCGCACATCATGTCTTCTGAGGTGCGAATGCGCGCAAAAGCCGCCGGGCCCAGGCACGGGGTCGTCGAAGAGTGATACGCGGTGTGTGCGCGTGGGCTGGCAGAGGCTGGCAGCTGGCCGGCGTGGTGAGCACGCTGTGTGGCCGCAGGGGCGCTGGGCGAGTCGCGGCGGCGAGCGAGGAGAAAGAGGCCATAAGCCCGAAGAACGTGCGTGGCCGCGTGCAGCCGTTGGCTGGGCCGGCGTCTCCGTCATGGACACGCAAGCGACTTCCAAATATCAGCCACACGACCTTTTTGCACTCAGCCTACCTTATTTCCCGACTCTCGCTATTTCCTCTCCCTTTTCTCCTCCCCTCTCGCCCAGTCTGCAGCTCTCCCCAAGCCCGGTCGTGCGTACAGCCCGTCTGCATCCCAGATCATACAGCTCATCTCCGCCTTTTCGGAACACAGGAGCTCCCCTGACGTGACACCGTATAAAAGCCTCCTGCTCGCACAGAGCCTCCCTGGGATCTTCCTCTTACCCCCACCCTCGCCATCGCCTGCGGACCGGCATATTACGTTTCCCCACCCAGCCCAACACCCTTCGGCTCCGCCCACGCGTCTTCCACCCATATAATTGATCCCATACGACTCATGAAGTCGTCTTGAACATCCTGGCTGCCCCATAGTCACCGTCGTCTGCTCCCTCGTCTTCCCGACCGCGTCTACTCGCCCCGCGCCCATCTTCCAAAACCATGTCGACAAAAGGCCGCTCGCAACCCCGGGTCGTGTGCTGCGCGATCCCCATAGCCAGAGCCGCAGGCAAGGTCCTCGTCATCACAAGCCGCAAGCGGCCAGACAACTGGGTCTGTGAGTCCACGTGTCCCTTCCCCTCCCCCCGCGATCTCGGGGCCCGTGCGCACCGTCGTCGCGAGCTGTGCTGACCAACATAACCTCTTGCAGTGCCCAAAGGAGGTTGGGAGTCTACGGATGTGGTGTTGGAAGCCGCCGCCTCGCGGGAAGCCTTGGAAGAAGGTCTCATCCTTTGCCCCTCTACCCGTGCCCATCCATCCTGACGTATCCCCCGTCCCGCTCGCCCGCCCGCCTTTCTTCCAGCCGGCGTCCGCGGCACCATCACCCGCTACGTCACGACAATCTACTCCGCCTCGACAACGTACCACTTCTACGAGCTCGACGTGTCGAGCCTCGACGCGGAGTGGCTCGAGGGCAAGGAGCGCCGGCGCGAGTGGGTTGACTTCGCCGAGGCCGTCACCCGCATGTCCTGGAAGCCGGAGCTCGCGCAGGGCCTGCTCCTGTCGTCGCTCGCGCCGCGCCGGTAGAGCCCGCCCGTCGGCCATCGGAACATCGCACCCCGACACCGCGCCGGCAAATGCAAATTTCAAGTTGTACATCGCCTCCCACTCGCCCCGAGCGGCCCACGCACGCCTCCATTCCCTGCATTCCATCCACAGCCATAGACCAAGCCCACGCCCCTCTGCATAACTTACTCGTCTCCCTATTGCTATCCGCATGATACCTCGGCGCCGTCGCCCGTTCCGTCCGTCCGCAGCGCACACCGCACGCCCCCACTCACGCGGCCTCGGTCCGCCCCGCGCCCGTGCCCGCGCCCGCACGCCCTCAGCCAGGTGCGCGCCGAGCCGCCGTAGACACCTTGCATACATCTGCTTTTGTACACGTTTCGTCTTCTCCATACATTAACTGCTGCAATCGTACGCGGGCTGCGTCCGTTACCCTCCGCGTCTGAAGGAGCTCGCAGGCCTCTGCGCCATCTGATCCTTGCCTTTGTTACTACAGTCGTTGCATGCGGACCCTCAACGGGCGCTCTAATCCACATTGTGTCCGTGTTTTACTTACCCCACGTTCGTCGTTCTGCTGACGTTGCCACGTATACGCGTCGTTCCGCCGCAGCTACGTACCTGCCCTCCCACAACCATCGATATAATCCCGTTTCCCGTATTCCTTCCTCGCAGCTCCTCCCTCTCCACACAATGCATGCATTTGAAATCAAATTACCCCGCAGGCCGCTTTGCTGGCGCGGGGTAGCGACCCTCGTGGCGCAGTTCGCAAGCGCAGATACGTAAGACGGCGGCGAACTTTCGACTGCCGTTCAAGAGGCGATGGGCATGGACCCGGTCTACGGTCGCAGGCCGCTACGAGGATATCTGAGGGTGCGGAGGTCTGAGGATGGCATAGGTGAGCTCTGCTGCGCTAGGTAAATGGGCATTGTTGACAATCCCGGACAGATTCGGCCAGGTCTTTCCTCCGGTAATAACGGCGCACAACCCATGGCGGGAAGAATTCAAAGAAAGACCAGCGCGGCTTACACGGGGAACGGCTGGGGCGCAAGGGCAGGAACTACTGCGGTATGTGAAGGATCTAACAAGCGCTCGCCCTGCTCTGAGAACTCCGCTCGTCCAGCCCTCATGCAACACTCGCGCAGTAATAGCCGCAACCCTCGTCTCTCGTCCGTGAGCTTCGCAGAGGTGCAGTCGATCACGACCACCGAGCCCTCGCCTATATCATCAGGCCCTTCTCCCCATCGTGCCACAGGCCAGCCCGCCGCCCACGATCGCCCGCGCACAAGTCCCCAGCCCCACGTTCGCGATGTTGTCACTCAGCCCTCGCTTGCAGCCTGCTCTGCTGCGCCGCAGAGCAGCGCGGCGACGCGGACGGCACGGCAGGGCGCTAAATCTGCTGGCGTGCACTGGATCGTGGGTGGGGGTTGGAAGCGCTTGAGATTCGCCCTCGGGCAGGCTAGCCTGCGTGCGCAGACAATGCGGTATCCAGGATGCCTCTGTTCTGACGCGTGGGTCCCAGCTGTTTCACGCGGACCGGTATGTGCTCTGTGGGCGCCTGCCTCTCCCGGGCTGCATTGCTCATGCCCATTTCTGTACAGATGGCGCATATGTGGCGTTTGCCTAGCCAAACGCACTGTAAGTATGTATGTCACTGCCTGCTCTGTGGGCTGCATTGCTGTAAGTGCATTTGCGCGGCCGCCGAGACCGACCTACCCCTTAGGCTCGCCCACATTCTTCTAGGTGCAGCCAGGTCCGTCTGTGCTTCCGACAGGATATGCTTCTTCAAGTAGACCAGAACTGGCTGTGTCCTTGGTATAACGGAGTGCATCGCTTGGGAATATGTGGGATGTCTCTCGCTACGTGCCACGCAGACCAAGTAAGCCTGATTGGCGGGCCGACCTACAGCTGTTGTACAGCTGTCACCACACTCTCCACGCGGGAAGCAGGGCCGCGCGGCGGAAAGTTGAAACCAAGAGCCAACCCAATTGCATGTGAGCCTTTCCAAGTCGGTTATCTACATCGTCTGAGCTTACCTACTCAATTATCCAGTGCTAGTGATATCACTGGTCGAGTTGTTGACCACGCTGTGGGCTGAGCTGACTCAGACGGAGTGGGTCGGTGCCTGAAATGGCAGAGTTTGACTTGAGACTTACCTTCGCACAAATGCTTTCGAGAAACGTTACAGTACCTTTTTTCGATGCAAGTCCAATTACTTCGCAGCTGATCATCCTCCAGGCATCGTATCCGATAACGCGCGAAAAGGTCCTGCACCGCGAAGATGATGTGCATGTGAGTCCTGCCCGGTTCTTCGGTTTTTCGGGTAAAACCTGAGACGCACAACGAACTGTGAAGCCGACCCATAGCACCTGCACCCCCCATCGAGTCTGTTCAAAATACTCAACATCACCACATGGCGTACTGGCGTCGGTTATCAGCTTCCTGACCGTTTCGCCTCAAACCGCGCACTTGCAAGCTCCGCCCTCGTTTGAAAGTCCTGGCTCGCCCCCCGCGCGCGAAGTGCTCTACACGGCTATCTCCCTCGAAAATCTCGACATACGCACGTCAAGCGCAAATCTTCTGCGCACCCTCTCCGAATCTCCCGCGTGCCCGTGCCTTCGACGTTATGGCTGATTCTGCCAAGAACATCGAGCTCTGTGGTCCGAAAGGCCTTCGCACTCTGCATATCGGCAGGTTTCCACAGCGAGTTGGGTCTTTCTGAAGTGCGCAATGCGATGGCGAGCGCAGTCCTTTTGCAGAAGACGAAAGGGCAGAGTACTTCGCAGAAGGCTTGTACGATGTTTTGAAGGAGGCGTGTCTGCATCGCGGGGTACGGTCCAAGGAGGACTATAACGGTGAAATAGAGGAGACGGTGGTCTTGCGGCAACTTAAAGTGCCTGAGGAGGACCAATTCGAATACCAGCAAGGATGTTGTAGGAGCCGGATGAATCGGACTCATCGGATGCCTTCTGAACGCGTGGTTTGCAGCGGGGTGCAGCTGCAGGAACACTTTGAGTGAGATAGGGTACATGGTGGCCGAGGTCCAGGCTTCGGAGGAGGATGTTCGAGACGAGTTCGCGTTGATGGCGGATGCATATTACGACGAGGACGACTACCAGGGAGAGGAGGAGGACGAGGAGGAAGAGGTCTAAGACCGTGGCGAATTGGATGAAGAGGAATATACAGAGGAGCCTCGGAGAGGCCTGACGAAGATGCTTGACCCGAATAAAAGAACGCGTTCAGCTCGTGACCGCGTGACCACGTGAGTGCCAAACGCGTCGGTGGCTGCATATACACCGTTGCTTCGCCAACGCTGGTCGCAACGTCCGCGAAGACAACAATCAAGCTAGGAAGGAAAGGTTCCCGGTGAGTATACATGTGTCTATCCGACCAGATTGAATATTGACTTGGGCAGCGCTGTACCGGAGTCCTCATCAACTCTGACGCCGGTATCATACGCATACAAGGATGGCAAGCGGTCAGACCTTGAAGAAGAGGTGAGTCCCTTGCCCAGGTTGTCCAGCTTGCATGTCTAAGTCTAAGCAGCCGCACCACAAGCTCAAGGAAAAGCCGGCGCCCGGCCCCCGCCCTCCCTGTCGAGATCCTCCTGAAAATCTTCAGCATGACCAAACGGCGCGGGCTCTACGACCTCGCCGCCAACCGCACCCTACCCAAACTCGCGCTCGTCTGCAAGTCCTGGCTCTCCGCTGCGCGAGAGCTGCTGTACCCCGTCGTCTATCTGGGCGATTCGCGCAATCCCTTCGCGGCGAAAAAACTCAAACGCACGCTATCGGCCTCCCCTCACCTCCGCTCCATGGTGCTCTCGATCTACTTCGGCGCATATGACCACGAGAATGGCGAGACCAAAGCGCTTGCAGGGATCATCACGCTCTGCGCACCGAGCCTTCGCTCGCTCTCTCTTTCCGGGTACAACAGAGGCACCGAGCTCGCGGCGTTACGCGAGGCAATGACGCACGCGGTCCACCTGCAGAAACTCAAGATCTCCGCGCACGACCAGCGCGACCACGAATGTGGCCGATTCGCAACGATCCAGAAGTTCATCAGCATGATTCAGTGCTGGCCGGAGCTGCAAACGATCAAGTTTTATCAGGACGTACTCGCGTCTTGGGACGACGATTGGGACCTCAAGGGACAAGGGCAGACAAAGATTGGGGAGAAGGGGTTGTTTCCGGTCACGCCTGGTGCGCTTCCCGTCTTCAAGAGCTTCGACGACCGTTACAACTTCCGGGCCAAACATCTTCTCGCCCTCGCCCAACTCGCGCCGAACCTCTCCACGCTCGCGGTGTATAGCGAAGCCCTGTTCAGCCTCCCCGGCATCGCTGCCCTCAAAGCACTCTCTCCCTCCCTCACAAAGCTCCACATCACCACCAACCCGTCCAAAGAAGCCTTCAACGAGTTCGGCGCGAAGGTCGCCAGCCTGCTCGCGGCCGCGCCCAACCTGCGTAGCCTCGAAGTCGCCAGCAAGGTCATGCTCCCCAGCGCGTTCCTCGATGCCCAGGCCTTCCCTGCACTCGAGCACCTGGACTACGAGATCCACAAGGACACGGACGAGATCCACGTGCTCATAGACGCACTGCGTGCTCAGCCCCACCGCGTGCCGGCGTTGAAGGAGCTCGTCCTCATGACGGGCCTACGTGCATTTGGCGAGTTCGCGCGCCCGGGATCGTTCGCGGACGGCGTGCATCAGACGCTCAAGGACGTGTGTGCGGCCCGCGGGGTGCGGCTGAAGGAAGACTTCGACAGCGAGATTGAGAGCGAGGCAGCGCAGTATGAGGTGACGGTAGAGGAAGTGAGGGAGCTGTTCGAGCTGAAGGCGGACGAGATCTATTCCGATGAGGAGTCCTGGGACGAAGATGAAGATGAGGATGAAGATGAGGAGGATGAAGAGGACTACGAGGACAGCGAGGACGAGAACAGCGAGGATGAGGACAGCGAGGACTATGACTGATCTTGTGGCCTGGGAGCCTTTCTGACGCTCATCAGAGCCATCTGTTTTGTGGCTAAAGTATTCGGTATACTGATACACTGTGATCGACTTACACGAGAGATAATATCGCCAAGGCAACCCGGGCTTTTATGTAGACTTACTGTAATCCACTTGAAGGAAAAGGAGCAGCCGAGTGGCACTACGTCGGCCGCCTAGTATAAGTAGGTGCATCTGCGCTGCAGCCGGTAGGCGCGCTGTCTAGGCCCGTCTGCTAATTCCAGCAGGCCATGCTCATCCAAGTAAACCGTCTCCTGTCAAGTCTGAAGAGCGCAAAAATGCGAATGAATAATGGCAGGGAAGGCGAGAGGAGCAAAGCACCGGCACTCCCGCCATCATCCAGCGGAATTGTGGCGAACGGTCGACTCGAGGGAGCACCTTGACGTTATGAAGAGGGTGACAGACCTTCATATTGAGGCACAGAAACAGGCCCCCGAGACCACGCATGCTGCAGAATGAGTCAGGAAATGCCAGGAGCGGGCCATTAAGTGGACAGGCGGCCAAATAAGATCTTACCGCCTGTGTGTCCTTCAACTCGGTAGTCTCGCCGTCTGACGTTACCCGATCTATAATCCAGTGCTAGTGCAACCACTGGTCGAGTTATGCACCGGGCAGCGGGCTGGTGCATACATGGCCAATCGACGTGGCCGAGTGCGTCGGTGCCTGAATACAAGCTCAGCGTGAGACAGAAATCACTTGATTCACTTGCGACTTATCGCGGCACAAACACTGCTTTCGACGAACGTTGCGGTGCGTTTCTTAGACATGCAGATTGAAGTACATCGCATCTGACCATCATCCAGGCATCAAATCCGGTAACGCGCGCGACTGGCAACATGGACCGCACAGGCTGCATGTGAGTCCTGCCCGGTCCTTTAGTTTTCTGCCTGAATCCTGAGGCCCACAACGAACTCGAAGCCGACCAGTAGCACCTGCACTCCCTTTGGAGATCCTGCTCAGAATTCTTGACATCACCACATGGCGTACTGGCGACGGCGCTGGCCAGCCTCCTGACCGGTTCGCCTCAAACCGCGCGCTTGCAAACTCCGCCCTCGTTTGCAAGTCCTGGCTCGCCCCCGCGCGCGAAGTGCTCTACACGGCTATCTACCTCGCAACTGTCGACATACGCACGTCAACCGCAAAGCTTCTGCGCACCCTCTCCGACTCTCCCGCGTGGCATCCTGCGTCCATGGTGCGGGCGATCACTTTCGATGTTTGGGATCATCGTGCCCCCGCCGTCGACGCCATGGCTGACTTTGCGAAAATCGTCGAGCTCTGTGGTCCGAAAAACCTTCGCACTCTGCATATCGGGAGGTATCACAGCGATTCGGGCCTTTCTGAACTGCGCAACGCGTTGACGAACGCAGTCCATCTGCAGAAGTTCGTCGTCGCCCCTCCCGACAGCACCTTTTCCATCGGCGTGTCGTTCGCAACGTCGATGCAGTTTTTTCAGATGGTGCAGTGTTGGCCGGAACTTCGCGAAATTAGGCTTGCAGCGGACGCACTGAATATGATTTGGGGCGAGGAAGACGAAGAGAGTATGAGCTCAGAGGAGGAGTGGAGGCCTGCGGAGATGAAGGTGCTTTGCTCTCTGAAGCCCGGAATGCTGCCGCACTTCAAGAAGTTCAGTGACCGTGGCGGTAACTTCTGGGGGAGACACCTGCTTGCTCTCCTCCAGCTCGCGCCGAATCTGACCACTTTAACAATCAATCCGGATGTGATCCTTTCCCGTCCCGGAATCGCTGCGCTTAAAACACTCCTCCACTCTGCCAAGGAACTCTGCATCGCTGGGACATATTATGCGTCAGACTTGCACATTTTCGGCGCCGACGTCGCTGCCGCCCTGGCATCTGCTCCTGTACTACGCCACCTGAAGACGAGCAGCACCTGCATGCTCAAAGGTGCATTTTGCGATGCCCTTGCGTTCCCTGTGCTTGAAAAGCTGGAATACGAGCTGGACTACACGTTTGAAAAGGATATGAATATAGGAGAGCTGACAGACGCACTGCGTGCCCAGCCACGCCGCATCTCCATGCTGAAGGAGCTCGCGGTGACCACACCATGGGCTCCCGGATTCCGAGGGGCAGAGTACTTCGCAGAAGGCTCATACGAGGCTTTGAAGGAGGCGTGCTCGCATCGCGGGGTACGGTTCAAGGAGGACAATGACTATGAGATCGAGAAGGAGGTGCCTAAGGAGGACCGATTCCAGTACCAGCCGGGGGTGCAGGGATATCCGAACGCGTGGGATAGCTTTTGAATGCGGGGGTCGCAGCTGTTTCGCCGGTATGTCTCTGTGCTTTTTCTCCTGGCTGCATCAATGCTCATGAGTGTCTTGCATATCTCTTATAGGTGCTCACACGGGACGCACGCCATGTTCTCTAGGCATTCCTCTGCAGGCGGCGTCTGCGCACCCTGCCAAATGCCCCGTGTATGCATCTGTGCCCTCTTCCGGGGTGCATTGCTCTAGTAGGTGCATCAGCGCAGCGGCCGGCAGGTACCCCCACGCTCGCTCTGTCTAGTTTCAGCCAGGCACGTCTGGTGATTCCAGCAGGCCTTGCTCCTCCCAGTAGACCAAATTGACTGTCTCCTGTATCACACTCAATAGGTAACTTCCAAGCTTTGCGCGCGCGCTGCTTTGTATGACGGAATACTACATGGTCTGGGAATACGAGGTGCCATTCTGACGTCTCTCGCTGCCTGCCACGCAGACTATCGTCTTCCAAGTAAACTTGATTGGAAGGCCGACCCACAGCTGTCACTTCCAAGAGTTCTGATCAGTCGCGAGCCTGAGCAGGGCCAGTCAGCCTCAGTGCCACCCACCTGGCGCCTGCCAGTGCGCCTTCTCAGCCCACAAATAGCCCAGAACATCGTCACGCCTTTTCACATGCCTGCGACCCTGTCAATTTAAAGTAGAATCGGGGAGTAGGGTGGGCAGTTGCATATGATTGACGCGTCTGTGGCTGATACAGCCCGTCGCGCTTGTGGCTAATGAGCGCGCCTCGGATGCACCGACGCATAGCGGAAGGCGGTCGCCGAGTCGTCGAGTGCCACGCCCGTTTTGAAGCCGTCGGTTTTCGATTGACCTGTGGCTGGCCGACGCGCCACCGCTGATGAGCATCACCAACTCACTGGTCAATGAGAGACTTCTCTAATCATTGACCAAGTTCGTGCCCACGCCTTGTATCGAAGTGGCGCGCGCACTAGGCAACATTAGGCGACTACTCAGAACACGCTCAGTGCACGCCGGTGACAGTGCTACGGTCCCTGTCTTGTACGGCATCAGCAGTGCTCAGGGCTCAGCACGCTGCACGCTGCACGATCACCAGCGATCCTTGCACCTGACAAGGTCCAAAGTGCAGACCAACGTGACCCGCCAGGCCCGCCTGCGATCAAAGACACACTGCCCGCACCATGCGCTGCGCTTACGCATCATCCTGTGTCGACTCCGACTGATCCTGGTCGGGCTCGCCCCGCCGCGCCAAAGATGAGCCGTCGTCCAACCGTCGTCGTCCAAAGAGCGCAGTCCCGCAGGCGCTCGCGTCCGAGTCCCGAATCGCACCGCGTCCGAGACGTCACGCGCCCGCGTCATCGAGGCACCCCAAGCTGAAGCGCTGAAACCCACCGTTCCCTGCGCATGCGTAATCCGACCCCGAATCTCCGCCGTCGGAGGCTCCTCGCGTAAGGGCATGCAGAACGCTGCGTGTGGCGCATGGTGGTGATGGGGCCGGCATTCCGCTGTCACCAGCCTTCACCAGCCCCCTCGCGCCCTCCAACGCGTACGCGAGTGGGAAGATGGCGGGGGCATCCGCGGGAGCTGCGCGTTTCCGATGTCGAGATGCGGCTTCCGGCGCGGGGCGGCCGTGCGGGACGCAGACGCTGCGCTCGCGCGAGGTGAGGGTCGCCCGCAGCTGACGTCGACCATTCGATGCTGGGTGTCACCGCTCTCGCGTGGGCGCATTGCGTTGCCTAAAGAGCACCTGTGGGCGAATCGATGTAAACACATGCTCGAAGGGAGCGCGCGGGCGTCAACGGGACGAACTGGCGGGCCTGCCAGTGTGCATTTGGCCGACGACAGCGGGACACGGAACGGAAGGTACTGGCCTGGGGTGCTGCAGCAGAGATGCGCGTATTGGGCGGCGTCGTCAGGAGGGCTGTGGTGGGGCCGTGCATCACGTCTGGAGGGGCGGGCGCCGGGCGGAAGAAGGTCACACAGGACGGAGGGAAGGACGACTACGCGACTGCGAGTCCGAGTGCGGATGCGAGCGCGGATGCGATTGCTATATCGTTAGACGGCATAAAGAAACATGGCAGATCATACAAACAACGACGAATTGGTGAGAGCAGTATAGGATGGATGCGCGAGTCCCCAATGAAACACTGAGATGGGCCAGCTATGAATCGTCGTCGTCGCTGCCATCGTCGTCGTTCGCATCGTCTCCCCCCGTCCACTCGCGCTCCCACAGCGGCTGCTCCCCGCCCGTCTGCGGCCGCTGCGCAGGGTGGTTACGCGGTAGGAGGCCCCGTGCCCGCTGCAACCGCTCCACGAGGCCCTGGCGCTCAGCAAGCAGCTCCTGGAGGTAATCCACGGCTGGGAGGCAGATCAGGCGTCAGCAGCGATCACAGCGAAGCAAGCACGCCGGAACTCACTCTTTGCTAAGACGACGTTCTCGCTGCGAGGACCTGCTCGCCCATCAATCTTTTCCCCATCATCGCCGACCTTCCCCCTCGCCTTGCGCTTCCTGCCCGGACCATTGATGCTCCCACTCCCTGAACCCGCGCTGTTCGCCTCCTCCTCGGCACGGATCGCCTCGCGCAAGGCCGGGATCTTCTCGCACAGCGCCTCGTACCCGCGACGTATGTTCGCGCGACGCTTCTGCTCCGACTGTATGTGGTTCGCCTTCTTCTGCGACGCAGTGAGCAGAGCGGGCTTTCCGGCGGGTGTGGACTGGGGTGGCGTAGCCGATCCGGATGGTTGGGGGGTTGCCTCTGATGGCGGGGAGGCACGTGCCCGCTTGTACGACGTGCTCGACGCACTGGAGTCTTCGGAGAAGGAGCGCTTTGATGGCTGACGCGCAGAGGAACGCGTGGGTAGTGGTGGCGGCGCGGAAGAGGACGCCGCGGACAGCGTAGAGGCGCGCCGGCCGTTCGGCTGCGGAACGCCGGGCGGTATGCGCGCATACGGCGAGCGGCGCGCCGTGCTGAGTTGTTCGCGGGCGTCGCTCCAGGCCTGGTATGCGAGGCCGAAATCCTGCAAAAGGTTCGGGTTGGGGGCGGGGGTGGGCGTGAGGGACGCGCGCGAGGTATGGGCGGGCGCCTGCTTGTTGAGCGGGGGCAGATCGATGTCGGCCATGGACCAGGCAGAGGCAATGCCTGCAGCAGCCTGGGGCTGCAATGACATGAGCTCCTTGGTGGCCTTGGAGAGGGCCTCTTTGCCGGGCTTTGCATGGGGGACGGGGATGTCGTCGGAGAGCGAGGACCACTCCGCGGATGCGACTACGTGGTCGACGAGGGAGTAGTCGTAGTCGATGGAGGAGAGGAAGGACTGAAATGCATGGGCTTCGGACGGGGTGAGGAGGCTGGACGCCATGGTGGTAGAACGAACGAACGCAGGCCGCACTTTGGAGAGAGACAGATCGGGTGTTCATGTGATACCCGCACCCTGTTTGGCCCTGTTGTCCCTCCCCGGCGTCCCCCGCCACCCCGCACTTCCCCACAGTACTGAGCTCCGGCCGCGGTCAACAAACTTACAAGATTGTTTCAAACCTCTAACTCTCGGATCCAGAGCCTAAGACACAGGGTCAGATAAATTGTCCGGCCCGTGCGCTGCCCGTCCAGGTACCCAAACCCTCCCAACCCTCAGGCGCGCAATATTTTCGTAGACTGGGGCTACAAGAAAAAGGTCCCCACATCACAGCACATCACTGGATCGCAGATTTGATAGGGCTGGCCGACCGCAACGATAATTTATCCGCAAATTGAAATTTTGCATGCTCACTGGAACCGCGGCAGATACGTCAACAAGTGGGCCATACGATGGCTGGATCCTCGTTACAACATCTATCGTTCATGGTAGCCTTCCCTCGTAATTCTCGACGTGGAAGGGTAGACTTTTTACGACCGCCGTCACATCCAGTTCCGTACTCTTCGCATCTGCCAAGAGCCACCGCCGCAGCATATCATCCGGTAGCAACACCACCACCCTCAACTTCGGTATATATCTCTAGCGTCTTCAGTACCACGAACAAATATGATGGCGAACCACTGGGGTGATCCGCCGTGATCGATGGTGATACGCAACGCTAGCCTCGTCACCGACTACAGCATATTGCCCTTCGCCGCAGCCTCATGCTGCCCGCCCGCACCACGAGGGTGAGCTTATCCATCTTTGTGCAGTACGCGCTCAGCGTCGCAGACGCCTTCCCCACAACCTCCGCATCCTCGTACGACGTGTTCAAGATGACAGAACGGAGTAGCGAGCCCGCTAGATGCCCGAGCAGCGTGTTAGAGCCAGGGCGCCGGGAGTGGCGGCAGAGGCACGGGCAAGCGGTACGGGCAGCCGTCGTACAAAGCGCACGGAGCCCGGCTGCCGCGGCAGCTCGCCCCAGGGCAGCGTGCGCAAGGTCGGCGCGCAGGCCTGCCGCAGCGCGCTGAGCACGGGCTCGGGAAGCTCGACAGTATCCTCCTGGTGCGCGCTCACCTCGAAGTGCAGCGTGTGCAGGCATGGGAGGCAGCGGAAGATCGCCGCGAGCGCGGGGTACGCACGGCCGTACTCCGAAACGGGCGCCGCGGCGAAGAGAGGTTGAAGATCGCGACGCGTACACACGCGCCGAGCGGTGGCCCACCCGCGCGCTGTGGCGTCGCGAGCGTGCGGGCGAGGGCCTCGCACGCTGCCAGAGATGTGACGCGGACGCATGCGTACAGCTCCGGCAGCACACGCGCGTAAAAGAATCGACACGCGAGGCCCGCGCTCGCGTCCTATATGTAAAATTGGACGGCGAAGGTGCCGTGCCAGTGGGCGGGGGTGGCCGGGGACGCGGTAGCGGTCATGCATCCTCCGCGTTGTTTCAAGGGCAGACCATGGGTCGTATGGGAAGCTCGCGGCTGCTGAGCGATCCATGAGGCCGGGAATGTCAGCTGCGAGGGTGGCATATGGGCCCAAGATGAGGGTGGCGCGAGCGGCTTCGAGCTCGACTTTGAGGCTGGGGTGCGAGAGAGCGGGTTGGGAAATGAGAGGGCGGAATACACAGTAGCTGGGATCGGAAGCCGCGGCATGAGCGTGGGCGAGCATGCCAGCGACCAGCACATCATACTACATGCCTCGCAGCGGACTGCCTTGGCTGTGGACGCCTCGGACGGCGGGGCAAACTGAGATGATGTCCCAATACAGTCCTGCGATAGCCTTGCGGCAACAGGGTGAGGTCGCGGAGAATGCAGATATGTGGCCATTCACGTACTGAGGCAAATCCCGGCAAAACTTGACCACTTTGTGGTACAGCAGCAGGTCGTCTTTGATCTTCGCGGATATATGCACCGTTTTCTCTAAATAAGTAGTATACCAACGCTCACCCGCAAGGCGAGTCGGGTCCATATCGCTCACCTCAAACACGAACTTTAGGGCATACACCATTGTTCACGACGTTGTGCTGCCACATTCCTCTTCCCACGTCTCCTCGCCCTTTCACAGCGTCAAAGAAAGCCAGGAGGCTCCCAACTAGCTCACGGAAGCGGCGCACATGGTGCGCGCGCTCGCCCATCTGGAGGAGAACCTTCAGGTCGAACCTGTCTCACACTGCGAATGTCCTTCCGACGTTGCCGAGTCGCCGTAGATGGCTCGCTCCTTGAAAGTAAATGCGTCGATGCGCGAAGTACTCGCGAAGTGCATTGGTGAAGGGATTGGGTGATGACATGGAATGTCATGGATCAGTCAACGTTACTTGGACTTGGAATCGGGGAGACGCCGAGGAAACTGGAAAGGGAATGGGCTCAGGTGAAGACATCTGAGCGTATATAGGTGTAGCCAGCGCCAGGAAGTCAAAAAGTCACGGTCTGCAATACAGATCTTATAAGGCTCAGGGAGCTTGTGGCGGAGTGCGTCGGTGCCTGAATACAAAGCGGGAGAAACTCCTGAGAAATGACTTCCTTGAACCTCGCACAAACGTTTTCAAGAAACGTTGCGGTACGTCTCGTCGACGTAATTCCAACCGCATCGCAGCTGAACATGCTCTAGGCATTGTACTTATCCGATAACACGCGACTGTCAACTTCATGGACTCCACCGCGAAAGTGTGAGTCCTGCCGGTCCTTTGGTTTCTCTCCGTAGTAAAAGCTGAGCTCCTAAGCGAACTTCGAAGCCGACCAGTAGTTCCTGCAATCCCCATTGAGATCCTGCTCAAAATTCTTAACATTACCACATGGCCAACTGGCGAGGAGCCTCCTGACCGATGCCTCAAACCGCGCGCTTGCAAACTCCGCCCTCGTTTGCAAATCCTGGCTTGCCCCTGCGCGCGAAGTGCTCTACACATCTATCTACCTCGCAGATTATGACCTCTGCATCTCAACGAAAAATCTCTTACGCACCCTCTCCGGATCTCCTGCGTGGCAGCCTGCGTCCATGGTGCGGGCGATTACCTTCGATGTTGCAGATTATCGGGATTCCGAGGCCATGGCTGAATTTGCGCAAATCGTCGAACTCTGCGGTCCGGAAAACCTTCGCTCTCTACATCTCTGCAGGTTTCATAGCGACGTGGGTCTTACTGAGCTGCGCGACGCGATGATGAACGCAGTCCATCTGCAGAAGCTGGTCATCGCCCCACCCGACGGCAACGTTAACGGGGACACATACGACCCGCTCGCGACGGTCACGCAATTTATGGTGCAGTGCTGGCCGGATCTTCGCGAAATTAGGCTGGTAGTGGATGCGCTGAACTACGAACATGGAGAAATTATGACTTCAGGGCGGAGTGCTGTGAAGACGAAGGTGTGTTTTGCCCTCAAGCCCGGAGTGCTGTCGCACTTCAAGAGCTTCGGTGACCGTGGCAACTTCGCGGCGAGACACCTGCTTGCTCTTCTCCAGCTCGCGCCGAATCTGTCCACTTTGAAAATTCATCCAGGGACTATATTCTCTCGTCATGGCATCGTAGCCCTTCAAGCGCTCCTTCAATCCCTGAAGGAACTTCACCTCGCCGGGCCATGCTATGCGCCAGACTTCGAAGTTTTCGGCGCCGACGTCGCTGCCGCCCTGGCAGCTGCTCCTATGCTACGTCACCTCAAGACCAGCAGCCGCTGCATACTCGCAGGCGCATTCTGCGATGCCTCTGCTTTCCATGCGCTTGAAACGCTGGAATACGAGGTCCAAGACCAAACGAATATCGACGTGCTTACAGCCGCACTGCGCGCCCAGCCACGCCGCATTCCCTTCCTGAAGGAGCTTGCTCTGACAACAGCACAGGATCACGGATTCGCAGGGGCAGATTGCTTGCCTGAGGGCTCGTATGACGCCTTGAAGGAGGCGTGCTTGCATCGCGGGATACGGCTCAAGGAGGACTATGACAGCGAGATCGAGAAGACGCTGTCCTTGCTGGGAATGGCTGAGGAGGACCGGTTCAAGTATCAGCCGGTGGTGTTTGATCCTCAAGACGCGTCATCAGATTCGACTGCTCCTTCAATTGCTTCATATAGGCCGGTGAGATGATCGACCCATAGGTGTACCGGGCCAGGAAATCGGAGACTCTTCGGAACGGAGTGTATTGGGTTGTACGAATGGCTAGCCCGACTTGTGGAAGCCCGACTTGAACTCCCAACGATTTAGCTTGTCAGCCCCTTCTTCACCCACTGCACCGCTGGTCAGCATATTATTCTTTTTTTTTTTTTTTTGGACAAGCAGCTTGTATTATCCCTTACTAAGTATAGATCTAATACAAACTATGTGCTAAAGCGGGGGCGGCGAGGCCTCCGGTCCGAGGAAAAATGCGTTTACGCACGCCCGGGGGGGAGCCGTCCGGGCAGTGTGGGACTCCGGGGAAGGGCCATCTAGGGTGGCCCGGTGAGCAGGGGGCTGGATGGCTTAATACCCACTAAAACCTCATGGTGGGAGGTCCAGTCAGTTGGGAGGTCACCCTCGTCGTGCAGGGTGCCTCTCCAGGTAGAGCGGACGAGACTAGCGGCGGCTGGCCGTCGGTCTTTACGGGTCGCGTGTATCCTGTCAGTGAGGAGACGGTCTTGGATCCGTCGGCGCCATCTAGTGATGACGGCTGCCGGTGAGTGGGCGAGCTCAGCGATGGCGTTCTCGCAGCGGAGGACCCATATGAGGTGTGCGGATTCGGTGACAAGGATGCGGAGGAGACGAGAGGGCCCCGGTCTTGGGGCGGTGGTGGCGGCGGTCGTGCGGGGTTTGGGGGTGAGGAGGCCGCAGGCGAGAATGGCGCCGAGGTTCAGTTCAGGCCACGTGTCGTCACCATGCGGCCAGAGGTCGCGCGCTAGGTGCCAGACAAGGGCGCGGTGGCTGTCGGGGCATTCGAGGAGGATATGCTCCATGGTTTCTTCTGGGGCATTACACGCGGAGCAGGGGGCCCGGTCCTCGTATCCAGGGATGGGGGACCAGTAGGCCCCAATTTTGTAGGATTGGTGGAGGGCGCGGTACAGGAATTGCTGGATGTTCTTGGGGAAGTCGCGGTGGCGGCAGCTGGCCCACAGCGCGGCGACCGGCTCAAGGTTGCCCGTGCATGCCTGTAGGTCTGCCCGGGCGGCGTATAGGGAGCGTACGGTGCGGCGGCGTGATGGTTTATCGCGTTTGGCTCGGATGCCGCGGTATGCGAGAGCTTGCGTGAGCGATGAGAGTTTGGCTCCGGAGATGTGGAAGGCGGGGTCGATGGTTAAGTCGAGCACATCGGGGCGCGGCTTACGGGCCCCTTCGTCCGCGAGGCGGTCGGCGCGTTCATTTCCGACGTCACCATCATGACCCTTAACCCACGTAAAGGAGGTCGGGGCAGAGCGTCGGCGAAGGAGGAAGGCCGCGGTGGCAAAGAAGGCTGCGTTGGCGACTCCGATCCAGCCGCGGTCTTCCCAGGATTGGAGGTGTTGGGTGAGGCCGTCAATGACATAGCGCGAGTCGGATTTGATGCACAGGGGGGTCATGTGGGGTATGGATTGGAGGGCGAGGATGACCGCTACGATCTCGCCCACTTGGTTCGACTGGAAGGGGCCGGGGACGCGGAAGGCTCGGTTGTGTGGGCTGGTGGGCGAGACCCATACTCCGCTTCCACAGCGCGCGTCGTCTTTGCCGTTGTTGAAGCAGCTGCCATCTGTATATGCCGTGATGGCTTCATCAGCGAGGGCAATTCCGGGGGCGGGGCGCGAGAGGCGCGTGGCAGGGGAGGGGTCGGCGGGTGCGTCGTCGCAGAACACGCGGAAACATTCGGCAAGGGAGGTCTTGCAAACCACAGACGGATCAAAAACGACGTCTTTGCGGGAGACGCGGGCCGCGGTGTTCCTGGCGTGGCGGCGGTGGGTGAGGGAGAGACCGTCGGACGGGGAGGGTCGCCGGGGGTTGAGCTTGGGCATGGCCCGTTGCAGGTGGTCAAGCGCTGCGGCTGCGCACCGGTGCGGATTCTGGCAGCCAAGTAGACGGTCAGCTGCGCAGTTGCGGCATGAGCATGTGCGACGCGGGAAGTGGGGGCGTCCGGAGATGAG
Organism: Auriscalpium orientale; assembly: GCA_019915035.1. Taxonomy (NCBI): domain Eukaryota; kingdom Fungi; phylum Basidiomycota; class Agaricomycetes; order Russulales; family Auriscalpiaceae; genus Auriscalpium; species Auriscalpium orientale. Next base: position 925,059 of record JAHLMH010000016.1, read on the forward strand.
GTTGGACAGTCGGTGGGAGATGCGGAGGAGGTCGGCGGAGGAACGCGCGCGGTGAGAGTCGCGTAGGCATGAGGTCTGCGCCGTCGCTCGCTTGGAGGCTTCGCCAATACGGTACCAGGCGGGTAGTTGGCGACAGAGGGCCCGGGACAAGCGGAGGGCGGCAAAGGAGGTATGATGTTTGTCGGCGACACGGAGCATGGACTTGAGGTTGGCGGGGAGGCGTGCGGCGCGGGGGCCTTTTTGGGGTACCCGCCACGTTTGTACGAACTGGTTCATTTTAGCGATGGAGGGGATGTCCGGGGCAGCGTCGTTGATGAGAACGTCTGCGAGGTAGGCCCAGGCGGGCCGACTTGGGGAGATGTCGAGATACGATCGGAGCCATGTAAGCTCGATCGCTTCATTGCGCGCCACGATATCGAGGAGACCAAGTCCACCGCTTGCAGGTGCGCGGTAGAGTTGATCGAGCGCGAGCGGGGGTTGCCCTGACGACTCCGCCCACATGAAGGTGCGGATGCAGCTGATGAGTGCGCGTTCAATGTGCGGCGGCATGCCTTGCACTTTGGCTAGATACTGGGTCATGCCTCCGACGACCATCTGTACAACCAGGCGTTTCCCGAAGAGGGAGGGCTTACCCTGGGCCCATCTGTCCAGCGATGCTCGGATATTGTCAAGGACTGGTTCCCAGGGTGTGTTGTTGTTGACCTTGTTGCCAATCCAGGCGCCGAGGGAGCGCACGGCATGGCCATCCTCGGCTATTCGTGTTGTGGGGGGAATACGGTAGGGGTCATCCGCGTGGAGTCGGCGGTCGGTGCAGACGCGCCGGCGGTGGGCCGGGGAGCCAATGGGGATGATTTCTGTTTTGTCAATGTTGAATTTTGCGCCCGAGGCTGCGCACCAGCGGAGTAAGATATCATTGACCGCAGCAAAGCGGTCGTCCGAGCGCAGGTATAGGACCGTGTCGTCAGCAAAGAGGTTGATGACGAGGTGGCGTTCGAGGCCCGGGATGTAGTAGCCCCGGAGATGGGGTGACCCACGGAACATGCAGGCCAGGGGCTCAATGGCCAGGTCGAAGAGCAGGCAGGAGAGGGGGTCGCCTTGGCGGACCCCACGTGTGATGCGGAACGGTTCACTCAGCACTCCATTGATCGCGACGCGGGTGTGCGCTATTTCGTAGAGGGATCGGATGGTGGATATAAAGAGGTGGGGGAGACCGAAGCGGGCGAGAACACGCCAAAGGTAGTCATGGTGGATTTTGTCGTAGGCTTTCTCTTGGTCGAGTGCCATGATAACGCCGTCGCGTTCTGTGGCCTCGGCGTAGGCGATGATAGTTTGCGAAAGGCGGACATGGTCGAAGATTGAGCGTCCGGGGACGAAGCCGGCTTGGTCGGGGTGGATGAGGTCGGGGGCCGTGCGCCCGAGCTGGATGGCCAGTGCTTTCGTTAATATTTTATAGTCAGTGTTGAGCAGCGTGATTGGGCGGTAGTTGGCGATGTCGGTTTTATCTTTCTTCTTATATATGGGGCACATCCAGCCCGCGCTGAAGTTTGTTGTGGCGTCCGGGCCATGGAGTTGGATGTCCTGCATCACCGTGGTGAGGACGGATAGTAGGTCAAAGCCGTCGTCCGGGTCGGGGAGACTGTCACGGGCGTCCCGGAGGGCTTTCCAGAGCTCGTATGGGCAGCCGTCGAGCCCGGTGGCCGATCCCGATTTCGAGGCATGCAGGGCGGCTGCAACATCGGCTCGTGACAGGAGCTGCGCCAGCGGGTGGGTCGCGGGGGAGGGGAGTGCGGCTTCGTCAGGGATAGCTTGCAGAATCCCGCGTGTGTTGGATTCAGGGTCGAAGTCCAGGACATCTGGCTCGGGGACAGGTTCGTGTTGGAGGGCGTTGTGATAGTCGCGCGCGAGGTTAGCCATACGGCGGGAGTCCGTTTCGTAGTGGAGGGGAACGGGGGGGGCGTTGAGGGGGGGGACAGGCACTGGGAGGTGAAGGCGAGGGATGAGGTCGCGTGGGCGCTTGGCTGCATTAGTGCGGAGCCAGAGTTGGGAGAGAGTCTCGCCGTGTGTGTACCATTTCGCTTTCAGCCTTTGCCGTTCGTTGGTCGATTTCTTGTCGGACAGGTGTTGTATTTCGTCGGTGAGCAGGGCGATATCCCGGCGGACGGAGTTGTCGGTGTCCAGCGAGGGGTCCGCTTCCAGGGCCTCGACGTCGGCGCGGAGGGCGCGGAGTTTCGAGTCGATACGGCCGCGAGCGCGTTTGGCTGCGGCCTGGGCCATGGTTTTGAGGTCGCGTTTAAATTTCGCCCATAGACGTTGGGGGTTTAGATTGGTTGAGCGTGCGGCGGCCGCAGCCTCGAGATCCTGTTGGAGGTGACATCCGCGGTCGATCACAGACTTTAGGAAGGGTTTGTCGTTGAGGAGGCTTAAGGGGAGGGTCCAACGGCCCACCCCGATCGTGGGCGCGTCGAGGGGGGCGTAGCGTACTGAGACAAGGTCGTGGTCGGAGGGGAGGGCCCCGGTTTGATGGCGCCACTCGAAGACGGCGGATGCGGCGGCGTTGCTGGTGTAGATGCGGTCGAGTCGGGATTGGGTGAAGAGCGCCTCACGCCGTGCTCGGAAGGTGAAGAGGCGGGAGTCGGGGTGCTCCACGCGCCATGTATCTTGGAGGTGGAATGTGCTGCGGAAGTCGCGCAGGGCGTCGATCGCATTAAGTTGGTCGAGCCGTGCGGGCGCTCGGTCGATGGCGTTTTCGACGAGGTTAAAATCGCCAAGATGGAAGTCGATTCGGGTGACGCCCTCTGCGCGGAGCGCGCTTTCGAGGCGAGCCCAAAACGCGGGGTGGGAGGCGGCGCGGTTCGGGGCATAGGAGTTCAGGATGCATGTAGAAGCTCCGGTACGCCAGTGTAGGATGAGCAGCGCCGCCCGTCCCGGGAGCAGCTCTATGAAACGTACATTGTCCGTGCGCGTGATGTCCTTGTTGACTGCGAAGGCCACTCCCGCCGAGGCACCGGGGCGTTCGGGGTCGGCAGAGTTAAATACGAGCAGTCTGCGTTGGTACAACGTGGTCACTGTGGTTAGATGCGCGGGGGTGAGGTGCGTTTCCTGGAGCCCCAGGACATTGATCTTTTGTTGGCGGACCAGAGCGTTCACGGCCTGCCACTTCGAGGTCGGCGCCGCGTCGGCGGCAAGGCGAGCTCGCCCATTCATGTTCTGGGTGGCTATGGTGATATTAGCGCGTTGGGTTTTGCCGCGCGTCGGGCGAGGGCTGGGGGGGGTAGTTGTGGCAGGCACGGGGGGTGTGCGGGCCTGGTGGTTTGGAGGGGAGCCGCCTCCATGATCTCCGTGCGCGTTTGGCAGGAGGGCCTCGGCGGCTGGGGGGTGCCTCCCTTCGCGCACGGAGAAGCTCGAACCAGATACCGGAGAAGAGACCGAAGACGACGAGGACAATTGTTGGGTTAATATATGAGCAGGAGTCGCAATACTACCCTACACAGGCGACCAGGTGTGCAGGGAGGGTGACGGCTGGTCACCACAGTTGGACATATGCGGGTGGCGGCATGGCGTTCCTTTCCGGGGGACGCGGCCGCGGCCGCTTCAGCTTCTCAGCACGGCGAGTCCTTGGCCTAAATAGGCCTCCGTTGGTGCCACAAGTGGCGGTTCGACTCTGTGGGCTTTCCTGACCCACGTATGGGCAGTAAGTGTGGGCGCACAGTTAGGTGGAACGTTGGCGTCGAGGACCATCGTTTCAGAGCGGTCATTTCGCAGACTGGGACCGACCAATTTTATTCTAGCGTACTTGTGCATGCATATGTGTCAGTAGCGCGAGGCTTCGCGCGGTGCGCAGCGGCCGTGGGTATGTATGGGTGGTCTACAGTAGGGACATGTACTGAGCCAGGCCTAGGTGTCACATAAATAGTTACGACTGTCCGGGGGAAGATGATGTATCGTATTACGACTTAGCACTGGTCGAGGCTCCCCACGTCCTCGGCCTGTGCGGGATCTATTTTGCTTGGGGGTGTGATGCCTACGTGCGCGTCCCACGGCTCCCGGTGGCGGCGTTCTGCATACGGGAGTCCGACACCGTTGCCAGCGGGGGTCGTCCTCGTCGGTGCGGCTTGTTGGCGGGGAAGACGCCGGAGCGTCCGCCACCGTTCCAGCCCGGGAGTAGGGGGAAGGGGCAGAGGCCCCGCGGGTGCTCGACACCATTGCATAGGGAGCAGTGACCTGTGGGGATCGCGTGGCCAGTGCCGAAGGCGACGGATTCATAGTTGAGCGACGCAAGGAACCGGGTGATGAGGTGCCAGTGGTCCACGTCGACCAGGGTGGACTTGGTGCTGGTGATAGCGAAGCGGTGGGCAGGGACACTGCCGGGGGCGCGCTTGGGTATCTGGTCAACGGTGATGGACTCGAGGAGCGGCAGGAAGTGCTGGGGGGTGCACGGGACCGGGCTGTTACGAGTTTTCTCCGGGAGTCCGCGGAAGAAGGCGAGGACGGCGGGTTGGCTTAGGGTGCGGAGTACGATCTCGAGGACGTCGGCGGCCGTGGCAGTGACCGCGAATCCGCCGATGAGGGCGATTAGACGTGGGAGACGCGGTTTGCGAGAGAGTACCTGGAAGGTGATGAGGCGCGTCGATAGGACGCCGATTGCGAGAAGGACCACCGCCTGTTCCTTAGACAGGCCACGGATGAGGAACGTCTTGGGGTATCTTTTGGTGCGGGTGGCCGTGGTGGAGGGCTCGGGGGCGAGGACGATGGGGTTGGCAACACTGGCATGGCGCATGACAACCCGTCGGATGGCGTCAGAGGAGGCGCCGAGGTTTTCTGGGAGGTGGGCGTGTTGGTCAAACGTTCTCACCAGGACGCACACCTCCGTGAGGGAGGACCAGTGCCGGACTTGGTTCTCGGTAAGGCCGCGCCACGCCTCCGCCGGGGAGTCCATATGGATCTCCGGGAAGGGGCCACGGGTGCGCTCGAGTGGGTCGACTGGTGCCGGTATGTCTTCTGGGGTGGGGGGCTGGGGATCGACCTCAGCTTGGCCCGAGGAGTAAGCTAGGCTGCGGAATATGGCGTTGCGGTCCGCGATTTGCGCCGATGAGAGCGGGGTCTCGTTCTCGTTGCGCTCGCTGTCGGGCGCGCTGGCGAAGAAGAACTGGGAGATGCTTAGGCGTGCGGCCGTGGGGGTTGGGGAGGGTAGGCGAAGGGGGTTATCGGGGCCCGGGAGGGGGCTCATCGGAGGCGCTCTGGAGTCGTGGGGCGGGGGGGTGGGGGTACGTCCACGGACGGGGCCGAAGGAGGCGCCGTCATAGTCTTCGTCGATCAGGCTCCCGAAGGAGCCGTCATGCAGTGCGTAGAGGGGGTCGAATCGGTTGACGGAGGCTATGTCAGACGTGAATTCCGGGGTGTGCGCGATTGCTTCTTCGTCGTCCGTGGAGTAGTCTCCGTCGTCATCGTCAGTGGCTTGGGCAGCGCGGGCGGGGCCGGTGACCGTGTCGGCAGTTGGTTGGGCTCGCAGATGTGGGTGGGCGCGGGGCGTGAGCTCCGGAGAGGGTGAGCGCGCGTGCTTGCCGAGCTGTGACTCGGGGTGGGCGGAGCCCCGTGCGTCGGCGTCGGGCGCCTGGGGCGTCGATTCCAGGCCGGCTCTGCCGGGGGCGGCGAAGGGAGATGGAGCGAGATCGGCCCGGCTCATGCCTGCTCCCCGCGTCGCGGCGGATTGTCGTTTAGTGGTCTGAGGGAGTGGAGGTCTGGTGGCAGGGCGACCCAAGGCCTCTGGGGTCGCTTGGGCCGGAGGGCGTGCGATGTAGGCGCCCACCTGTGGGGTCAGCAGTGGGTGCGCCTGGGGGGGGGCCGGGGGCGCGGACATAGTGTCCCGGGGCACACGGTCGGGTGGGAGTACTAAGGGGGGTGTTAGGGTGCAACTTCGCGGGTTGCGTGGTCGGCGTACCCTCGTTGTTACGCTCAGTGGCGGGAAGGCCCGTGGGGTGGGTGGTCTTGGGCGCCGGGAGGTGGGTCGCCGTCCCGGGGGCAGCTGCCGTTGCCGCGGCGGCCACTTTCTTGCGCGTTTGGGCGACGGACTTGCGCGGGGCGCGTTTGTTTGGGGGCGGGTCAGCTGCTGCACGAGGTGGGGCAGGCCGCGTAAGCGAGTGAGAGGTTTTCGGAGGGGGAATGGGGCAGTACCTGCAGTCTCGGGTTCGGTAAGCTCTGGCAGCGGGGCTAGCGTCATCGCCGGGGCGCCGTATATGTTAGGGTACGAGTCGGGAGGGCTCAGGTCGTAGTCCGTGGTGAGGGGAGCAGCCGGCGCCGGGAGGGTGGTCTCAGGGAGGGCGGGAGTCGGGGTGCGGGTCGCACCGCTCTTGCGAGTTTTGGCCATTGGACTGGGCGGGTGTGGAGACTAGGGCGCTGGGGGTGCTGAGTGTCCGATGGGTGCGCATCAGCTTTTAAGTCGTGGGGGTTTGGCATCTGGCGCGGCCGGGGGGAGTGCCGTGTAGACCAGCTGCGGTGGAGGCGTAGCTTGCGCGGGCCTTGTTCTGGTGTGGCTCGTGGGCGTCGCGGTGGCGCGGCTGCATCATGCCTACTGAGATGCTACGGGGGTGCGGCCGGTTCTCGTAGCGCGCGGTTGCGATGACCATGGGTTTATTCATTGGGTACAGTAGGTAGTCAGGTGCCACGGGCGGCGCGTAGGGGAATAAGGGAGGGTGGTGGGTCCAGGGAGCGTGCCTAGTGCAGGGACGCGCGTAGCTATTTACGTAAGGCGTGGATAAGCGGTGATGCCCGGTGTTGGCTCGATCATCGTGATTGGCGGATTCAGAAAAGTATGCGGAAGCACGGCGGCGGTCTCGCCGGTGGCGGGGAGCGTATAATTTGTACCGTGGGGAGGTGGCTGCACTGGGTGCCGGTGCATTTGTCTCCGGCGAGTGCGTTGAGGGGGACTGGCCACGTGTCCGCCAGGCAGAAGAAGGTGAACAGGCCCTTAAGCCGGATGGGGGTGGGGAGGCGGGACCAGTTCACCGGCACGACGAGTATGTGGCAGTGGCCATCGTGGGCGCTGCGGAACTCAAATGCGATCACGCCACGCTGGATCTCGCTTATCTCCCCCACCACTCCTTCAACCGGCACGGACTCTTCATCAACGATTCGGAGGCGATCGTGCGTGAAGATGGGTCGGGCCGGAGCGCACACGGTCTCCCATATGGCGAAGCCAGCGTGTGGTACGTTCTGGGGGACGAGGCTCGCGTGGATCGGTTGGTAGGGCTCGGGAGGGTACGCCGGGTTGCCCGGCGGGGAGGTGGGTGAGTCGATTTGGTGAGGCTGCGTTCTGATGGCTGAGTCGCCCAGGGAGAGCCGTGCGGTTGGGCGTAACGGGGCGGGGGGCGGCGGCATTTTCGGGGTGAGCGTGTTCGCAGCGGTGTGTGCTGTCTGGGGGGGCAAAGGAGCGAGGGGCTGGGGAGTGAGCGTTTTATAGCCGTTCGCTTAATTTCAGTGGCAGCTGGTTAAGCGAACTGGGGCGATAAGGGGGTTTGGTTTCTAGGCTCCCAGGGCAGCATGTGTAGCGTTCATCCGAGCGGGCAGGGAGCAATGCACGATGGTCATTTTACTTAGTTACTTGAGTAGCACGCGCTAAGGTACGGCAATGTGCTAGGGTTATGGTATGGTACATAAGCGAAGGAGCGGCGGTAGGGTTAGGGTCTGCCACGTGTTGGTTGAGAAGGCGGGTGGGAGGGAAGGCGAACGAGGCCAGGGGGGAGGGGGGTTGGGACTGGGGGAGGGGGGGGGCTGGACTGCGCGGGTGGTATTCGGGGTTGTCTGGCCTGCCCCGGACGGGGGGTTCTACAGTGTGTGGGACGGGGTGGACGACGGGCGCGTGCGCGGCCAGCGCACTGGTCGTGGACGGTGCGGTCGTTATGTCGTGCGACTGGCGCGAGTTGGGGGGGGGGCGAGCAGGTCGGCTGCGGGCGTGCACCAGCGCTGCATCCTGCAGTGGGTGTCGTGTCCGTCGTCGAGGCCTGTCCTTGCGCGCTGGTGAGCGTGGGAGTTTCGGACCATGGTGGTGGTTCGAGTGCAAGGAGCCCCCAGCATATTATTCGCCCACAGTGTCAACTCAGGCATAAGGAGGCATACAAGGCATAGTATATGTACATATGTGTAATACAAGCGTCCGACGCGACACGCATCAACCCCGCCAGAGCGTCACCTCAGGCTTGTGCAGCGGCAGCGCGGGGTCCGCAGAGTCGTCCCGCGCGGCGGCGAGGCGCACCGCGTTCCCCCTCGCCGCGCGCACCCTCGCCTCCCTGCGCATCCCGTTGTCCGCAAACTCGTGGAGCTGGTGCTGGATCGCCAGCTTCGTCGCCACCGCGTCCGCCCTGGTGATCGTCGCGGGCATCGGCTGCAGGCGCGGCAGCGGCGCCGCACGCCTCTTGCCCTTGCCATCGCCCTCGACGATTTTCGGGATAAGGAGCTGCTTGCGGCGCATCGCGTAGTACAGGTTGCCCGGCTCGACGAGCTGTACGTTGTCACGCACGTACCCCGGCGCCCGCGCCCTCGCGAGGATCAGCGTGTACGCCATAAGTAAGACGTTCGGAAAGTCGTGGCCAAGAACCGCGTCCGCCAGGTTGCAGCTCAGCAGCGCGCAGTCCATAACCTCGTGCACGAGCCCGCAGCCCTCCGCGAAGCGCGCCTCGGCCGTCTGCTCCACCCGCCGCGCGCGCACCCGCGTCTCGCGCGCCTCAAGCGGGATCGCCGCCTCCGCGAAGCACACCGCGGTCGCGCGGAAGTTCCAGCGCGTGCCGAGCGCGTGCAGGAGCTGCACGGCAGGGAACTCCGCCGCGCAGTCGATCGCGTCGTTGACCGCCCACGCGACGCGCTGCGAGGACGTGACGAAGCGCACCGTGCAGCCGTCCCACTCGGGCGCGAAGCAGCAGGCTGCGTCGACCATCGCGTACTGCTCCCGCGCTGCGACGTGCGCGGGCTCGGACGCTGGGCGGGGGAGAGCGAAGAAGCGGAAGACTTCGCGCATGTCGATGACGCTGGACCATGAGCCGGATGTTGAGCCGGCGGTCGTGGCGACGTAGACGGTGGGGCCGGTGTGTGAGAGACACTCGAGAAGCGGCGCGCCCTCCGTGACGGCAGTGAGCACGCGCAGCATAGTAATGCCTTCGGCGGTGGGCGGCTCATCGCTGAGCAGCGCGAGGTTTGCACGCTCCTTCGACCAGATCAGTTCTTGCGTGCGCTGTTGGTCGATGAGTTGGGCGAGGTGGGCGAAGAAAAAACGCATGTCGAAGGTCCGTGGCAGCGCAATGTTGAGGTCCATGCACGCGTAGACGATGGCGTATGGGCTGAAGTGGAAGAGGATCTGCTCAAAGTCATCGCGCGAGGGGACGACTGCGTGGATCTGGGCGAGCAGCTGCTTGGCTTCGCGGAATTGCGCAGGACTCACTGTGACGCGAAGTTAGCATTGGAAAGCCAAATACTGGGACATAGAGACGTACTGTTGAGACCCAAACGGTGCTGTCTCCTGTCGGAGACCTGGGGGCGGTGAATGAATTGGTATTGCGCAGCGTCGCCGAGAATGTCTTCGTTGGCATCGAGCTTCTTCGTGATGAGCCAATCTCGCTCGCGCCAGTACGTGTTGAGCAGGATTTTGGCATCCGCCCACTTGTGCTCCTTGAGCAGTTGCAGCAGAAACGGTGTTTGACTCGATTCTTCGGTGAAAACGGACGACCGGGTCGACATGGCAGATTGCGTGTGATGGGCGAGAGTAGTGGAGGAGATAGAAGTGAGTATGGCGCGGTTGTCGGTTGAAGAAGTGTTTTGGACTGGGCGAATGAGACAAAAGGTGCTCAATGGACTGCATAGTGCACATAACAGGCGCCTTAAAACCAAATTCGAACTGTCAAAGCGGTACAAGTGTGATGTGGCGAGGGAGCTAGCCACGACGCGCTGCTGAGTGCTTGGTCCCGGCAAAGCTGTCCGAGTCGCCACTCTGTGGTAGCCACCAGAGAGTGGACGAGCAAAGCCGCCGCGCGTTTTCAATAAGCTTGTGCGGCCTTGAAACTGCGCAAAATTTCGCGAGAAACCAGGGAAGGCCCTTGACGCTTGGGACATATCTTTGTGAATCGGCTCCAACGCTGCCTGGGACGAGAGGGCATTTCATGGCAAAGATTCAATACATATCTCTCACTGATAGTTTTCACGACTTCAAAGCGAGGGATTGGGCGAGACAAAGGACAAAGCGACGTCGTGTGCACTTGGCAGTGGGTCAAAGCGATTGATTCGGGGTGACAAGCGCGGCGCGATGCTGTGAGACCTGGCCGAGGGCATGTTTCGACAGAGACTAGGTGGCGCTGCCTGTTCGCCAAGCGGGGGTGATTGTCTTTGAAGGGAGAGGACATATGGGCCCTATTAGTATGGGGGGTCGAAGGTTTTGTGTGGCAGCAAGACGCTATTGAAGTTCCCACGCCTACCTCCAACTACGGCCATCTCCGATCGCTCACTGCACGCTTGCATACCTCCAAAGACGCGATGGGCGACAACAAACGCAGCGGGGCTAGCACTGACCGTTCCAGGAAGCGCTATCGCTCTGTAAGACCGCCTGCATCGTCTTATTCTTCTCCCTGACCGCTAGCGGCTCTCCGCACAGGACGGCACGCCGGTCTGGGGCAAACGATCTATCGACGGCCCAGGCGTCTGGGTCAGCTGCATAAAGGGGAAGGAGAAGCAAACGGTGGGAGAGCTGTATGATCTATTTGAACATGTGAGTCGTCCGGTGCTGTGGAGCTCAGCAGCGTCTGATAGCCTGTGCGCATGCGGATCAGCTAGCGGCGCAAATGTGGCCAGAAGATGACGCCGGCGGGGATAACGTACGCCGCGACCTACCCGGAGACGAGGCTACAGGCAAGGACGTGGACGTGGACGAAGAGGAGGAGGACCTGGAGAAACAGATCGCCAAGGAGCTGGCTGCGATCAAGCGGCCGCGAAAAGAGCAAAGGTTCGGTATGTTGGTCTCTGAATTAATCTTCTTGCGTCTGATTGCGACTTAGCGAACTGCCTCACTAACACAACATGTGGTGCGTGTGTTTTACTTGAGCTTGTCCCGCACTTCTGGGCCCTTCCAATCTGATGGCGCCCATGCAGTGGTGTTCATTGCGTGTAAATCCCCAGTGGATCCTGTGCGGCTTGTCCTCAAACACATCGAAAACGTAAGGGGCACGGGTGTCACTCATACGAGGTACTGAAGGGCTGAGCTTGATGGACAAGAGGAGAAATGGCTAATTGAGGCTGGTAGGTACACGCTGCGGCTCACGCCAGTCGTCAATACCTGCGTGGCAAATGCCCCCGAGATCAAGTCGCTCTTCCAGCGCGTGCTGAAGAGCTTTACAGCTGAAGACACAGAGCCTGCGTATCGCGTAAGTTTGATTGTCCTATTTTTCATGGAAGGCTATTTGACATGCGTCTCACTTGGTCGCTGCGCGCCAAAGTACAAAATTGAGCTACGCATGCGGAACCATAACACCCTCTCTAGACAGGCAGTCATTGATACGATAGTGGAGTGCATTCCGGCAGAGTATACTGTCGATTTGGAAGACGCGCAGGTCTTCGTGCTTGTCGAAGTGTTCAAGGTGTGTGGCTCGGAGCGGCTTTCCATTCTTGCTTCTGCATTCTCACCGCCGACCCAACCAATCGCCGGCTGTATCCTTCTCACAGAGCGTGTGCGGGATCAGCATGGTTAAGGACTACTACGAGCTCCAAAAGTTCAACGTGATGGAGCTTGCGAATCTGAAGAATGGGGAGGGGAAGTTTGCGGAGGGCGGTCGCGTCAGCGCGAATCAGAATTCCGGCCAGTCAGAAGCAAATGAGAATTAGGAAGGTCAAAATCTGATGCAGGGATAAACTGATAACATGTAACCTCTACCACTCAATGTAGAAATACAGCGAACCTGAAAGACAACTTTCAATACACAGATGTTCCTACATACTTGCCTACTTCGGAGGCTACGATTACGTCATGCATTGAACTAGACTCTAGAGTCCCTTGAACGCAGTACTACTACGCAGACAACGCCTCCGATTCCTTTGCAAACGCTCGCGTCCACACCTGATCCACACGCCATGTCGGACCTCGTCGACTCGATGCTCGACCTGCTCCGGCGGCTCCCACCTACCAAGATCGAAGAGAACGTGTCCACTCTCGTCCAGATCAGCCCGGACGATGCGGACGAGCTTCTCGGCAACGTTGACCAGCCACTCAGGCTGAAGGTGGACAAGGCGACAGGGAAGGAGTTTCTAGCGTGCGATTATAACCGCGATGGCGAGAGCTACCGGTGCGTCGCGCTGCCCCTCCCCGACGTGCCGCGCTGACTTTGGTGCAGGTCACCGTGGACAAACGAGTACTACCCGCCGATAGAGGATGGCACGTTCCCGTCCATCAAGCTGCGCAAGCTCGAGATCGCCGCGAACGAGGCGTTCGACATGTACCGGGAGATGTCGGTGGCCTGTCTTCCCACCCGGGCTGTTCCTCCGCAGCGCGACTGACTGACGGACGCCAGGTACTTCGAAGGCGGCGTGTCATCTGTATTCCTGTGGGACCTTGACGACGGCGGCTTCGCCGGCGTCGTCCTGCTCAAGAAGAGTACGTGCGACAGCCCGTCCTGGCCTGCTGCGCATCGCCGACGCGACGTGCTCATGGCTTTTTTGATACAGCGCTGGACCCAGCATTGCCCTCGGAGCCGTCGGGGAATTGGGACTCTATCCACGTCTTCGAGGCGGCGGAACGCGGGCGGCAAGCACACTACAAGCTCACGTCGACGATCATGTTGCAGCTCGTCACTCGCAGCGAGAGCGCGAGTGCGACGCCGGCGGCGAAGGAAGCTGACCCGTGGAAGCACGACGGCGAAGTTATTCTGAGTGGCAGCATGACCAGACAGGTGCGTCGTGTCCTTTGCAGTGGGCTGACGTGACTGACCGGGCGCGCAAGATGGAAGCGGACCACCCCATCCAAGATTCGACATCGCACATCCCCAATATCGGGCGTTTGATTGAGGATCTGGAAATAAAGATGCGCAATATGCTGCAAGAGGTGTATTTTGGCAAGACGCGGGACGTTGTGTACGATCTGCGCAGTGTGGACGATTTGGAGAAGGCGCGGAGGCAACGAGAGCTGCAGAAGGAGCTCGTTGGATTTATCAAGCGATGATGGTTGGTATGCAGTACGACAAAAAGAAGATGTAATCTTGTGACTAGGAGCGCTGTACATATACTTGGGCTTCCGCCAAGCTCGCTCACCTGGGTGCTTCGAGCGCTATTCATATCGCGGGGAGATGCATGGGAACGGAGAAGAGACCATCGTACCCTAAGTCCGGTCGTTCTCAGGCCACAGATGTCGTGCTGCCGGGCGGTATTTGGAAGGGGGCGGATTTGGGATATAAGATACGCATTCCACGGGTGCCCGGCTACCAGTCATCATGATCGCAACTGGGCATCTGCAATGGGATTCGCGTGGAATGTAACCTTGTGGCACAACGTTAAGATCATGATGTCTAGAAGCTCGGATCGACACCTGGCACGTACGTGTGTGAGCTTTATCTCGGAAAGCGGCCTGTTTTTGGCGGTCACGGGCACACGTTCCATCGCATCGAGCGTGGAATCCGCACCATCGATAACCTTTCCGAAGATGGTGTACTTATTGTCGAGATGCGGTTGCTTCGCATAGGTGATGAAGAACTGAGACTTGTTGGTGTCCGGGCCAGAGTTGGCCATCGCCAGGACGCCACGCGCGTTGAACTGGAGATAGAAGCATCAGCGGCATGCAATACCCGACGCACAGGGAGCCTGCCTTGAGCGTGGAACGGAGCTCGTCTGCAAAGGGCTTGCCCCAGATAGACTGGCCGCCCTTGCCAGAACCGGTCGGGTCGCCTGTCTGCACCATGAAGCTCTTTATATTGCGGTGGAATAGACAGCCGTCATAATAGCCGGAGGCACAGTGCGCTAGAAAGTTCTGTGCAACAAAAGTGAGCTCAGGACTCGGAGACGAGAAACGAACGCACCTCCGCGGTCTTAGGCACCGCCTCGCAAAAGATTTCAACCTATGATATGATACCTATGAGCGCCACGCGAGCAGGAGATGACAAGAGCTTGCGCAGTTACCTTGAGATCGCCATGGGTGGTGTGGAGGGTGACGGACTAGCAGGGCGGTGAGCGCTAGGAAATCCAATCCGTGTTTGACTGACCATTGGGTTATGATGGTTGCGCTTGAGGCTACTTGGTATGATGGAAGACGTGTGTGACGAGAATTAACGCCTTGACTATGCCCGCACGTGACAGACCGGCCCCCTATAACATCCACCCATCAGTTGCTTCCTTCCCGCTTCGCGCTTCTCCCCCCCCAGATGCTGCACGCACGACGTCCCCCATCTGTGTACTCACAGGACGACCCCCTCTCGCATGTCCTTCGCCCTCCGGAGGCAGAGACAGAAGCAGAGCGTCGTGCGCGCGTGGAGGCCGAGCAAGAGGCAAAGCGTGTCTCCGACTCGATCGACGAGGAGCTGCGGCAGGATAAGCGCAACTACGAGCGTTCGAAGCAGGATGTTCGGGTGCGTAACCTCGCGTCTGGCCTCATGTATGCGCGTATCAACTCCCCTATAGCTCCTGCTGCTGGGGCAGGCAGAGTCCGGCAAGTCGACGCTGCAGAAGCAATTCCAGCTAATGTACAACCCGGACTCCATGGACAACGAGCGTGCGTCCTGGCGCATGGTCGTCTACTTCAACATGGCCCGCTCCGTCAAACGCATCCTCGACGTGCTTGAGGCGCACGGGGATGTCTTCGAGGACGAGAGCACTGACCGCTCCGATGTCTCTAGCTACGAGCACAGCCCCGCGCGTCGCGTCACCGGCGAACTTCTCGGCGGACGTGACGGCTCTCCCGAGCAGGCTGGCCCGTCCTCGGGCCCTTCCACGCAGCCGTCCGGCTATCCCGCTCTCCCAGGCACGCCCAACACTTTGTCTGATAGCCAAAAGGAGATCGCAACACTGCGCCTGAAGCTATCGCCGCTTGTCGCGGCAGAAGCCACCCTTGGAGACAAGCTCAGCGGGGGCGTGCGCGTCTCTGGTTCTGGTCGTGGTGGCGTCTACGTCCGCCGGGGCTGGCAGATACGCTCAGGTGGACGGACGGGCTCCGCTCTGCAGCAGCGCGGCCGCAAGAGCTTCGGCACCGCCAGCATGCAGAGTGATCTCACCCGGAGCAGCATCAGCGAGGAGGGCACACCTGGTCTACCTGGTCCGGCCGAGATCGTGGAAGACATCGGTCGGCTTTTGGACGCTAGTAGGGACGACATCAAGACCCTTTGGACCAGCGACATTGTCAGGAGGATGATCAAAAAGAGGCGCTTACGTCTAGAGGAGTGGGCAGAATTGTGAGAGCCGCATTTATCGCGCATATATTCGCTCCACATATGCTGATATGCCTGCTAGCTTTCTCCAGGACATTGATCGTGTCGCGGCCAAGGACTACGTGCCGAGCACAGGTAATTGCCCTACTTCAGGCCGTCATACAGACTCCTTACATCCGCACAGACGATATCCTACATGCCCGGATACAAACTATGGGCGTTGCAGAGCATACATTTGACGTGCCTCTCCATGGCAAAGCCGTCAGCTGGCATCTCTACGACGTAGGCGGCGCAAGGGGACAGCGCCATACCTGGGTTCCGTACTTCGACGAAGCCAACGCTATCATCTTCGTAGCGCCGGTCAGCGCATTTGATCAGGTACGTTGGCAACGATGTACGTGCGTCGGACATCCGTCTCACGTTGATGTGGCGCGCGCCAGTACTTGGAGGAGGACCCTCGAACAAACAGAATCGATGATTCGCTGCAGCTATTCACACAGATCTGTGCGAACCCCCTCCTGAAACACATCCATCTAGTCCTCTTTCTCAGTGCGTCCTCCCTTGTTCTATATCCGTTATGTGTCCTCATGCGCCCGCAGACAAGACCGATGTTCTGCAAGCCAAGCTAGACAATGGGCTAAAAGTAAACAAATAGTACGTGCGGTCATCAACTTGAATACTGGCGCTGACTTTCTCGGCAGCATCACGTCCTTCGGCGAACGGCCGAACGACTTCGATACGGTTGTCAATTATTTCCGCGCCCATTTCCTGCAGGTCCATAGAAAGAACAATGAGCGGAAGCGCGTCCTCTACACTCATCTCACCAGTGTCGTGGTAAGCCCCTCCGTCACTAATATAGCCGATGACATTTTCACATCGCATCGGCCATCAGGACATTAAAGCCACCCGGAGCATCATCGCGAATGGTTAGTCCGTTCAGGCTCTCACGACCAATTTATAGAGCTAACATAAGATGCTTTGTTTAGTTCGTGACTCAATCTTCCGCGATTACCTGAAGTCTGCTGCCCTTGTCTGAATCTGCCGTGCACGATATGTTCTATTCGTTGGCTCTGTTCTTCCACGCTGCTCTGTTCTTCCACGCTCTCACTTCTCTGGTCGGTCACAAACGCTGCTGCTCTGTTGTATACTAGCCCCATGTACGCCTAATTCCGCATATCACATCCTCCAGTTACGATGTCACTACTCTCCCATTCTTACCTCGCCGCGACCGTAATGAGTTCGCCGCCCAGGCTTCCATTGTAGACACTGTCGCACGAATTTGTATGTTATGTACATCCCATCAGGTCCCGCCTCGGCACGCCCTCAAATTGCCGCGATGACGAGAACTGAAGCTTGAAGGCGGGCACTTTGTTTTAATGCGCGCTCAAGATTTCCTGCCAAGCGAGCCAACCGGAGTGAAACGCGTGTGTCCGCCTCCAACTACTGCGACATCACCGCCTTTCAGATTCTCCCGGGAGAATCTGCACGCGCATGATCAGCTGTAGAACGCAGCAGACGCGCTCGGAACCAGACAACCTGCACCACGGGAACTTGGAAGGCGCCTGCGCGTGATTCTCCCTGCCCTGAAGGACAGGCACGTACTGTTTCTACGTGCCTTTACCCGAGAAGTCGATGAGTTCCCAAATGGCAACCCTGCCGTCCTTGCCCCCGCTCACGAGCCACCGCTCGCGCCGCGTCTTCTCAGCCGTGCTCATCTCGTCTTCGTCTGTGTCCCCGTCTTCGTTGTCGTCCTTTGATCCCGCGTCTACGCCTGAAACAGTGGCGCGGGCGAACGCGAGCGCCTGGACCGCGTCCTTGTGGTATGCGAGCGTGCCGAGCGGCTTCAGTGCACGCGAGGAGTACAACCTAACCCTGATTGGCAGAAAGAAGCGCGTCAGCGGCGATGGCGGGGCATTAGATGCTAGTTAGTGCGCACTTTCCGTCCCAGCCGCCCACGGCACACACGCGGGCGTCCCCCCGGAGCGCGACGGCACCGTTCCCGGGATGCTTGGTGCGCAACTTGGCTGTGGACGCGTCGACGGTCCCAGGGTCGGCGTGGAGAGCCTACGGGAGCGACAAAAGTCAGCGAGATGCGCTTCCGCGACGGTGGGCGCACGCACGTTGAGATCGTAGCGGCCGACGAGGTGGTCCGCCGACACGGACAGTGCGAGGGATCTGTCAAGCGCGATAGCAGTTGCCATGACTGTGTAACCCTTTCAGCACGAGATGGGCGATATAAACGGGAGGGGGAGCTATTCCATACCTGTTTCGACGTGCATCTTGCACGTCCAGATGCGTTCCCAGCCGAGGCCCTCTATGGAACGCGCCCGCTCGCCCGTATACTGCCACATTGCGACACTTCCATTCTCATGGGATGTAAGCAATCTCAGGCCCTTGGTGGTCTTCTCCGACAGCTCGGACGCGGTGCTCTCAGGCAGCAGATGCATGGACATAATAATGCCTAGTAGAGGGGTTATAGTGGTCGCTGGGAGGAAGGCCGCTGTCGCGCTCACCTGTCGCATTTCGGACGCCCCTGCCGTCGGTTGCGGGGGCGCCGATTCCGGCCTTGCCTACGGCCGCGTGAAGCCGCTCCCGCGCAGGAAGAATCCAAACGTCCGCCTGGGCAGATACACTCGGTGACGGACATTACTCAGACCAGGACACTGTAACCATACCAAGGACGACTCGACAAGGTTTGGGACCGCAATAAGGGCTCTCGGCTCCGAGCCAGAGCTCCCTTGGTTCAAAGGCAAAAGCGAGAAGCGGCAGTAATTCAGCGCGTTTACGTCCATAGAATAGAATAAAGACGGTGTAGGCAGGCCAGGGACAGCGGCAGAGCCTCCGAGAGTACTTGGGGGTTGGACAGGACGCGCCCACACATGCAGTTTATTGTCTCTTCCATGCCTTCAGGGAAAAAGGACGCGCATCAGCCCCATACTAGTTTAATCTGCAAAGCATTTACACACGGACGTAATAATTTGAGTCCCCCATTCCTCTATCCCAAGGATTCCGTCGGTATGTGCGGGCCAGGACGCGAGAGAGCGAAGCGAACGCGTCGACGTGATCACCACGAGACCCGAAGCATCTCCGGTGTAAACACGTTCGTTGTCTGTGGAGACCAGAATAACGTTGACTGCAGATGCGTGGGCGCGAATGAGGTGAACAGGCGATGGTGGTGGTAGAGACATGAGCGCGGCCGGCCGACACCCTGCACTTGGGTTAGGTCTTACGGTGCACCCCGGGATAGCCGGCCGGCCCTAGTGACTAGTCTCCTGGAAGCAGACTCCACGAACGCGGCCGATGATAGTCGATCAGCCGGTAGTAGTAGTACAGGCCGGCCCCCTGGTGACACTCCCAACTTTCTGCGGGTCTGCCCACAGCACGTCTCATCTTATATTCAAGCTCTGGAGGCAGACCTAGTCTCTCCGAGGCAGAGTACTTCGACAGCTTCAACCTCTGCGAGCTCGGGATCAGCTGCCTGAGGCAGATCTCATCGACTCGGATGGCAAAAATTTCACCGTCTCTGGCGGCGGAGTGATCTCAAGGAAAGCCCCAAAGTACTTCTGCTGGCTGTGCGTAACTGGAGTCTCGATGTTCTTGATGCTGTAGTCGAGGAGCCGCCGCAATGCCGTCACCCTCTTACGCTTTGAAAGGTACGAGTGGTGTTGCCTTCTGTCAAGCTAACTGCTGCATTCATCTTCATCGAAAGTCAATTTGAAGCTCCGGCTGCCTCAGGATGTCAACACTACGTTTAGCTCTGGCAAGTACTGGCAACGGTAAGGCGTGGCATGGCGTTATTGATGAAACTTATTCCAGTTATGCCTCGAATAGTTCAACGGCGACGGGCTCTGTTTAACCCTCATAGGCATCACCAACTGATCGACATCAGTCGAACATCTTATTTTTG
The DNA here is from genome assembly GCA_019915035.1 of Auriscalpium orientale. Classification (NCBI taxonomy): domain Eukaryota; kingdom Fungi; phylum Basidiomycota; class Agaricomycetes; order Russulales; family Auriscalpiaceae; genus Auriscalpium; species Auriscalpium orientale. The sequence continues at coordinate 944,340 of JAHLMH010000016.1, forward strand.
CTGAACTCATACTGCTGAGCCTGCGTTTGCATCTGGATGGCTAGGCTCTTGATTTTCTTTTTTCTTTGCCGGTATTAATGTGTCTGCGCCTTGATCGGTTTCGTTCTTTGGCTGTACTTGCGTGCTAATGCGTTGTGCGCTCTCGGTTGGTTCTCACTCCTGCCTTGTGCGGTCGCCAGCATCATAAGCTACGCTGTTTCATCCGTTTCTGTAGCAACACTCCGTAACCGCAAGGTCAACGTCGCACTCAGAATCGGTTTACAACGCTGGCATTTCTCATGGAGCTCGTATGTGCTGTCCAGGCCACAGCTCGATATGACTTTCATCAGAGCATGCTTCCGCCTCGAGACCGCGCTAACACATTTACTCTTCCCTCAGTTTTTTATATCTTCGAGACATCCCTGATGACGACGGAGGAGGTCGAGCGCAAGACGCGTACCACGACGCCCGAGATCGCGCCGCGCGTTACCTTGCCTTACCTTGCTCGCCAAGGTCTCTCCCACGCGAAAGACGGTGTCAGGCACATTGAATATTTGTGCGTGTTTAGTCTCTTTACAGCCTCGGAGTCCTCCCTCAGAGCAAGGTTACAGCCCCCAGGGCGCGTTTCGAGTACCATCACCCCGCTTCGATTTTAGCGGAAGTGTGCAACACACCCCACATGGAATTTGACTGGGAGGGTGAAGTGCGCGTGCGGCTCCAAGAGCAGGTAGAAATGACGCTGGGAGACCAGGTCATGCGAAAAGGGACTGGAAAGAAATTCACAAGGCCATGAAGGGCAGTCGGAGTCCACATGGTTTCGAACGCCGGTAAGTACATCGAATTTGCACGGCTAACTCGCTGCGCGCTATTGATCTGGTTCCAATATTTCTCCAGCTTCGAAACCGGTGCAGCTGGTACTGTAGCGGCTGATGGTCGGGATCCCCCGATAATCTCGGCCATCAGTCGTCCATGTGGCATCGGTCCTCGGGCTCCCTCCGGCGAGAGCGCAGGTCGACCACACGCGCCACCTCACCACTCGAACCTATAGAGCCGTGTTCATATTGTGGAACAGTGATTTTCTGCTATAGCTGTAAGACATGATTAGTCTCTTTTCCCGACCTTGCACGGAGAACAGTGGCCAAGGAATGCATGCTTTGCTCTTGGAGCTCGGATGAGCCTCAGATATAAGTACGGCTCAACTCACCAGCCAAAGTATACCTGTGACTCAGTCTACTGCTCATATACATCCCTAGCTAGCCATGAAGTTCTCGACTGCTTTTTTCGCTCTCGTCCTCGCGTCTGTCGTCTCTGCCGCTCCAGTGGCGAACCTTGAGAGTGCGTGCACCCACCAGTCATGTATTCTCTAGCAACTAACAGTCTTTGTATCTCAGAGCCCGACACATGGATCAACCAAGGCTGGAGTGCGTAACGGGCCATTTACCTTCGACTAGTAAATTTAACGCGTTTTGTGCATCGTAGAGCGCGGTGAAGGTGCGTGCACCAGCCGCTGATCTTGTCTGACGACTGACAGTCCTTGTATCTCAGAGCCTGACACTTGGATCAACCAAGGCTGGAGTGCGTAACAGGCCATTGATTTTTAGCTACTGAACTTGACGTGTTCTGCGTATCTTAGAGCGCGGTGAAGGTGCGTGCGCCAGCCGCTGATCTTCTCCGGCAACTGACGATCTTTGTATCTCAGAGCCCGACACCTGGATCAACCAGGGCTGGAGTGCGTAACAGGCTATTGATTTCTAGCTAATGAATTTAATGTGTTTTGGGCATCGTAGAGCGCGGTGAAGGTGTGTAGACCAGCTGCTGATCATGTCCGGTAACTGACGGTCTTTGTATCTCAGAGCCCGACACCTGGATCAACCAGGGCTGGAGTGCGTGACAGGCCACTGATCGTCCGCTACTGAATTTAATGCGTTTTGTGCATCGTAGAGCGCGGTGAAGGTGCGTGCGCCAGCTGCTCATCTTGTCCGGCAACTGACAGACTTTCTGTTTCAGAGCCCGACACCTGGATCAACCCGGGCTGGAGTGCGTAAAAGGCCACTGATTTTGAGCTACTGAATTTAATGCGTTTTGTGCATCGTAGAGCGCGGTGAAGGTGCGTGCGCCAGCTGCTCATCTTGTCCGGCAACTGACAGTCTTTCTGTTTCAGAGCCCGACACCTGGATCAACCCGGGCTGGAGTGCGTAACAGGCCAATGATTTCGAGCTACTGAACTTGACGCGTTTTTTGGATCGTAGAGCGCGGTGAAGGTGCGCGCAGCGGTCGCTAATCTTGTCCGACGACTGACAGACTTTCTGTTTCAGAGCCCGACACCTGGATCAACCCGGGCTGGAGTGCGTAAAAGGCCACTGATTTTGAGCTACTGAATTAAATGCGTTTTGTGCATCGTAGAGCGCGGTGAAGGTGCGTGCGCCAGCTGCTCATCTTGTCCGGCAACTGACAGTCTTTGTATCTCAGAGCCCGACACCTGGATCAACCAGGGCTGGAGTGCGTAACAGGCTATTGATTTCTAGCTAATGAATTTAATGTGTTTTGGACATCGTAGAGCGCGGTGAAGGTGTGTAGACCAGCTGCTGATCATGTCCGGTAACTGACAGTCTTTGTATTTCAGAGCCCGACACCTGGATCAACCCGGGCTGGAGTGCGTAAAAGGCCACTGATTTTGAGCTACTGAATTTAATGCGTTTTGTGCATCGTAGAGCGCGGTGAAGGTGCGTGCGCCAGCTGCTCATCTTGTCCGGTAACTGACAGTCTTCCTGTTTCAGAGCCCGACACCTGGATCAACCAAGGCTGGAGTGCGTAACGGGCCATTGACATTCAGCTACTGAATTTAATGCGTTTTTGTGCATCGTAGAGCGCGGTGAAGGTGCGTCCACCTGCCGCTGATCTTGTCCGGACGGCGACTGACAGTCTATGTGTCTCAGAGCCTGACACCTGGATCAACCCGGGCTGGAGTGCGTAAAAGGCCACTGATTTTGAGCTACTGAATTTAATGCGTTTTGTGCATCGTAGAGCGCGGTGAAGGTGCGTGCGCCAGCTGCTCATCTTGTCCGGTAACTGACAGACTTTCTGTCTCAGAGCCCGACACCTGGATCAACCAGGGCTGGAGTGCGTAACGGGCCATTGATTTCTAGCTAATGAATTTAATGTGTTTTGGACATCGTAGAGCGCGGTGAAGGTGTGTAGACCAGCTGCTGATCATGTCCGGTAACTGACAGTCTTTGTATTTCAGAGCCCGACACCTGGATCAACCCGGGCTGGAGTGCGTAAAAGGCCACTGATTTTGAGCTACTGAATTTAATGCGTTTTTTTGCATCGTAGAGCGCGGTGAAGGTGCGTGCACCGGCCGCTGATCTTGTCCGGCACCTGACAGTCTTTGTATCTCAGAGCCCGACACCTGGATCAACCAGGGCTGGAGTGCGTAAAAGGCCACTGATTTTGAGCTACTGAACTTGACGTGTTTCTTGGATCGTAGAGCGCGGTGAAGGTGCGTGCAGCGGTCGCAAATCTTGTCCGACGACTGACAGACTTTCTGTTTCAGAGCCCGACACCTGGATCAACCAAGGCTGGAGTGCGTAACAGGCCATTGATATTGAGCTACTGAATTTAATGCGTTTCGTGCATCGTAGAGCGCGGTGAAGGTGCGTGCACCGGCCGCTGATCTTGTCCGGCAACTAACAGTCTTTGTATCTCAGAGCCGGACACTTGGATCAACCAGGGCTGGAGTGCGTGACAGGCCATTGATTTTTCGCTAATGAATTTAATGCGTTTTGGGCATCGTAGAGCGCGGTGAAGGTGCGTGCACCTGCCGCTGATCTTGTCCGGACGGTGACTGACAGTCTTTGTGTCTCAGAGCCCGACACCTGGATCAACCAAGGCTGGAGTACGTGCAAGACATTTGTGTATGCATTTTCCAGCAACTCATAAATTCTTTGGACTTTGTAGAGCGCAGTGAGGGAGCTCAGGCGTAATTTGAGGGGTGTCTGGGAAGATGCGATTCCCTGGGTTCTTTGCCGTGCTTTTTCTGTGCGTTTTTCTATCATACTATATCGAGTTTCGCTGACGAACGAATTCGCTTTTCAGATACAATTTTCGTTGCAAGAGAGAGAATTGTCATTCGCAAGGGATGGAGAGCTCGATGTTGTGGCCGAGATGACTACCTGGTCTCTGTAGTCTGACGTTATAATATCAATGATTCAGAAGATAGCCCGATGCACACCCCTTGGGTCAGAAACCCTTTCCACCTGGTTTGTGTCGGGCCGCCGCAAGCGCCCTTGCCGGTGCCGGATATCTGGCTTGAGCTGGTACAGTGGTAGCGGCTGATGGTCGGTATATTCATTGCTTCTCTCCCCGCAAGTTCGGCAACGGAGACTACTGCTCCTCGGCGATCAGTCATTCAAGCAAAACGCGATGCTCGGTAATCCGTACTCATATCCAGAACGACTACCTTCTGATTCCATAAGGTCGAACTACGGAGACTAGGTATTCGCTGTTTCTCTCACCCAAACAGAACGTGGCAACGTGATCCTCGGTCTAGATCTACTAGGCAAGCTGTATCTCCGATTGCCTTTTCTCCCACAGTTATTGACAGGGCTTAGACCCTGAACAGGCGTGATCTTGCTTACAGAAATATGCCGCGCGAAGTCTCCATTGCCGATCTTGCACGCAGGACAGTCGTTCCGTTCCATCGCGAAGATCACCTGCAATCAGACCTCCCGTGAAATTCCGTCCAAGAACACGCAGCCCCCTGCTCGCAAGTTCGGCCGCTCCTAATCTATGAGCAAACAGATTCTGCACTTCCTTCCTGACGCCCGAAGGAGCGCGCAGATGGTGGTCCGGGCGGAAGAGGTATCGGGCGAGAGAGCATGCCAGTGGGCAGTGCTCCGCACGGAGATCGAGTGCGCCAGCTCACCAATTTGAATGTAGGTGAACCTAGAAAGCCGAATTCCGGGCCGGTCCATCGTGGAACAGGGATTATCTGCGTATAGCTGTAAGACATGATTATTCTCCACTGCCGACCTTGCACGGAGGACACTGGTCGCTCCGCCTGCTTTGCTTTTGGTTTTCTCAGGTGACGGATGCAAGGCTGGGCCTCTATAAATACGGCGCAACCCACCAGCCTACACCTCAATCTACTGCTCATAGACATCCATAGCCATGAAGTTCTCGTCTACTGTTTTCGCTCTCGTCCTCGCGTCTGTCGTCTCTGCCGCTCCAGTGGCGAACCTTGAGAGTGCGTGCACCCGCCAGTCATGTATTCTCTAGCAACTAACAGTCTTTGTATCTCAGAGCCCGACACATGGATCAACCAAGGCTGGAGTGCGTAACGGACCATAAATCTCCCGCAACTGACCTTATTTAATACCTTTTTTGCATCTTAGAGCGCAGTGCCTCCGTCGGTGACGGTGCGTGCACCAGCCCTTCATGTATTCTCCGGAGACTAATAAACTTCGTATTTTAGAGCCCGACTGGATCAACCAAGGCTGGAGTGCGTAGTGGGCGATTAATCTCCAGTAACTGAACTAAGTGAGTTCTGTTTTGTTTGATTTTTGCATCTCAGAGCGCGGTGACGGTGCGTGCACCAGCCATTCATGTATTCTCCGACGACTGATACCCTTTGTATCTCAGAGCCCGACTGGAATAATCAAGGCTGGAGTGCGTAGATGGCGATCAATCTCCAGTAACTGAACTCAATGAGTTTTGTTTTGTTTTTGCATCTCAGAGCGCGGTGACGGTGCGTGCACTGCTAGCCATTCATGTATTCTCTCGCGACCGTTGATACACTTTGTATTGCAGAGCCCGACTGGAACAATCAAGGCTGGAGTGCGTAGCGGGCCTTTGATATCCCGCAACTGACCTTAAAGCGTTTTTTTAAAAAAAATCTTAGAGCGCAGTGCGTCCCTCCCCTGACGACGGTGCGGACGACACCAGCCCTTCATATTCTCCGGCGGCTGATGGACTTTCTGTTTCAGAGCCCGACTGGATCAACCAAAGCTGGAGTACGTGCAAGATATATGTGCATGCATTCTCCAGCAACTCATCCATTCTTTGGATGTTTTAGAGCGCGCACCGAGGGAGCTCAGGCGTAATTTGTGGAGTGTCCGTTGAAGGTGCAATTGCGTGGACTCTTTGCGGTGCGTTTTTCCATCTTATATCGAGTTTCGCTGACGAACGAATCCGCGCTTCAGATACAGTTCTGGTTGCAAGAGAATTGTTATCTTTGTAATGCATGGAGAACTCGTCATGGCCCAGATGTACACCTAGTTACCTTACAGTGGGATCAAAGATTCAATAGCCGGTCACAAATCCTTTCCCCCTGTATTGTGTCGGACCGCCGCAAACGCCCTTGCCGGTGAGGGACATCTGGCTTGACGCAGCAGTCGAAGATCACGGATACTGCAGTTGCACGAGAGAGTAGGTTCGTCTCAGTCCAAACGCACAGTTTCTGGCGCACAGAGTTTACAGCAATAAATTAAGAACATTACAACGTGCCGGCGCGTGTCCACGCTAACGTCGCAAGCGAGGTATATAGCAGAGCATGGACGGGTGAGGCGGGCTGCCATCGTCGAGACGGCTGCAACGATAAAAGGGGGTATGCACTGTGGCTGAAGGTCAGAAGCGTAGGATACTTAACGATAGCTATCAAATATTGCGAAGGTGAAGAAGTGGAACGTGGACCGAGGGGGATTGTGCCAAGATCGGGATTGGGGTTGGAATAGGGCGGGCGGGGATAAAGCGGAGGCATATGGACATGACAAGGGGCACGTGCGCGTCTTATGCAGAAGAAATCACAGCCTAGGTAGGGAACGCGAAGGCGACAAGATGACGGCTTGACATGACGGCTTGACGGGTTGTAGGCAAGTGCGCTACTGAGGTGGTTCAGAAGTTGGACCACGAGACGAGCTCCTCGCGCGACGAGAAGTTCGGACCGGCGTCCAGCTGCACGGTGACGCCCAGACTGGTCGTGCGCATGGGGCGCTCGGCCTTCAGGCCCTTAACGGGCTTGATGAAGCACCACGCAGGAACGGCACCCATCTCGACCTCATTGGTCTTGAACGTGCTGTCGCGACCGACGATGCACCAACCGTCGTCGAAGGACTGCACAACGGTGACATTCTCTCCAAGGCTCAGCACGAGCTCGTCGGGAAGCACCGGTGCAAATAGCTGGCGGACTTTGCGCCCTTCGACGCCACGTGCGGACGAAGAGTTGCTGAAGACCGAGGCGGAGGAGGTCGGGCGCCCGAAGGCGAAGAAGGAAGTGCGGCGCGGAGACACTGGGCTAACCCAGGAGACGGTGGAAACAGGGCGCGCAACTGGGTCGGCGGCGGGGGTGTTCTCGGCAGGGATGGTGATCGGTGGACCGAAGGTGAAGGGGCGCGTGAGGGTGCCGTTTTCCTGGTGGTAGCGGATGATATCCTCCTTCGTCGCGTCGGGGCGGACAATGGTCTGATTCGGCATGACGATGGACGCAGTTAGCTGGTCCCTGGAGAATTCGTTGCTGACTGTGATCTTAGGCACCCTGGAAGAATGGTTGCGCATAAGCGACGATACGCGCGAGATCAGGGAGTCGTCGCACCTGGGCACAGGAGAGACGGGAGCGACCTTCTCGCCCTCAGGGATCACGCCCTTGACAGTTAAGAATGCAGCTTGCCTCCCACTCTCCCTCTGCTTCTGCGCACGCTTCCTGTACCAGCGTATGCCGAGCCAGAGGCAAACACACGCGAACACGGACGCCGCGACCGCGATACCCGCAATGATTACGGGGGTGATTTTCATGGAGTCGTCATCATCGGGGCTGGCATCGCGAGCAGCAAACTGAAAGAAAGGGGCCATGGCGAATTGGGGGAGGTTGAAAGAGAGGTGTCTCGTGTATGAGGACGGGGAAAGATTGCTGTGAATGAATGTCGAGGAGTAAGGAAAGACTGCGGCTGGATGCCTTGTGGGTAGGACAGATGTCCTGGTGCTGAGGTCTGACGCGGGGGGGAGGCGTCGAGAGACTCGAAAACGCACCAAGCTGGGAGAGGAGAAGAGAGAAGATATGACAACCAGGTGTGCAACAGGGCCGCCCAAACTTGGCGCGGCCGGACATCCGGCCGTTCCCGGCCATCCCGACCCTTATCACGACAACTCAATTCTTCGCTCCTCCGCCCTCGCGCTGGCAGCTCACCCCCTCGACCGACTGGCATTCCGACCGACGCGGCGCCCTTAGGCTCTCAGCCTGCGCCGGGGGATGCACGCTGGTCACAGGCGGGCTCTTGAGGAATATTGCTCTCGCAGCTTCCGTGCCGAGGACCCCCTTGGCAACGGCACCGTTGACAACGACGAAGTTCATATTGATTTCTCCCGTCAGTCCAAATCAGATAATGAACTGGCTCGGCGTCCCGAGGCTCACCGGTATGATTCCAACAAGTGATCCTGATCCTATTCAACACCTCCATCACACCATAGCGCAGCTATCCAGCGATGCCCGGCAGATTGACAGAAGCTGCCAGCACGTCTCCATCGTCTCAAGAATGGCTGTGCACTGTCCTAAAACATGAACACGCCGTCTAACGAGAGAGAACACGTACTGAATCGATGCCTAGCCGTGCATGTCGACTTCGGCAATCCTACTGATCCATTCAAGGAGACCCAAGTCTCGTTCGACCTGGAAGTCATCAGTCACGCGTTCTCGTCGCACCACAAAAGACCAACCTGCTTCTTCAGCAACAAATCTTCCCTGCCGGCCGATGAATTGAACACCTCGTCAATCATCTCCAATGACACGTGCGCTGTCTCCGGGACGATGTGCGTCGCCCACATGTATGCGACGAAGCACGCCACGCCGAAGATCCCAAATGTTACGCTACGTAGACGCGATCAGATTCGCCACCGACATGATGAAGATAGGGCCTACGAGGGAGAAGCTTCCATGAGTGCAGGGGTAATCAGTCCGATCACGACTGTAGACTGTCAGCCAACTCTGCGTGATGCCGGGCACACATGGGGAGGAGCGCACAATTGTTAAGCCAATTTGAAGCCGTCGATAAAGATACACCTTTCCCGCGCATCGTTAAAGGAAAGACCTCGCTGGGCAGGACCCAGCCGACAGGTCCGAAGCTGACGCCGTACGCCGCCGTGAATACGTATACGCATCTGCATTGATTTATCAGACACAAGATGTGAAGATGGCGGAGAGTTCCGTACCCGACAGCTACCCAAGCAGCCAAAGGATGAGTTTCCCAATGACCTTCGAACTGGAATATCTATCGTAATGAAAGACACATGAGCTCGGCTCGACAAGCGACTTGCATGTTTCAACGCGAACTCACTAGCAGCGCAATCACTAGATGCGCAGTGGCCGTGACGACGCTTCCAGCTCGTAGTAGAGGCTTCCGACCTGCGCGGCCTGGTCTCAATATCAATGACCCACGCAGGCCGAGACTGCAGACGTACCCCATCTGTCGATGTATAAGATCGCGGGGAACACGGCAAGAAATTGAACGATGTTGACGCCGCCAGCGACCAGGAGGTTGACTGTCGTTCCGTTCAAACCAAGGCTACGCATCAGCAGGGGGCCGTAGTAAATAAGTGCATTGATGCCGCTCCACTCTATCGCATGGTTTAGCAGTTGAAGAAAAAAAAAGCAAGGGTCCAAATAGCATACGTTGGAAGAACATTATCAAGATGCCGATCATCGTCCGGTCGATGTACCGCTTGTCGAAGAGCCGGGCCCATGCAAGAGCCTCATTGCGCCAAACGCTCTTGCCGTGGCTTTGCGTGGTCTTTTGAAGCAACGCGACTTCGACCTCCATCTCGAGGAGCTCTGTCTGCACACCCAGGAAGTCATTCTCAGCTCTATTCTCGTAATTGACAAAAAGAACAAAGGCTCACCAGCACCAGTGGGTCGGTCCTTGCAACCTCAAGGGGCCGGAGGCGTAGCTTGGCCAGCGAAGCGAGCGCAGCCTCTCGCTTTCCTCGCATTACGAGTAACCGCGGAGAGGGTGGAAGAAAGTATGTGCCCACGCCAAGGAGGACACCAGGGACAAGCTGAAGACCTAATGGTATACGCCACGATGCACTACCACCAACTAAAATTCACAGCTGTTTAGTGCATATTTGATCGGAAGATACGGTTCACTTACTGTTTCGCGTGAAGAAGCCAGTCCAAAAGCCCACGACACAACCAAGGACGATGGAGAACTGCTCGAGCGCCATGAGGGAGCCACGCAGCTCGGGCGGGCTGATTTCAGCCATGTACAGAGGCGACAGCATACTGACACACGCCATGCGAGAGAGGGAATCAAGCGGTGGGCATGAGCGGGACGGGTATATGCGGCGTTACCTCAGAGCTCCGACACCGAAACCACCTATAGCGCGGCCAATGGTGATTTGGGTCAAGGAGTAAGCCCAGCATTGGAGGGCGGAGCCAAGGCTGAAGACGACTGGGATTTCACGGTGGTTCAATACCGTGTTCAACTCCTGCGATCAAACTTCACGCTGGTGAAAGGCTTACCGCAAGAGATGGCGATGGAAGAGCGCCTAGAAAGCCTGTCGGCCAGCACACCCGACAGAAGCGCCCCAAACAGACATCCTAGCTCCAGGACCGCCGCTACAAGCACAACGGCAAGTCAGCTTCTCTTCATCATCGAGAAGTGAACACGACGCACTCATAAGGCCCCTTTCCCATGCACCGATCGGCCAGCGCTCCGTAAAGTCCTTCATCACCAGCACGTTCGCGATGACTCCCTGGTCGTATCCGAACGTCAGCCCGCCGAGCGACGCAAACACTGCGCAGCCCAGCGCAAAGCTGTTGTGCAGAAGCCCCGCGAGCCCGGAAGGTCCGTACGCGTATGCGTAAGTCTCGCCGTCCGAGTGCACGGTCAGCGTGCCGCCGCGCAGGTCCGCGTGCGGGTGCGCGGCGGCGAGGAGCGGCGCGGAAGCGGCGGCGGAGAGAAGCGGCGTGGAGGCGTCCTCAACGTCGTCATCGTGCTCTGGACGGTCGTGCTCATGCACGGACTCAGGGCCGTCGACTAGCGTGGAGTAGCCATCTGAGCGGGGGGCAGTCTGCGGCGGGCAGTTAGCAGGGCAGCTAGCTGGTGGTGATGGTAGGCAAGATACCATAGGCCGCCGAGACACGTCTTTGAGAGGGAAAGTCGACGTTGATTGGTGCGCCAGTGAGAAATATATCTATTGGAGGCAGGGGGCAGAAGCAAGAGGTGCACTGCCCAGGGACATGCGGCCTCTATCCTCCGCAGCGCCTACAGATCCCCGGCGCCCGCCTCCGTAGCGCGCGCTCTCGCACCAACTCGCCTCACAACCGACAGCACACAGGCGAAGGCATATATATGTTATTGCGTTTCGCAGCGATGATTAGTCAAAATTAGTCAAATGCTAATCTGACAAGGTTCGACATGGACGAAGAAGAGCAGCTCGAAAAGCGACCATAAATAAATAAACTACTGGTAAGGATATTGAGTAGGTACAAAACACGCAAACGCATACTGCAAGAAAAGACCGCAGCGGCCTTGGATACTTGATGCGGGGCGCAAGGTAAGCCTCAGGCCGACATCGAACAGGGAGGAAAGGTATGATGCCAGATCGCAGGGCGGCCATGCGGGTTGCGCGAATGAAGGAGTGAATGGCATGGCGCGCAGTGTACACGAGACGGCGAAGTCACCGCAAACGGTGCAGAAAGACGCCGAGGGTTGCCAAGGCAGGTTGGTAGCAGGAAGAAGATTGATGGAGGGGGCGACGCGTCGCAGAGCGCACGAAAGAGAAATGGGGAGGCGTAAGATGGGAGGGCCTCCAGGGTATTATTACACGGCTTTCGGTGTCTGGGGCACCGAGATGATGCTCTCATTCTCCGCGGTGAGGAAGAGGGAATCGGATGTTTGCATTGAGGATCGGTGCAAGGCGTCGCCTTCTGAGGGAGCGAAGTCCAGAGCAGCAATGAGCGACTGCATCGCGTGGTGCTGCCCGCGCACGGTGCTCGCGTCGCTTGCAGTAGAGTCTGCACGCTGCAAAACAGACTGTGTCGCCTGTACCGTACCGACGGATGCCACAGATGATTTCCGTGAACGTGTCGCTTTGGGGACGGAATGAGAGTCAGAGAAGGGATCGCGCTGGAAACTTTGCGCATTGAAAAAGGGGTTTCCAAAGCTCTTCCGCGCTTCCTCCTCCGCAAAGGGGTGCTCCGCTGGGTGGGGCTCGGCAGCGCCTGTCGAGGATGTCCCGGCCGTGGCGGCAGCAGCGGCAATTTCGGCTTCGCCCATGGTGACGACTTCAGCAGACTCCCAGAGGTGCGGTTGGGACGTCGTTGCAAGTGGTGTCTGCTTGACCAGAACTGCCGTGGGCGACATGGCGTCGCTCGACATGCGGACAGACCGCATGGACAGGAATGAATCGTCGCCGACAGTCTCGCCATCCCAGGACACGACAGGTGAACCGTCGAGGCGAGGAACAAACGGCCGGGCGGGGGGTTGAGCGAACTCACTTGCGAGCCCGGGTGTGTATTTGGTGAAGTCGGGCATGGTCGACGGGTCGAAGTCACCGTGACCCTCGGAAGTCAGGTCCTTGTTGGAGCGTAGGCTCGGGTCCTTCTCAAACATGGCGAACTTGTCGCCCCCGGCAGACTTTTGCCCATCTCCACCCTTGCGCCCGTCCTTCCCTTCCCACTGATCCTCATCTCCCAACTTGTTCCACGCCTCCCCGCGCGACCGACGACGGTCGGCATCTCCGTTTGCATTGCGGGCAGATGACGGAGACGAAGGTCCAGAGCGCGAGCGTATTTCGCGCGTGCGGGGGGTTGAGTGTTTGATATAGCGATAAACGCCCATGATGACTATGAGGAGTACAGCGAAAACCCCGACGGCGATGCCCACTACGGCACCGGTGGAAATGGACGAATGCGAAGAGGATGAGGCATCTGGCGCGGCAGACGGGGTCGAGGTGTCCGTTGATGAGGGTGCGGCAGTCGATGCGGGAGGGAGCGTCGTGGTGATGGTGGGCTCGCCTGCGACAAGTGGTACGGACACGGATGGTTCCACGGCAGCGGTTCCACCCAACAGCAATGTGGTTTCGGTATCGCCTAAGGAGGTGGCGGTGACCGCGGTCCCAAGCCCATCGGCGGATGGAAGGGCGTCATTGGGAGCTTGACGCTTAGCAAGGTGCGGATACTTGATGTGCATTGAAGTGGCGGCGGGAATGGCGAATTACGAGAAAATCGTACAAGGAGCGGCAGATGAAAGAGTGTACAGGGCCTACGAAGGCGGGGCCGAGGATTAATAGCGGGATGGAGCGAGAATAACGGCGATGCTGATGGGAAGACGGCGGGTTAACACTGGCACAGGTGAGGTATGGGTATGATGGTGCGGAAAATTCACCTCTGTGAGCGCGGTTGCATCCAGTCGTCGGAGAGAGTGAACGAGAGGGAGCAGAGCGCGGGGACAGGGCCTGACGCCGACTTTTTCGCTGGTGTCGTCGACGGTGATGGACAAACCTTGGAGACAATCCAGACAACCGCCGCGCCATCGCGTTTCGCTTCGGCCGGCCGTGCCGATGCGCGCTTTCGAACTCAGACCACATCATCTCTTCAAAATCTGCGAACAGCCTCGCCGCCCAGCGCCGCCCTCGAGCCCCCCAGACCCGACTTAAGTATCCGTGCAGAACACAGCCTTTGTTTCTCGCTGTCCTCTGGGCCTTACAGTAGCTTACAGTGAGGCTGCCTCGCAAATAGTGTTCGGCCTCTGGACAAACTAGACTGGCCCTGAACTGCTGCATAGCAACAGTGCAGGGGTCTCGGTCCGGGTGATTCGGCGGCTCTCGGTCTCCCACAGGCCTTCAACGTTCAACCCTCAACGTTCAACATCCAAGAGCTCAGTATGAGGCATACTGTACTTACTCAACTCAAGCACAGCCCACTTTCGTCTGCGCTCTCAGCTCTACAGTATGTTAGTCAACCCGACTCCTCAAGGTAGAGTAGACCGCTTCGACTTTCGCAAGCCCAGGGTCGTCTGTCTCAGTATGCGTCCTTATCTTTCCGTTTCGTCGCTCGACTGTCGACAGTCGTGACGGTGGTTGCAAGACCCGCCAGCATTTGGCAATCCGTGAGTACTGGCCACATCTCGTGGCGCTTTTTGACAGAACATGTCTAACATGATGGCAGGTCGGCCTTTTACCATGTGGTGGCTGTCGACAGGGTGTTCACATGGGCAAGACCGTGCGATACTATTTCGACTCTTCCGCATTGCCGCCGTCGGCGTGGCACTGACAGTTCGGAAGTTGGGACTCCGTGATGGATGGGCGCGAGCGCACGGGCACTGTTACTACTAGCATCATTTATTATTGAAAGTTGTCATCCCTTAAGTGATCACTTTCCACCCGCGCACGTCATACACCCTCCTGCAACAGGCGGAACATGAAATGCAGCGTGTTGAGGAAGTTCGGGACCCGCAGTGTACGCACCTGCGGGTGGAGGACGGTATCGGCTCATATGTCGCTCGTAGGGTAAGATCACATGTAGCGCAAAGGCACAGCGAAGTTCAGTAGACACCAGTATAATCTGCAGGAGGTGATGGAATCAAGCCACCACGAACACTTGAAGAACTTCGACGAGACGCAGCTCGAGAGCAGTCGAGAGCTCGCAAGTGAAACGGGTCGCCGTGGAACGCAACGCAACGCGCGACAACGGCGCGAGGGTGCGCGGGCGTGCGGAACTTGAAGCTTGAAGATTGAAGGCTAGCGCATATTCCGCCGGGTGAGCATATGAGAGGCGGATCAGTCCGAGAGCTTGGACTCGGCGTCGCTGACCGGCTGATCCAGGACTGACGAAGTTCATTATTTAATTAAATAATATGCAGGATGGATAATAATCGTAACACGTTTGTTGCTCAGTACTTACCTGCAGCTGGTTGATGAAAGCTCCCGGTGGAACTTGACCTGCACCACCTTTACGACGCCCGCCTGCAATCGGGACTACCGGTGTGCCGCTGAGGTACCTATGTAGCATTTTCACGAGCGGCAGACCTGAAGAAAAAAAAACGACTAAGTCGTGAATGACGTCGATGAAGCTGAGCTCAAGCAGAGATCAATTGGGTGGTTGACAGGTGCAAAGGGGTACGGGTCATTGAATAAAGAAGGGCTGAACGACCAGTGCGTACCTGAGGTTGAAGACCGGACTGGATATCCCCCCAATGTTATTTCCTCCCGACTCGTCGTCCAATGCCTCTGTTCTGCGGAACTGCACAGTCGAGCTGCTTTGCGAGAGGAGAAGCAGGTTACAGAACGCGTGTCGCGCCAGACCCACAAGGAGGAGGTTGCGCCGGGGCGCAGATTACTTACAAGGGACGGTAAGTAGTCGTCTGGCGGCCGGGATGCGCGAGGGAGGGTGCGGGTTGGACACAAGTGGACAAGAGAGGATCCTGACTGTGGAACCATGCATCATCATGCGCAAGGCACACGGTGATTGACGATGCCACGGCCCCGTGGCGGAAGCGACGGAGGCCGATGACGATCCCGCTGAAGATCCCAGGATGCTGAACAGTGAACACAGTGTGTGATCCTTCTTGATCTCCCTCTCCCAGGCCCGTGAACGTCCTCATTGCTCGTGAAAAAATTTGGCTCCCACTCAGCCTCCACTCTCCGACCCACGGCTGAACGTGGGCGTTTATTGTGCTGCCTTGCACAGCGTTAGCACAACGAATATGTAATATTTAAGTTTGATTCAGAGGAGAAAAAAAACGCGATATCTTGACGCTCTGAAAAGTTAAGAAAAGAGAAGTCAAGTGGTGGTGGCTAGAAGCAATGATCATGAGCAGGGCTGATCAAGAGGAAGCTGGGAAGTTGCAAGCGGCCGGAGCCTGAGGATAGGACCGCATCGACTCGGATGTGACAGACACAGACTGGGCGCTAGCGAGTGCGAGAGACTTACTGCATTACTCGGAAGAGGCAGCAACGAGTTGACAACGAGATTGCATCCGCCCATAGCATGTGCCTTGCCAGTTGGTGAACGACGTTATGGAGAGCGTGAATTTTCTGACATTCATTCAAGGGCAACTTTATTCAAGGGAGAGAAGTGTGGCACGGGCGTCTGCGGCCCGGCCGGGCGGACTCTGGCCGAACCGACGACGCACGAACATCTTACAGCCTTGCCGGACCCATGTTCATTTCAGTACACCCGGTTTTCTGTCGTAAACGCAGGCTGTCTCGTGCTCCACACGTGGAAAAGACCCCTCACTCCATCTGAGACAGACGGCCGCCAGGATACACGCCGCCGCCTTTCCACCAGAGGAACTGCGCATGCTGTCACCGCAGCTCAGGGAGGATAGTAGGTGATCAGAGACCGACTGTCTTCTGATAGCAGAATGTTTGCGGAGACTGGTGGTCGGGATTTCGGCTTACTGTTACTACAGGCTGCCTGAGGATCCTCGACTGCGGTCTGCCTATTTCTAGCTATTTCTATTACCAAGATCTGATCTAAACACGGTGAGTAGGAGCTGGAGCTGAATTTTCTGACAAACTCCTGAAAGACTCACAGTCTCTGCTTCCACATATCCCAAGAAACATTCAAGGACAAGTACAATAACTATTGTAGGAGGCCTCATTAATGCATCTAATCTGTAGCCTGCTGACGCGCGATATCAGCCAAGGGGATGCTCTCTCGAATCGGCCGCGCTTTATCTGGTCATTAGTAAAGTTTCCCATAAATGCACCGTGCGCAAGGGGAACTTATCTTTTTAAACAGGGAGTATTTTGCCGGCGTACGAGCACACTGCAGACTTCGAACCCAAGGGTCGCCCCTGCCGAATACCGATGGGCCGGTGGGAAAAAAACCGCCTACTCCGACATCGCGGAAGAGATGTAAACCTAGATCGCGTCCGAGGACACGGGGGCATTCTCCTGCTCGCACATTCGACCGCTTCATATGTGTGGGCGGCAATGTCCTGCTCATGCACAACGTATCCAGCTCTGGGATCGCGCAAATAGTGTTATCTCGCGGT
This sequence comes from Auriscalpium orientale, assembly GCA_019915035.1. NCBI lineage: Eukaryota > Fungi > Basidiomycota > Agaricomycetes > Russulales > Auriscalpiaceae > Auriscalpium > Auriscalpium orientale. Next base: position 961,310 of record JAHLMH010000016.1, read on the forward strand.
ACAAGTGGTATTTGCGGCGACCCGGCGGCGCACTCAGGGATTTCGCCCAACTCACGCACAGCCCAGGTCAGGCGCTTTCCAGTAACTCTGAAGGTTCTGAGGACCCTATCGTACTACAGGCGCCGCAATCTTCACACTGTCTCACTCTGGAACAGAACATCTGTTTTCGTGGGTACAGACAGTGAAAAAGACTATGTCTCACAATGACAGAATGATTCTTAGGCAGTTACTCAGCGCCAGGAGAGGCTAGCACAGTGCCATCTGATCAGGGAACTGAACATCTTTCTTGATTATTGCATGATGTGTCCATCAAGCTTCTGTGACCTATGGGACTCTACGCTGGTTTGCTCTGTGGCACGCAGGTCAGGTTGTCTTTTAGCTATATAAGAGGCTGGAATTCGCCTCTACACCTCAGTCTACTCCCCGTCGACATTCCCAGCTATGAAGTTCTCTCCTGTTTTTTTCGCCTTTGTCCTCGCGACTGTTGTCTCTGCCGCTCCAGTGGCAGACAGTGCGTATTATTGTCGTATTCAGCGACCAAACCATACTCACACGTTTGTTGCAGAGACTGGCCCGTTCCCGAGCGTCGGGTATACTAGTACGTGCACCGGCCATTTTACTCTGCGGCAGCTGACCATAATGGTTCTCCGATAATATAGAGCGTGATGAGAGTCCGTGACATTTCTACGATCTCCAGCGACCAAATAAGCTGACACGTTTGTTTTTGCAGAGGTCGGCCCTTTTGAGAACGTCTGGCATACTAGTACGTGCACAGACCATTTGTGTAGGAATTCTGCGGCAGCTGATTATGACGGTCTTCCGATAATATAGAGCGTGATGAGAGTTCGTGCCATTGCGCACACTCTCCAGCGACCAAGTCGTGCTGACACATCTTTTTGCAGAGCACGGCCTTCTCCCGGCCGTCGGGTACACTAGTACGTGTGCACCGAACATTTGTGTAGGTATTCTGCGGCAGCTGACCATGATGCTTTTCTGGTATTCTAGAGCGGGACGACATAGAGGGTCGTGACAGTTCGTGCCATTTGTGTATTCTCCGGCGACCAATTCCTGCTGACACGTTGATTTTTGCAGGGCCCGGCCCTTTCCCGAGTGTCGGGTATACCAGTACGTGTGCACAGAGCATCTGTGTTGATATCATGCGGCAGCTGACCATGATGCTTTTCTGCTATTCTAGAGCGTGACGAAATAGAGGGTCGTGACAGTTCGTGTCATTCGTGTATTCTCCAGCGACTGAATTATGCTAAGACGTTTTTATTTGCAGGGCCTGGCCCGTTTCCGAGCGTCGGGTATACTAGTACGTGCACCGACCATTTGTGTAGGTATTCTTCGGCAGCTGACCATGGTTATTTTCCGGTTATATAGAGCGTGATGAGAGTTCGTGACATTTGTGAACTCTTCAGCGACCAAATCGTCTGACACCGGTTTGCAGAGAACGGCCTTCTCCCGACCGTGGGGTACACTAGTACGTGTGCACCGAACGTTTGTGTAAGTATCAATGCGGCAGCTGACCATGATGCTTTTCTGGTATTCTAGAGCGGGACGACATAGAGGGTCGTGACAGTTCGTGCCATTTGTGTATTCTCCGGCGACCAATTCATGCTGACACGTTGATTTTTGCAGGGCCCGGCCCTTTCCCGAGTGTCGGGTATACCAGTACGTGTGCACCGAGCATCTGTGTTGATATCATGCGGCAGCTGACCATGATGCTTTTCTGCTATTCTAGAGCGTGACGAAATAGAGGGTCGTGACAGTTCGTGTCATTCGTGTATTGTCCAGCGACTGAATTGTGCTGAGACGTTCATTTTTGCAGGGCCCGGCCCTTTCCCGAGCGTCGGGTACACTAGTACGTGTGCACGAACAAAGTTTGTGTAGGTGACATGGGGCAGCTGACCATGATGCTTTTCTGCTATTTTAGAGCGTGACGAAATAGAGGGTCGTGACAGTTCGTGTCATTTGTCTGTTCTCCAGCGACCAATTTATGCTGAGACGTTTTGTTTCGCAGAGTCCAGCCCTTTCCCGAGCGTCGGGTACACCAGTACGTGTGCACGGAAATATCTCTGTTGAATCCATGCGGCAGCTGACCATGATGCTTTTCTGGTATTCTAGAGCGGTACGACATAGAGGGTCGTGACAGTTCGTTACATTTGTGTATTCTCCAGCGACTGAATTATGCTAAGACGTTTTTATTTGCAGGGCCTGGCCCGTTTCCGAGCGTCGGGTATACTAGTACGTGCACCGAACATTTGTGTAGGTATTCTGCGGCAGCTGACCATGGTTGTTTTCCGATTATATAGAGCGTGATGAGAGTTCGTGACATTTGTGAACTTTTCAGCGACCAAATCGTGCTGACCCGGTTTGCAGAGAACGGCCTCCTCCCGACTGTGGGGTACACTAGTACGTGTGCACCGAACATTTGTGTAGTTATCATGCGGCAGCTGACCATGACGCTTTCCTGGTATTCTAGAGCGGGACGACATAGAGGGTCGTGACAGTTCGTTACATTTGTCTGTTCTCCAGCCGACCATGCTGAGACGTTTTTATTCGCAGAGTCCAGCCCTTTCCCGAGCGTCGGGTATACCAGTACGTGTGCACCGAATATCTCTGTTGATATCATGTAGCAGCTGACCATGATGCTTTTCTGGCATTCTAGAGCGTGACGAAATAGAGGGTCGTGACAGTTCGTGCCATTTGTCTATTCTCCAGCGACCAAATCACGCTGACACGTTGATATTTGCAGGGCCCGGCCCTTTCCCGAGCGTTGGGTATACCAGTACGTGTGCACCGAACATTTGGGCTGATATAACGCGGCAGCTGACCATCATGCTCTCCTGGTACTCTAGAGCGGGACGAAATAGAGGGTCGTGACAGTTCGTGTCATTTGTGTATTCTCCAGCGACCAATTCATGCTGACACGTTTGTTAGTTTTTGCAGGGCCCGGCCCTTTCCCGAGTGTCGGGTATACCAGTACGTGTGCACCGAGCATCTGTGTTGATATCATGCGGCAGCTGACCATGATCCTTATCTGGCATTTCAGAGCGCGATGACTGAGGCTTTATCTCGGAGGCGGTGGCAGTCATGTTTCCAGGCTCTGTGCGAATTATTTGGCGTGCGTCTTGCCCTATCCTATCTTCTATCCTAGTTTCGCTGACACACTCCACGCTTCAGACTATTTCCTACGGAGCAACGCGGGTGTAAAATATCGTGGCTTTCATCTCTGTGTTGTATTTTTTGTTGTGTTGTATGCGAAATAACAAGGCTGTGCCCCTTTGTCCCCTTGATCAGACCGCACACGAGCAGCCTGTTCACCCTTTCAAGTCGTCAGACAGATGGTCACCTGTCACTTGTAGGTTGAACCGACAGCACTGAACTTCGTTCCGACCACATTGCACGGACATCATGGGTCTTCGAGATTTTGGGAAAATGGGCAACGAGTGATAGTGGTGAGCTGAAAGCACCAAGAAGACTTTTGAATACCTCCCCAACCTTCTGATGACGAGGTTCATCCTCTTCCTTGCTCCTTGGGTTTGGCCAGCAAACCCTCAGATCTCAGACCTCAGGCTCGACGGCCACTGTTCGAACACTCGCCGGGACCCCCATATGAATGTGACCCATCTTGTGCCGCCTATTCTTGTGACCCACTCGGCGGTAACGGTCTTCCACGCAAGGTCCGCAATGGAGATGCAATTGCCGCGCATCCCACTATCGTGCAGACTAAATCTGTTGCAGAGTGCGTGCGATACTCTCCATCTTCAGGCATTTTCTGGATGTCGCTATGGGTTGCACCCTGGCCTCATGCATCGGGACAGTCGTCTGAACTTACGGTCGGTATTATAATTGTCCGTCTCCGCTCCAAGCACATGCACAACAATAACCTTCGCTCGGTCGGGACCATACGCCAATGGCTAGATTTGTCTTGATACGCCATTTCCTTAGTCTGCGAATAGGCTCCTCTCGTCCGGCATAAAGAATGATACAGCTCAAGTTCGAGCGAAAGCTTTGATCAACCAGGTATCCATCCTGTGTATCATTGAAGTCGCGAATGCCGTCGGCGGTGTTCTCAAGCAGGAGCCCGGATCGGCAGTTGGAACGTGCGATGGGGTACGATAATACGGCAGAGATCTGGGAGACAATGAATGCGGATTCTGTATGCCTAGGACATACTAAGTAGCGCCGCGGGTCCTGGGAAAGTGGGTTGCGCCTTGTGATCGGGTCCGACTCGACTCAGAACTCGTCGCGATCGCTCGAGGAACACACCAGCTACAGTTTGATCTTTCGCCTCCATTCTATGCACAAACATCATGCATCATGAGCCACGGCGTTCGTGACCTCTAAAACACTCCCATGGGCAATGATTGATGATTGGTGAGCTGCACGAGCACTTGTACTTGTCTGCTTGGCAACCTTCTGGGGACGAAGTTCATCTGTTTACTAGCTAGACGGCCGTGTCCAGCAAACCCTCGACACCGATCGGACAGTCGCCGACGCCAGGACCCCATACTGCATGAAGATCGTCTCGTGGTGCCCTATTCGTGTGGGTCATCCGAGCAGCTCTCCTGCGTTCCCTGGACGTACCCAGCGAATGCGTTCCAACCGTCCACATTCGACCTCGTATCCGTTTGGTAGGCTCCATTAATGACGTTTTTATCGTGGAGCCCATAGCATCTAGCCCGTGGTCTGTCTCCTTCAGTGTTGTGAAGAAGACTAGTTGCAATTCAAACCAAGCCTGAAACATATTGCCGCCTGTAAGATCTTCGCCTTTAACTCATGCACTGGCAACCCGCCATTGATGAAATTTGAAACACATATGCCCAGAACAGTGCTTTACATGCTGCGCTGGAGGGGATGGCGCTCCACTGCGCGTCCGAGAGGACCAGCGGGACGCCAGACATGCATGCATGTCCGCCTCGACTGCCAGCCAACCCTTTTCGATCGTCACGCCAACGAGTGCCAGCCTCCGCCCAAATCGAGCGGGCAGCGACCAGGTTTGTGTCTGTTTGGCGTCTCCAGAGCGTATATAAGACAGACGTTTTGCACGCCAGACGGGCATGTTGTTCACTTTCCGCCCACTTTCCCCCCGTCCTTCCCCCTCCTCCCTCCCGGTCCCGCTCGTCCTTCGCTCACCTCAGCTTCCTCTGCCCCCACTCTTAGATGTCTCCTCGCTCCTCAACTTCATCTCTGTCGCCGTCTTCCATGACTGCGCTGCCGTCTCCCACGTCCATGCCGCCGAGCCAAACGTCTTTGTCGCCGTCCTAAACTTCCCCATTCCCTTCAACATATACGCCGCTCCGTCACCGGTTGCCTGTCACCTCGTCGACGTTCTTCTCTGTCTTCGACTGATTGCCCCTGCTTCGTTTCTACGACCTCTCCTGCGACGTCGCTCACTGCTCTCATGTGGTTCACTTCAGTCTCTTTCTGCCGTGCGTCTCTTCCTTCTCGTCTTTGCTGTCCCTTCCCTCGCGTTCCTTGTGTTCGATTCGTGTTCTCTGTGTCTTCTGGAGACGAGGCGACTGGGGTAGCTCGGAGGAAGACATCGGCGGGCGTGCTGTCGAGAGCTGTCGGCAACGGAAGACAGCGGTGCTGGAGGAGCGTGGAGATGCCGGATGGTTGGCTTTGGGATCTCACTGCCGGCTGTCTGCTCTCTTTGTCTCATGTGTTCCATCGTCCTTTTCTCTGGATTCTCAGCCTCTCTTTCTTGTGCTCGTGGCTCTGCTCGCTGTGGTGCTCTATCGGCGGGCCTCGCTGTCGTTCTGGCTCATATTACGGTGCTTCTGGTATATCTGCGCTTGTCCTATGCCTGCTTCTACTCAGTGATTACCTCCGCTCGCCGTGTTGCCTCCGCTACGCTCACCAACTCGTCTTACATCTCTTGCTCTTGTCCGGCCGCCCTATACCTGCTGTGCTGCACTTGTGCCTACGTCTTCATATGCTCCGCTGGGCAGAACATGGAGAGAGATTGGATCTGGGTTCTAGTCGTCGGCTGTCTTCTCTTCTTCAATCTTGGGCGGCTGTCTTCTCTTCTTGGGCGGCTGTCTTCTCTCCTTGGGCGCTCGTCTCTACTCAGGGCTTTTCATCATCTGCACTCTGCTTCCCTAGCTTCGTTCTCTTTGTATTCGTGGTTCTACTCATTGCGGCTGTCATCTGTGGGTCTGTTTCTCTCTCTATCTTTATATTCCTATCACCTTGGTCTCAGTCTCCCGGGTACTTCGTTCTCTTCACTCGGGTTGCCTTGGTCTCTTCCCGCGCTTGTCCTCTGGCCATCGTCTCGTCTCTGGCCTCTTTTTCATTCTCCCATCTGCTATCTTGCGCCATCTTTTCACCGACTTTGCTCGTCCGGTATCTGGCTCTGATCTCGCCCTTCAGCTCTGTCTTTCGCTGTCGCCTGCCTGTCTCTTCTTTCCATCTCAGTCTGTATCTTGGTCTGTTGTCCCTCGGCGCGTGTTTCTAATACACGTTATGTGCCTTTACTTGTAGCCTCCGCCCCGCCTGACTTGCTATCCTTCAATCGCTGGTCTTTCTGTCTGTCTTCGCTTTTCCGCCTTGCTTCCTCTCAGGTTTGCACTCTCGACCCGACATTGCGTTTCTTGAACTCAGTTTCGGGCTGTGTCTATATGTGGATCACCCTTGCATCTGCTCCTTAGAGGCTGCTCTCCTGTCGGACTCTGTATTTCTCTGGTTCAGCGCACTCTGCTCCACTGGTTGTATGCGGTGTCTGCTTTGAAATCCTCCACCTCTGAGAGATGCTTGCCAGCACCAGTGCGCTCATCTTGTCTGCGGACGGCGATTTCATGTCGCCTTGTTCTTACGGTGTCTCTTCTGTGTCAGATGTCCTGGTGTTTTCCATGCTCCCGGTGCTTTTAAGAAACAAGGCAAGTTTATCCCGCATATCAAACATGCTCCGCTGACGAATGCTTCTCTCAGGTGCCTGCTGAATACTCTGTCCCGACGAATCGCCTCCACGCGTTGGCCTTTTCTCCGCTCACCCCTGGTATCCCTTTCTTGCTCCATGCTCACCACACCCTCCGGCCCACTCATCCCTGAGTTTCATTGCTGCCCGTTGGTCAAATTCTACCGTGGCAAACACTTTGCTCATCTCCTGGCTGCATGGGTTTGACAGCCGGTCTCTCCGAGCCCTGGGTCTTCGCCAGTCGCCTTTTCAGTCCTGGTGTTGATCTGGGTCGCCATGTCTTGTTGTCTTCTCGCGCTCGTCTACGAAATAGCTATGTCATGACACTTTCTCGTCTTCGTCTTGTCTTCGCTTTCCATCATCCCTTTTCCCTGCTCTCAATTCGGCGCATAGATCTCATATCCTCCTGTGGTCCCAATCAAGCGTCGCTTCATCTGACGTGTTATTTTGCTCTTACCTTGAGTACGTCTTGCCGCCCATTTCATCACTCATCCTGTGTATGTCGTTGGTTCCATCGAATACCCTTGTCGCTTGACTTGCGTCTCCTGCTCTCCGAACGAGCAGATTGTTCACGTGTGGACATGCGATTTGAGGCGCACGCGATCCCGAAGCCCGTCAACTTACTTTTGCTTGCACAGTAAGTACTCAAAGTCAGAATTTGCGCTTGAAGTTTGGAATGCCGCCCGACCAGTACAAGTCCGTCTCGTCCCCGCACCGCCGCTTCGCCGACCACGAAGCGCGCACAGGCTCTGTCGTATAGCTGCGGGGCCTGAGTCAGCATCACCCCAACTCGCAAAGAGTGTGCCCCTGGAGGCTCCGGCCGGCGAGGCTTTTATCTCCATGTGTAGTCGACTATAAATGAGCGCGCTATGTGCATGAATGTCGCTCTTTCTGAGCCACGCGCTCGCGGAGAGCCCGCGGGTGCGCGCCGATTGTCCGACAAGCGCCACCCCACTGATCGGCAATGCGCTCCCTGTAGGCAATACTAGCCTCATAGCGCACGAGTGTGACAGTCTGTTTGGCGCGCAAGACGGTACTCTGCCGCGCTATGGGGCTACCGCCCAAAACTACGGCGGCTATATAGGACTATACGTCCCGCACTGTATAAACTACTTAGTACACGATCCTATGAGTGCCAGCGGACGACGTAGCCATAAATATAGTCTTCACATACTACACGGATATGAGTTTTATCTGGTGCACTTGTTCCTCTATAAGCAATCTATTCTATGAGCTATTTAGAAAGCGAAGATGGTAAGCCACTGATAGATCTTCACAACGCCTTCGCCTTCTCGAAGTTCGGCTTGATCCCATTCCTGTCCTCCACCTGCTTCAAAACGTCCCACCGAAGCGTACCGTCGTACTTGGTCTCCCTCATCCACTTCTCCAGCGTGTACCCGTTCGGGTTCACCTTGCGGTTCCACGCTTCGTCGCGCTTGAGGATGTCGTCCCTGTACATGCGCCACCACCCGCTGAAGTTCTGCCTCCAAGTCCACGCCGCCGCCGCTGTCCCAGGGGCCGCACCCGCCGCCAGCGGCTTCTCGGTGTCCGTGTAGTTTTCGAAGTACTCGTCGAGGGTGAGGCGCTTGAACACCGCCTTGCGGCCCGTGACCCTGGTGAACGTCTCCACCAGCTGATCCCAGGTGACGAGCTCGCTGACGATCTCGAGCTCCTGCGCGGAGGTCTCCTCGCGGTTGTCGAAGGAGTAGCGCGCGAAGTAGCCGATGTCGGCCAGGGCGATGAACGGCGCCTTCCCGTCCTCGATCGGGGCGGCGAAGACGACGGTGCCGTCGTCGCGCACGTTGAGCGGGCCCATGACGTGCTGATGTGTACAGCGTAAGGGCGTGATGCGATCGTACGCGCGAAACGGAGACTCACCATGTTGAGCATCTCGAAGTACGGGCCGGTGGAGATGACGGACCAAGTGAGTTCGTCACCGCTGGTTGCGGACGGCTGCGCCTTCATCCATTCTGAGACACGGCCCTTCGAATCTTGGTGCACGACGCGGTACAAAGGGCTATAACCGCCGAGCTGGCGGTACAAAAGGAAGTCAGCGCCGAGAATGATGGCCGGCTGTAGTAGTGTGTGCACAAACCTTGAACGTATAATCAAGACCACTCCAGATATAATGACGCAAGCCAGCTTGCTTGATGAGTTCAAAGATGCGCATGGCCGTGAAGATTTCGCGCTCTTCGTCGACGGTGTAGCTGTCGATATTGACGAACGCGCCGTAGGCACCTGTGAGGGCGACAGCGACCGAGGCCAAGTCATTGGTATTTCCTGCGGATCTCATTAGCGTGAAGCATCCAAAACAAGTGACAAGTCATGCCTTTCAGAACCTCGACCCCTCTCGCGGCCAACTCCTTGGCACGCCTATTCTCCGGATCGCGCGTCAAGGCGCGGACAGAGTACGGCGACGGAGATCCGTCTGCAGCAGGAGCGAGGAGCGCGTCGATGACGGCAAGACCCTGCGCACCAGTGGCGCCGATGACAAGAATGACTTTGGTGGACATGCTATGAAGTTCTGTGAAGTTCTGTGAAGCTCGAGGATGAAATTGGAGGTGTTTGGTTACTGCTTGCGATTTCGTCGACGCCTTATATACTGCGACTGTCGCCGACAGCGGTCGGCCAGTCTGCATAGCGCTCTGATTCCCGTACTAACGCTAAGATAGCCTCAGCGGCGAGGAGGTAAGACACTGTCAAAATCCGGTCAGTAAATTGCCGATACACGGAACAACTAATAATCGAAGATCGCGGGGGATCCGTGAGTAGAGGTGGCCTTTGGGTCTCAATTGCGGGATTTGCGGTATTCCACCGAACAAGTGAGCACGGCGGTAGCTGTGCATCGGTAACGAACTCACAAGAAGCGTAGCAAGAGAATCAATGCGGGTAATCCGTATAACCAAGGACGCTTCCGTAGATTCCTAGCAGGAGTAAATGGCAGTGTGTGCGAATCCCGAACCCGAAGCATGCCAGCTAGCTCTAGTCGCTGTGAGTTCTCCATCCGTCAAAGTATGTGAACAGCATCCGATCCCGACGCGTCGCGGAGATATTGACAGTGAGTTGTATGAGGTCCGCTATGATACTGTGCTGCTCTTCGGCTGATGAGCGCTCTATCACGGAGCCAAGAGAGCGTGTCCGGTCGCGGGGTCCCTCACATCAGATGAATCTTCCATAGTCATAGTGACCGTCAGGACAGCCAGGGCAAAGACACTAAGACGTCAAGCCTTGAGGGAACGAGGCAGACCCGCAGCAGTAAACGGGCCGCCATCGGTAACTGAAACGGCACCGTCCAGACCAAGTGGGACTCGCCAGGCATGCCTTGAGCTCGGAGGCGCGAAATCTTGACGAAAAACCGCTACGAGCTGCCGAGGCAAAAAGAGTCAGACGTAGTGATGCACGCCCTTGCAGTGTTGCACGCCTGGCGGAGATTCAGAACGGAACGGTGCGGCCCGGGCGCGGTGCGGACTCGTGTCCGAGGCCGAGTGACCTCGGAGTCGGAGTCAATCCAAGGCCGCCTCCACGTGATATGCCGGCGGCATACGAGTCACCACTGGCACCGTGACAAGTGTCTCAACACGCCAACTTACAAGTAATCAGTCCATTAGCTGGTAGGGCTTCACAACGTCTTCATTGACCTGGTCGAAGTCAGCGCTGCTCCCCTTACTGTCCCTACCAGCTTCAAACATGCGTCGTAGTACGCTAGGTCTCCCTACTTACCCGGTGGACTTGGGCCGTTGCACCATCATAATATCCGATCGCCCGCGCCAGTTTAGTTCGGCGTCCAAGTCGGTCCACCCTGGACCCGCATCCACGGCCACCGGCCGCTCGGATCCGCGTACCCCTCGAGCCACTCTGCGAGCGTGTGGCGCTCGAACCTGAAGACCGCGCTGTGACCTTGGTGAAGGTCGCCACCAAATAATTCCACCCGACCAACCCGCTGACAGTCTCGAGTCCCTGCACAGAGCGCGACGTCGCTTCGCGGTGGACAAAGGTGTGCCTAGCAGGTGAGAGCGATGATTTGGCGCTTTCCCGCTCCCGATCGGAGCGGCGCGGTGACGCCGGTTCCCACTGCCAGCAGCCTATAACAAAACAACCGCCTCTGAGACTGGGCAGCCCCATGACACCCCGTAGAGCTAATTTACGGGTTGAGCGAGTACGTAGGCCTTGCGAATATTGCCGTCAGGCAAATCCTCCTGCGGTGTTAGGTTATAATCGGCATGTCACGTGGAAGAGGCAATTCGGATGCCGCAGCGCCTCGTTATGAAACTCTGCTAGACCGTCCTGCTAGACCTGGCTCCTCCAAACATTGGGCGTGCTTCACATCGTCTGGCTCTCTTCGCAGCCTCTCTCGACTTGTAGTCTTCGTCACGGTCTTTGCGACTCTGAGTTGGAGGACCTGCCTGGCTCCGGGCCCTTGGTCTGGAGCTCCCGTTTCATCTATCGATGGCTCCTTCACTACTGCGGCTCTGCCGCGTTCCTCGTAGACTTTAGTCTTTGACGTACTGTCTTTGACCCTGGCTTTCCCCTGGCACTACTGCTGCGTAGGTCCGCGCTGCGATACTCCACGCTATTCGAGTGCTTAGCACTACGTGCTACTGGCTGTCAGGCTCATGCATCTCAGCTCCAATATCTTAGGCCATATGCCCCCTCTTGCACTGGAGGCGTGGGAATACTTAGGAATGGAGTCGATACGGCTTATGAGGCGTTATGGCGCCTTGCTGTGACGATGTCGGTCCGATGCGAGTTCCCCGTCGCTCCAACATGAGACAATTTCCGGACACACGACGGCATGTTACCAACGGCCCGGGCCTCCCACTCGCACTCCTCGCGGCATTCAGCGGTCTTGACTGCCCATCATGCAGCATGATTAATGGCCTATCCCCGCCGGAAGACTTGGCCATTGCTCGGCGCCGGCGGTCGTACGGTACCTGCGGAGCGTGGGTAGCCTACCGGTGCGTATTCTGTCTTTCATCTGACGTGAATGTTGCATAACAGAAGCGCATGTCAGGCGAGGCCGTTCTCGGTGTCTCCAGGACGCACCGGGCTCGGATAATGGCCAAGGACGCCGTCCATCGGAGAATGTAGCTGACATGCGTCGGGCGAGCTACGGACGCGTACGTGCTCATCTAAACTAGTCGCATTGCTTCGTCTGCGATGCTTTCACGCAGATTGGTCGCCGACGCAGAGAGAGCTGCCGCTGTGCTCGCTCTCACTCGCTCGATGGCCAGCCGCGTTGCGGACCGGGGGAAATTACACGCACCAACGTCCCACACACGATTTTCGATTATCAGTGCGTCCCACACACGATTTTCGATTATCAGTGTATCTGTCTCAGTGACGTATTGACCGGTCTTCTACAGTGCCTTCTCCGCTCTCGGAATTTACTCACCATACCGACGCACGCACATCGAACCGCGACGTACTGACAGTGCCTTATTCTCCGCTCTCGGAATATACTCACCACACCGATGCACGTACACCTCAGCGCTCTGCAGGCAGGCTGGCCGACCGCAGTCGGGGGACGTCGCCCTATATAACGTGCGTCGGTGAAATGGACCGGGGCAGCAACCCACCAAGCTTCTCGAGCATCTTCTCAGCAAGCATCAGCATCAGCCCATGTCCGACACTAAACTCGTTCTGGTCATCGGCGCCACGGGCGCGCAGGGGCTCGCCGTCATCGACGCGCTGCTCGCGCCTGCCGCGGACGGCTCGCCGTCGCCGTACTCCGTGCGCGCCGTCACGCGCAATCCGGCGCACAAGCGCGCGCAGGAGCTGGCCGCGAAGGGCGTCGAGGTGCTGAAAGGCATGTGTTCCTGGCAACTTTGCATTCTGCTGCGATTCGAAGAGCTAAATTTGATTTGCAGGAGACACGAATGACCTGGCGTCGATCGCGGTCGCGTTCACGGGCGTGTACGGCGCGTGGGTCAACGTCGACAGCATGACCGTCGGCGAGCAGCGCGAGATCTTCACGGGCATGCGCATCTTCGAGCTGGCCAAGCAGGCCGGTGTGCGCCACTACGTCTGGAGCGGGCTCGACTACACGTTCAAAGTTCGTCGCCTTACCCACTTAGCATCCCGAGTCGGCGCTGACGCGATTTGTGTGCAGATCAGCGGGTATAACTCGTACTACAGGGTGGAGCACCACGATGGGAAGGGCCGCGTGTCAGAGTGGCTGAAGGCGCAGTCGTCCGTCGTCAGCGACGACGAGCTCTCCTGGTCCGTCGTCTCCACCGGGCCCTACTTCGAGATGCTCGAAGCCGTGAGTCGCCCTCGCGCCGTCACTTTTTACTCACTCACGACTCGTTCAATTTCGCAGGGCGTCATGGGCCCGCTGAACGTGCGCGACGACGGCACGGTGGTGTTCGCCGCGCCGATCGAGGACGGCAAGGCGCCGTTCATCGCGCTCGCGGACGTCGGGTACTTCGCGCGCTACGTGTTCGACCACCGCGCGGAGACGTCCGCGCAGGAGCTCGAGGTCGTCAGCGAGATGGTCGGCTGGGAGCACCTCGTCGCGACGTTCACCAAGGTCACCGGGCGCAAGGCGGTGTTCGTGCGGCAGACGTTCGAGGAGTATATGCAGAACTACGCGGACCCGGATAGGCTGGTGGCGGTGGACGGGGCGCCGGGGACGACGACGTGGGCGCAGAACCTGCGCGGCTGGTGGGGCATGTTCCGCGACAACCTGCTCAAGCGGGACGAGGCGTGGAGTCGCTCGCTGAACCCGAACGGGTACACGCTGGAGAAGTGGATGCGGGAGACGAAGTATGATGGGAAGATCCGCCCGGACACGTTGAAGCTGACGGAGGACAAGAACGGGATGCGTCCGAACCTCGAGAGGCTGAAGACGTTGTGAACATGTATTGATGGCTTAGTTAGCATGGTATACTTAGAGCTTGTTGGAAGCAATAGACTATAGACTGGGATTCGGCAGTTTATACACGGCAGCCGATGACGCATACACGCTCCGGGAAAGTTGTTGACTCTGGCTCGCCGACCACCAAGCCGAATGCGGCAATTATCTAGGCACACTCATCCACACACCTGGCCCGCCGGCATTCCACGCCCGCACAGGGACCAGCTGGTGCGATCGCGCACGGTGCACACCAGCACAGGCGCAGGGCCCGGTCAGCTGTGCGCCGCGCGCGACCGAACGAGCCCCGGGAACCGAACTGCTCGCGCATCCGGCGCATGACCAATGATGCACGCACTGCATTAGCTCAGGCTGGATGAATCAGACCCAGTGCGATCGCTGTCGCTGTCACGGTGTGCAATGCAACACATCACGCAGGTGACTCGCGCGCGCAATCGAGCGCGTCGCATCCCCGGCGCTTGCTCTGTGCACGATCCTCTGTCGCATCGTATCACGCTCCTCTGCTCGTGCAAGCTCCTCTGCTCGTGCACGCTCCTCTGCTCGTGCACGCGCGCTGTGTCACGCTCCTCTGCTTGTGCACACGCGCACACGCGTCTCTTCGTGCAAGCTACTCTGCTCGCGCACGCTCTCTGCTCCGCGCCTGTCGCGGCTTGCCGTGCACCACACTTCTTTCAGCGCCCTCCCGCCTTCTCCATGCCGCCAAAACAAGGATATATCTGTGCATGTCCCCTCCGTTGCGGAGGAGTTCCTCGCACACGGGGGAAATCGGCATACTTTGAGCATCTCCGAGACATGTATACGCACGCTGCCTCCTCTGGACTGAAAGAAGCAAGCCCAAGCGAAGCGAGCGGCTCGTCAACGGCACATACTCGTAAACGCATGCGATCGCAAGACAATAATGTATGAACTTTTTGCTGTACCTTTGGATGAGTCTCATTCTTTCGCTCCCGAGGACACAGACCAGCCGGGAGAGGACGACAGCTTTCAACAACAGAACATTGAAGACAACACGGTAGACCCAGTAGAGGAAAACATGGAGGTCGACGAGCCCGAGGGGACCAGATCAACGAAAGTACAGCTTGCATTGACAGTTACATGCACCTGTCTAATCAAGGTTACACTCAACGGCAGAGACACGGTCAGAATCAACCGGACAGAGACAGTGAAAAGGACCGAAGTGTCGCGTTTACAAACACCGTTGACGTCGGTGAATTGCACTCGCGCGGCTGCCGATATTTCGCAGGTGAATCGATGCAAATTCCGGGTGGACCTCAACAGCACTCGCGGGTGAATGCTACGGTGAGGTTCATCTTCCCGGGCGCGCCTAGTGCGGGTACTTATCCTTCGCCTGTCCGTCACGAAGAACCACACAAAGGCCATGTCGCGCATGCCCTCCGAGCTCTCGTCGAGCAGGAGCTTCGCTGACCTTGCGCCTGCCCACGAAGCGCGCACTAGCACGGGCTGCGGGCCGTACAGCGGCAGGGCGCGAGTCAGCAAAGAATGTGCACCCGGAAGCTCTGGACGGAGACGTTGTTGATCCACGTGTAGTCGACTACAAAATGAAAGGCACAGGCCTTCGAACTCTCAATATACTTCGGGATTGTGAGCCAGCTCTGACAATTGCCGCGGTATTCGTCTGGGATGTGACTCTTCTGAGCTACACGCTCGCGTTGACCCGCCTGCGCCCGCCGACGGCGAGGATCATGCTGCGCCCCTCTCCTTCGGCAAGTCGCTGCGCTCCCCGCAGGCAGGGTACACGAGCGTGGCGGGTATGTTGGCGCCGGAGAAGGACATTGCGACAGTGGACAGGACGGCACCATTGTCGTCGACGATGGTCTTACATTGGACCAAGCACGACGTCACGTGCCATATTTCGGAAAACCCTGCCTACGGGGATGATCAAGTCGACCAAATTTCAGGACCAATTCTGCGCTAGTCCGGCAGCCATACAGTGAACCTCATATATTGCGAGATGTGTTGAGAAAGCAAACCACAGCTGTGCGCCGCCTCGCAGAGGAGCCTCCAAGCCCGGACGATCAGTTTTTAGTGACTGCGGTTCGCTCGCAGCATTCCGCAAAGACGCCTCAAAAACGTTCTTTCATTCTTGTGAGATCCAATATTCATTCGTAAAGGTAAAACAATCCTCTCAGTTCCCACCCGTCCACCTAAAATCAAGCGGTCAGTGAGAAGGCGCAGCAAGAGAAAACTATGCAACGCACACAGCAGGCCCCGGAATCGGATAGGCGGACGTATCTGCGCCGAGGTCAGCACGGCCCATCAAGGCAGGCAAGCGGGATGCTACTTACTCAAATAGACATCGAATACAACGCCCGGCGTGCTGGAGGTATATGCACCCGGGAATGACACAAAAGAGGTAGGGAGGGCGGTGCCGGAGCCGGTGACCTGGAGCTGGATGCACGATGGGTAGAATTGTGCTCCGGGGTACGACGACGCTGCCCGGGCGCGTCAGCGAGGAGCGTAGTGTGTTGCGAGATTACGACGCATACCTGACTGCAGAGCGATGCTGGTTTGGAGCGTCAGTCTTCATCGCGGGCTTCGGTCAGATAATTTGAACGCACATCTCATGGCGCACGATGTATTGCCCTGCTTGGAGCTTTGGCGGCACCGTGAAGGTGTAGATGCTGTCCGTGGCGGTGAGTAAGTCCGTCGAGGCCCACTTGCCGGCCGATGTCTTGCCAGACTCGGCGACCTTGAACCAGACAGCCCTGCAACGTGCGTCAGGTTCCGGCCAAGTGCAAGAGAAAGTAAAGCTCATACGAGGAACCGGGTGACCATGCGGTGATGTTGGACGGCGCGCGAGCCATGTATGTGATCATTGGCCCCTTTCATTGATAGGAAATGAGCTACGAGCACATCATGCCGGATATGAGTTGGACGCACGACGTGCGAAGAGGGCCACGTTGTCCAGTTCAAATTGACCTGCGCTCCTGCAGCAACAGTCCCGTAGATGGGAGCAGGCGCGCTGCCCGGCGAACCGTCCGCCGTGTCCCCGTTGCACTGCAGGCTGCAGATAAACAGAAAATTTTCGTCAAACAGGTGCCAAGCGTTGATGCTTGGCGACGAACTCTATCAAGGTAACGTCGGTGACCGGTCCTGCAGGGCAGCGGTAAGCCGTTAATACAGCAACGGAATGAACCGTGTGCTGAGCGTACCATTGCCAGGAATCTTGCGGATGATGCGTTGCGGGGGTGGGTTGTAGTAGGGGTCGGTGTACGGGAGGTAGCCCGTGTAGCTCGTCGAGCCAACCACGACTTGCTGCACGTAACCGTGCGCAGACGCGCCGCGCAAAGCAGACAGGAGTGCCAATGCCGCAAAAGTAATGCCGATCATGCTGAGTGTGCTGTCCCACCTAGGCTGGTTGGACAAGGATTGGAGCTATATATGCAGGAAGGCAACGACGGACTGCTTCTGAATGATGGAGCTTAGGATAATTGTCGGATAGCGGACATGGTCCAAGGGCATCCGGATGCGAGAATCACCCGCGGCAGTAATAGAAGCGCGTCGTTGAGCGCGGAGGCGTGGTTGACAGTGCGACGTAGGGAGGCCGGAATATCATTGGCAGTTCATTGGGGATTCGACGCCAGGGACGAGTGGCGATGTGAGCAGACGACGGGTCATGCATCTTGCAAGTTGTTTCCAGGCGGGCCGCGTCTTCAGGTGCAAGCCGTTCGTGAGCCCGTCCAGGAAGGTGCACAATGCAGAGTGCGGACCGCAGACACCAGATGACTAGGCCAGAAGCAATGGATGGCGGATGACGAGCATGCGGAACGCACCATGCAATCGTTTGGGAAGTTGGACAGGTGAGCAGAACGTTACTTTTCAGCGCACTCAGTGTGCACGCGCACAAGGTCGCTGCAGAAACTGCGGGGACATCGTCGTGAGGGCTGGGGAGGACCATTCCGCGAGCGCGACTCGAGTTGACATGTGCTTGACTTCCCAGTCGCGAGTGACAGGAGGACGTGGCGAGACGATGATGGCCGGTAGACACATGTGCAGCCTGCTGATGCAGGAGGGCATTGAACGGATGAGTTGAAGCTAGTGTTAAGCTTGAAGACTCTGGGCAGCGACCAGAATCGTTCGGCATATGCCGAAGCAAGAAAACCCTGGCATAGGGGGATGGTGAACTCGACCAAATTTGAGACCAAATTTGACCTCGTCCGTCGGCGATACATTTGACCTCAACCATTGAGGAATTCATCACAAAACGTATTGACAACTGTACACGACTGCGAAACGGCCTTGGGACTCGTAGACCGACCGCTCAGTGGCCCGCTCACTTCGAGCCAAGCCAAGTTCGAGCCGGGCCGGCCAGACCGTGAACGCGAATGGCGTCGAACGTTCACTAGAGTCAGGAACGCATTTCAAAAGATGTGCAGTCTACTCTAGTCTACTCAGCGCAAGGTCTGTCGTTCTGCGCGGATATGGATCTTTTTTTCACCCGCTTGAGCCGCAAACGTGTGCCGCCGCACGCTCAGGTCCAGTTTGATCACTTACTCTCTGCCCATGCTTCACGGTGTCGGACTGGTGTTGTCGCCGCGACGAAGAGTGGATCGAGCCGGTGCTCCGGTTCCCCATCCCCTCTGCCTCGAAGTAAACGCTACCCTGACCAGCCCTGACCTCGATCAGTTGCTACTATCGAGATCAACGGACCGAGATATCACGTAAACGTAACTTGCTCAGCGATGTCTGCGGATGTCGCACGCAGGGCGTCGCGCACGGCGGCTCGGAGCCGCATCAATGGAGATGTTTCGGCATTTGCATTCCGGTTCTTACATACAAACATTTGGAAATTCACTCTACTGCGCATTCCCGGCGAGCGCATCGACCTCCAGCCCAATGCTTGCATAAAAGTCGTCCGTCGTCTTCGTCGGCGTCCAGCCGAGCGCGCGGGCGCGGTCGCCCCGCGCACGGGAGTTGGAGCCCAGATATGGGCTCTGCGCGGACGTGTGAGCAGCCACGCCGCGGCGACACGAAGTAGACGCACCCCGAAAAACTCCTGGATCTCCTCGTCCGTAAAGCTTGTCGGCTCCGCCGTCGCGGACTTACCCAGCGCGTGCAGCGCCTGCGTGTACGCGCGGGCGGCGACGGACAGCGTATATTCGCCGGCCTCGCCGAAGTAGAAGCCCTCGCGTCCGTGCGGGGTGTGCGGGTCCGCGCGCGCGGCGTCGAATATAATCTTATAAATGTCGCCCTCTGCAATATTGCTTCAGAAAAGGCGCAGCGAGGCGTAGGAACGACAACGCACGGTCCTGGAGCCAGATGTGCGGCCAAACGTTCTTGCCCGCGCCGACCAGACCACCCTGGCCCCTCCGCACGCTGGCCCTAATCGCGCCGGGGATCTGCTGCGAGTACGGGTTCGCGATGCCCGCGTCGTACACCGGACCCGCGCCGATGCCCCAGATCGTCGACGGGAGGACGATGTAAGTGCGCACATAGCCTGACGAGGGCGATGATGTCAGCAACTGCCCAGCAGTAGGTAGTGCGTTATCTGAGGGGACGCACCAGCTTGATCGCCCGCGACGACTTCCACGTCGACCTCGCGATGCGGCTGCGAGGGCGCGAGCGATTCGATCTGCGCGACGTCGGTGTCGTGGTATATGGTCTCGGAGATGTAGGCGCCCTTCGCGTTGTCAATGATCACGCCTGCCCGATCGCGAGTATAAGCGTAGCTCCACTGCCGATCTATCACAGCACGCACCGGTCCCGGACTGGGGATGTGTCAGCGGCGGAGGCGATATGAAGTGGAATGAGGACGCACAGTGTGGATGTAGATGGGCACTTCACCTGTCTTTGCGTGTCTCGCTTTGAGGCCGCGCAGTATCGCGCGGGCCGCGTCCAAATCATCTGAGTTGGCCTGGCACGCCCGTGAGCCAGTCAGCCAGCGGGGACGCAGGAGCGGATGCGCACCGTGTGGATGACGATATCAGAATCGGCCGCAAGCCCCTCGACCAGATCGCCCTGCGCAAAGGAGCCGACTTCGGTTTTGACGCCGAGGTCGTTGAGCTTCTTGGCTTTGGCGGCATCGCGGACGAGGGCTGTGATCTCAAAAGAAGAGCGCTCCGAATGGGCGAGCAGGCGCTGTAGCACCACACCGCCGATGTAGCCTGGTGGATTTAGGGAGATCAGAAAGAGAAAGCATTTTAAGGTCAATGAAACGCACCGGTAGCGCCTGTGATGAAGATCTTCGTTTTGGTGACAGCGGAGGACATGGTAGACGAGTGCAAGATACGTTGGGTTCGGCTCGCTCGGTGGGCGATGACAAATAAGTTTACAATTTGATGATGTCGCCATTGCTGGAGTGTCTCGCGGGATCGACGTCGCGAGAAGAGGACGAGCTGGTTGCTGGACGTTCATGAGCTCACATGCAGACGCTGGTAAGTGGCGACCAGGGCAGCAATGTGGGCGATGGAAGCGCAAACGCGGGGAAGCGAGCGCGCAGGAAGGCGCCGAGAGGGAAGACTGATGAACGTCAGAGGTGGGCGATATCGAGAGAAGATATTGGGCGGCGGTGTCTGGACGCTGTGGGCTGCAGCGTCGAAGGCGTTGTCGAGGACGACGACGGTCGAGTCGGAGGACGTCGAGGCGGCACTTGGCAGGGTCGAGCATCTGGCGATGCGATCTGATCTACACAGCACGCGTCGACTCAGTCGTGAGCGTTCCCCATAAGGACATGGCGCAGGCAAGTCCTCACCATCCAGCCAGCCGAGCGCTCGCGACCTCCTTTGCTTTCCTCCATCACTTCCTCCCGTCACCGCCCGCGCGCCCTTCCCACATCTCCCGTCTCTCCACCGCCACACTTGCCTCTCGACCTCGCTCGAGCTCCTAATCTGCGACGACACCGTGCTCTTCTGAAATAGACAACCCCTCCCGCGCCCGTCTGTCCCCCAAATCGCCCTTTCTCCCGCTCTCTTGTCCACCTGCATGGCCGGCGCGTCCTCAGGAGACTCTTACGACCACCTCTGGGCTCAGCGTCGCGGACGCCCGCCGCCGCAGGCTCAGGCTCTCCCTTATTATGCCCCAGCCAGCGAAGCACGGCCCGCCAATGCGCTTCCTTCTAATCCACCCTACCAGTCTTACGACTACCAGAACTACCCTGCATCCACCAGTGCCTCCTCACTCGCACAACCGCAGTCGCAGTCCTCCTTTACCCCCGCACCCTTCTCTTACAACGCCCCTTACAGAAACGACCACCAGGCCCAGTCCTCCAGCCTCTATGCGGCATCGACACAGGAGCCGGTCTTTGCCCCGCCCACGCAGATCGCGAGCTCGTCCTCCCTGTACTCGCCCGCGATGCCCGAGTCCTATCAAGATCAGCGAATGCACTACTCAGACGGGTCTGACCGGCGGCAGGTCTTCCCCACGCTGGCTCTTCCGACGTCCGCGGAAAGCTCCAGCAGCGTGCCGACCAAGTTCCAACCCCCGCCAGTTCATTATGTGCAGCGCGACGTCCCGGCTGCCCGCCAGGCGGACGGCGGGAACAAACGCGCGCGTTTAGATGATCAGGACAACGACGATGGCCTCGGCGAGGCCCTTGGGGATGCTGCGCAGTCGGCATTGGATAAACTCAAACGCGCTTGCGCGCGTTGCAAAGGTTTAAAGGTATCGTCAACAACCTTTCGCCCCGTCTGCGATGGCCTGACCGTCCATGGCGACTGCAGGTCCGATGTGATTTTCGAGACGATCAGGAGACATGCGAGCGGTGCCTCAAAGGGTCCCACGAGTGTGTAATACCGGGGAGGAAGAAGCGGAGGCCCCCACCGTGAGCTGACCTTCCTCGTGACGGTATGTTGATGTTGATACGCCGCTATCTCTCAGGAAACGTGAGGTGCTCCTCACCAAGATCCGCGAGCAGGCCGCCAAAATCGAAGAGCTCATGAGCCAGCTCGAGAACGTGCAGGCCTCCGATCGTAAAACCGCACAGCTCGCCAAAGAACTCCCGCGTGACTTTGCCCACTATTCCTCATTGAGCTCCCCGAACAGCGGGACGTTGGCTTCATCGCTCGGCTCTGTGGGGACACCGCTGTCCGCCCCCGGGCACGACGACTCGCACTCTACGTCGGCGTACGCCGAGCGCGACCCGCCCGTGAGCGAAGAGAGTTCCGCATGGATCATGCAGGCTCGGCAGAAGCTCGAGGCGTTCGGCGGGCTCATCGGGCTCGGCGGCGCGAGCCTCAGCAAGGAGCACTTTGTGGAGCAGGACTTTGAGGACGAGTCGTCGAGCGACGAGGATGTGGCCGTCGTCAAGGACGAGAGCGAGAGCGAGGACGAGGCCATGACCACCACCCGCCCGAGCCACACAGGCAAAAAGCTGTCTAGCATCCCGAGCGAGGCGAGTCCGTACGGCCTGATGGCGAACATGAGCGTGAAGAAGGGCAAGGCGCGCCGCTGTGGCAGCGTCATCAGCGAGAACAGCGATCTCGGCGTCGCTAACGAGGATTTCTTCCGGCCGAGTAAGGCACTTTTTTGTGCGTGTTAGCGGGTAGCTGACGCTGTGTCAGCAGGTCCGGATGTAGACGCTGGTCGCCTTTCGATTCCAGGCTACGAGGTGCCCAAGCTCCTCCGCAAGAACATCATTACGGTCCTCGAAGCGGAAAAGCTTTTCAAGATGTAGGGTTTCTATTAACTGTTTCCACGTGTATGCGCGCTCAGACGCGACGCAGTTACTTTGATTGGATGAACATCTCTGTTTCGTTACTAGACCCTGTTCTGTATACGGCACAGCAGGTCTATTGGCGATGTCCGTTCTTGTTCACAGTTAGTAAGTGACAAACTACTCGCTTTCTCTTCTGCCACTCAAATTGTCACCGTGTCACGCAGTATGCGCCATCGCATCTAGATTCGACAAGGAGCGACCGGACTTGTACCCCACAGCAATGGAATACGCACGGCAAGACGCCGGCGCCGCCTTCCTCGGCGGCGAGAAGCGCGTTGAGGTTGTGCAGGCGTACATCCTGCTCAGCCTGTACCCGATGCCAGGGCGGCGGTGGGAGGACGACCGGTGCTGGATCTACCTCGGGCAGGGCATCCGCATTGCGATGGACATGAACCTGCAACACCCGAACACGGCGAAGCCGCGCAGCGAGCAGCACGCGCGCGAGATGCTGAACCGCACGCGCGCGTGGCTAAACTGCTTTAACCTCGACCGCTCGATGGGCAGCCAGTACGGGAAGACCACGGTCATCCGCAACACGGACTACGTCGCGAGTCGTGCGCCGGTCTGGTGGAACTCGTCCATGTACAATATGGAGCACTTCGACATCCACCTGTGCGCGTACAATGCGGAGCTCCGCGTGCTCAACGACTTTATGATGCAGGTGTACAGCGACCCGAACCATCCGACAGGGCTGAACAAGGCGCGTTTGATTGATGATTGTACTGGCCCTGTATTGAGCATTCACGTGCGATGCAGGAAATCGACTTGGAAAAGCTTGCGTCGGTCACGGACGACAGGATTGAGCAGCTTCGGATGGAGTGGTTCTCCCGCCTGGCCGACACGGACATGTCCAACGAGCAGAATCGCTTCCGCATCGGGCTGCTCAAGCTGGGCTACAGCTACGCGCGGCTGGTTGCTCTTTCTTTCGGTTTCCAACACGCCTTTGGGAAGAACAGCACGGATGAGAATCCGTTTTTGAACCGGGTATGTTCCATGCATGTTATCAGTCTGCGTTTCAGAGGGCTGATGCGGGGTATCAGTGCATCAACGCGGCGTCCGATGTTGTAAGCGCGATGGTGGACGACATTGGGCGTCCCTCGCAACGTACGTCTTCTGCCGAGAGTCTCCATTGCATGCACCCACCTAACGTCTCCTTATAGGCATCTACGTGAAGCACGGGCCTGACGCGCAATCTGTTTTCGTGTCGTTCTCATGTACATTCTTGATCAAGGTAAGTATAGCCTGTGCTTCGCGCTTCGCCGCTCACCGCCCATTTGCGCAGCTCCTGCAGCCGAAGTACGCCGGTTACATCTCGTCGCTGCAGCGCGAGGAGATCATCAACACGGTGCAGCGGGCGGTCGACTTTGGCGGGAGCGCGGACATCAGCATTGATGACCGCCACGGGCCGAAGCTCTTTTCGCGCTTCATCGGTCGGCTGCTCGAGGACGTAAAGGCACAGCCGCCGGGCGGGAAGCGCGCGCCGCGCCGTGCCGCGAAGCGTGCCGCCCAGCCGCCAACGGCGATCCCCGAGGACGCGCAGGTCCATGTGTTCCCGCAGCCGTCGCCGCCGGCCGCCGCAAAGGGTTACTTCGCGCCCCTGCCGCCATCGCGCCCGACCACCCCGTTCGACCACTTTGCGGGCCCTGCGGAGAAGACGCAGTTCCAGAACGGGGCCGGCGCGGGCGGGGTTATGGGCATGGAGGCGACGGAGTTTTTCCGCGCACCGTTGCCCCTGGACAGCGAGATCCTGGAGTCGATGCAGTCGCTGTCGACGCTATCGGAGTTGCAGGGCACGATGCTGCCTGGTGAGCATTGCAGTGCTGTCTCAACGCGTGGCGCGCTGTGGACTGACTGTCACGGTTCCAGGATTTGGATGGATGGGCCAAATGCCACCCGTGGATTACGGATCGCAATATGGCCATGTCCCACAATCGACCTTCCGTTGATCGCTGCCCTGTATCTATCTGTATTTGTTTTTTTCTGCCTGGGATATGGTTCGCTGAGTTTGCTAGCTGGATGCAATGCTGTCGTTGTTTGTAATGTGTATCATGTGCATATACTAATACTGTCCTGTACTGTTTAGTAGCTCTGACTTTTCATATCTATAGTACATTAGCCTCTGTCAGTCTCTAAAATGCTATATCCCCTTATATCCCCCTCCAAACGACATATACTATTTTGGCTACAGGTCGTCGATGCAGGGATCGGGGCGATCGGTGTTTTCATTTTATCAGATAGTATTTACCCTCGATCTCCGGCCCGTGCCTTCGCTGCACTTCCCGCACACCATCGATGCCACAATTACCGCAAGAATGCTGGTAGACGTTGACGCTCCTCTCGCTGTACCACCACCTCCATGCTACGCACAATCGACCTCCCGCCGCACGCACGCGCCTCGTTCGCCACCGCCGCGCGTCTGCTCTCCTGTTTGGTCACCGAGTCGCTCCTCCGCGCGCTCTTCGTCCCGCTAGCCAAGCCCGGCTGCGTCGGTGTATGTGTCGTGCTGTCTGACCTGGCGTCTGCGAGGGCGCCGACTGCGTACACGGCGGACGACGTGCTGGTGCTGGTGCCGCTGCGGCATGTCCCGGTGTTCAAGCACGATGATGCGGCTCGGACGGAGAAGCTGGGGCGCGAGATCGCGCTGCTCGACCCGCTGGATATGCTCCCGCTTGTTCTGCGAGTGCACCAGGGCAGCGCGCTCGGTAGCAGCGAGGCACCGGAGAAGGTGAGTCTTCATGATGACAGCACAGCGGTTTTCTGACGCTGCCAAGCTCGTGTCAGATGTTGTGGAGGCGCTTGAGGCGGCTGGCTGGGAGCTGGGAAAGGCGGTGGCCCTCGCCGCGCTCGACGATGCAGTGGAGCTGTGGCACACGTATGCGCGTAGCATCGAGCTCGCGGCCCCGCTGGCTGCAGATATCGCGAACGAGCTGGCGAGCGCGGTCAAGTGGCAAACCTATTCGTACGAGCACCCGGCAAAGGCGCCGCTATTCGACTCTCCTAGCATAGACTGGGAGCAGTCCATTGTTGAGGGGCATCCCACGCATCCCGTACGTGTTGCTCCCGGGTGAGCTGTCCGCCATCGCTGACTGAGGGGTGCGTAGATGCACAAGACACGGCACTTTCTGCACCCGATACCTCCCATTGAGCCTGGCGACTACAATTTGTATTCGCCTCGCATCCGACTTGCTGCGCTTCCCCGCGAGAGTCTGAAGGTCACCGGCGACTTCGAGCAGCTCACGCTACCTGTCCTAGAATGTGCGTCAAAAAATGCGAGCGCCCCTCTAGACATTCCAGAAGGACACGTAGTGCTGCCTGTGCATGAGCTTCAATTGCACCATATCCGCGAAAAATTCTCGGACGCTGTTATTTACCCCGAAGCGTTCCACGTCCCCGCCCGAGCGCAGCAGAGCATCCGGTCGGTCACGTTTTTGCGTTCGAGGCTGCGTTTCCAGAGCTTATCATCGATCCAGCTCTGTGATTCTACCCGATGCGCTCCACGAGACGCATCTCAAGCTTGCCGTCGGCATCAAGCTCACGTCCGCCGTGCGCACCATCTCGCCCGCGAGCGCGTACCTCGGCCCGCGTTTCTCGGCGCAGGTCGTGCCCGCGCTGCGCATAGACCCTGCGATCCTCACGGTGGCGAAGGAGCTCGCGAGTGTCGTGCATGCGCACCCGGACGGCGAGGTCGCAAAGCACTGTGCGGCGATCGTGAGGGAGTGCCACGAGAACGGCAGCGAGGCGCGCGGGGAGCGGCTCATTGTATGCACGAGTCTTGTAGAGAGTGGCCATGCGGGCGTCGAGAGCGGCGTTCCCAGCGTCGTGCGCGTGTTTGGGCTGGATACTGAGGAGAAACGCATAGCATGGCTTGATAGGTGGGCAATTTATCTATTCATTTTATTCCTCTGACCTTGGGGTTCCTTTCTCGCAGTTTTGTGCAGCTGTTCTTTGCCGCGTTTCTTCCGCAGACGCTGCACAACGGCGTGGCCTTCGAGGCCCACCCGCAGAACACTGTCGCCCGCTTCTCGCTAGCTGCCCCGCACAAGCTTCTTGGCTTCATCATCCGCGACTTTGGTGGGCTGCGCGTGCACCCGCCGACGCTGCTGGCTTCAACGGGGGTCGCGCTCGACGTGGCGCCAGGGCACTCCATCATCGCCGAGACGCTGGACGATGTCTACACGCGCATGTACCACACGATGATCCATAACCACCTGCAGCAGCTCATCCGCGTGCTCGATCTGCACTACAACGGCAAGGGATGGGACGTCGTGCGTGCAAGGCTGCGGCAGGCTGTGCCGCGGGGCCATGCACTGGAGCGGGTGTGGTTGAGCGAGGATGCAAAGACGCTGCCTGGAAAATGCTTCATGCGGATGCGGATGGTGGGAGCATATCGGCATGTGAGTCCGAGCTTCACGTCGCTTGAGAGTCATTCTGATCGTGGTTGTTAATCACAGCATCTCCACGCACCGTTCCCGAATCTCCTGCATTATATGGGCACCAGCCGAAAGGCCGACGAAGACTCCCAGCACTGTAATACTGTACAAGGATTGTTATTTTCTGCTTCATTAACGTGATGGGTTTGCCTCTGGGTGTCTCACTAGCGCCTCAGGCTGCACCAGTGCATAGTGGTCGTCCAGCAGGCAAGACTGTCAGTGTGTCATGAATGCTCTCAGCAGATAGGCCCAATGAATAAAGTGACATGGGACACAGGCACCAGTAACCCCGCTCAACAATCCCAGACCGAATGTGAAAACAACGGCCGGGTCAAACTGAAGGGGCACACGTTCCATGTCCAGCTTCCACGCTTCCAGCCAATTCCCAGCAGGAACGCGCTGTGCACCTAGACTTTGGACGTGTTCTACGTCACTCTTGCGTAAAACCATTGAAAGAATATGGTGCAAGATGGCAAGATGCCTCCGCGTGGGGCAAGGGCCGCATCTAATCAGATAGTTTTCTGATGGGGCATCTTATCAGATGCGCGGGAACGGTCTGCAGCCGGATCGATCGCTTCCCGGCGAGCTCACCAACGTCCGCCCATCGACTCTCAAATACTCTCACAAAGCACGCATGCAGCAAAGCCACTTTTCCCCTCCCGTTTTCTTTCCTCATATCCCCTCCTCTCGCAAGTTTGCTTCGGTGCGCCCGCCGATTCCGCACTTGACCAGCGGATCTAAGACACTGGCAACCTCACTCCCCGCACATCCCCCCTTTTTCCATCCTCCACCATACCCTTGACACCACCATGACGCTCATCATACAAGCTCATCAATCCGCTGCAAATGTCCCGCACATGGCGACAAAGTCGACCGCTACGGCTTCAAGTTCAGCCGCCAAGGGCAAGGTCGCCGACGTCACCCGCCAAGCAGACGGAACTGCAACACTGGCCGCTGTGTCGACATTGGATCCCCATGCCCGAGCAGGCTTCGCAGTGACGTCTAGGCTAATGGCCAGCATTGTAACAGAGTCGCTGCTCCGTGCGTACTACGTGCCCCTCAAGTCGCCCGTCGCCTCTGGCGTCTGCGTCATTCTGTCCACCCATGTCATTGGCGAGCCCTTGGTGCTGGAACGCTCCCTGCGCGCTGCGGATGTGTTCGCCATAGTTCCGCTGCATCATGAGCCTGTGCTCAAGGGCAAGGCTAGCATTCACGGTAGCATGATCTGGCTTCTTGATCCGTTGGATATGCTGCCCGTCATCTACCAGCTCCACGAAGGACACTCAAGAGGTCAACACAATGAGGTACGTACTAAAGAATGCTTCGACGCGCATATCGGCTGACTTCGCCTGCAGAGCGAGCTGTCAGCTGCTATTTTATCGCAGCTAGTCCCCCCGCCATGGGAGTTAGGTTCTGTCACCAGCCTGTCAATAGTCCTCGATCCTCTCCACTGGTGGGGGAAATTTGCGCAAGATGTCATGATAACGCATGACCTCCGTGAGAGTCTGGCCGACGAGCTGGAGAGCTCATACACATGGCAGAGTACGTCGTTGCCATGCCGCACCGCGCACCTATCTCATGACCTCCATGTAGGAGCTGCATACGAATCACCTCCTCCCTGCCCAACGCTCGACTCGCTTCCCATTGAGTGGGAGCAATGTCTTCTTGAAGGCCACCCGACGCACCCCGTAAGGGACCCCGATTTGCGCCCCGTCAATGCTACTCACCATCTCGTCATCTCCAGATGCACCGGGCGCGGAGAACACTTCCTCCAATGCCTACTGTGACACCTGCGGATAGGGACTGGCGTCATCCACGGATACGCTTCGCTTTGGTACCCCGCGAGAGGCTGGAATTTCAGGGGGTATTCGAGCGCGAACTCGAACCCCTCACGCGCCTCGTGGCTCAGCGCGCCGGGAAGTCGCTGTCAGACGCACATGATGACCGCATAGTCATGCCGCTTTACGATCTGCAAGTGGCCAATGTTATGGAGAAGTTTCCCGACATCGAGGTCCTGGGTGACGAGTTCAGCATCGAGGCTCTGGGACAAGTCAGCATTCGGTACGTAACTCCGTGCCGCTCCGGCGGGTTATAAATGCTTACCGATGTGCCGCAGTACCGTCGTCGTGCCCGAGATTCCACGGACGGCTTACAAGCTCGCCGTGGGCATCAAGGTGTCCTCCGCGCTCCGCACAATCTCGCGCTTTACCGCCAACCTTGGCCCGCGCTTCTCGCAGCTTGTGCCCAAGTTGGCGATTGACCCTCGGATCTTGCACATTGAGAGCGAGACCGCAAGCGCAATAGTCGTGAGGGACGGGCAGGGCGAGCTTCTGGATCCAGACATCTCGAAACACTTCACCGCGGTTCTTCGGGAGCAGTATTCAGTGCCAGAGGACGAGGCGGTCGTGGTGTGCGCGGCGCTGCTCGAATGGGGGCACCCCGGCATGCCGGCAGGCGTCCCTCTCGTCCAGCACATTCTGGGCCTGGACACTGAGAGAAAGAGGATCGCATTCTTCGACGAGTGCGTGAGCCCCTGACCTGCGATGCTTTGATGCTCACACTACCGCAGATACACCCGCCTGCTCGTCGCCGCCGTTGTCCCCGCGCTCCTGCACAATGGCCTTGCCTTCGAAGCGCACGCGCAGAACACGCTCCTGCGCATCTCGCGCAAGTCACGCACACCGATCGGCTTCGTCATGCGAGACCTCGGCGGTCTGCGCGTGCACGCGCCGACGCTTTGCGCGTCGACAGGCGTGTCGTTTGCGTTCCTGCCGGACCACTGTGTTGTCACCGCGTCGCGGGAGGAGGCCGCAAAGAAGCTTTATCACACGCTCGTGCATAACCACCTCCAGCGGCTTGTCCGCGTGCTCGGGCTGCACTACAGCGGCGCAGGGTGGAAGATCGTGAGGAGGCATCTGGAGGAAGTCATCCCACAGGAGTCGTGGCTGTGGAAGGTGTGGATGGCGGAAGACGCGAAAAGCGTGTCGGGGAAGTGTCTGGTGAGAATGAAGCTCCAAGGCGTGTACCGAGACGTGAGTTACTCCGTTGTGCTCGTCATTCTTGCGTTGATTTGGGACTTGACAGTCGGTATACGAGCCTTTCCCAAATCTGATCAAAT
This sequence comes from Auriscalpium orientale, assembly GCA_019915035.1. Classification (NCBI taxonomy): domain Eukaryota; kingdom Fungi; phylum Basidiomycota; class Agaricomycetes; order Russulales; family Auriscalpiaceae; genus Auriscalpium; species Auriscalpium orientale. The sequence continues at coordinate 991,331 of JAHLMH010000016.1, forward strand.
ATCAAGACACGCAACGAATGATTTACCTCTAATTTGAATGGTGGAATATAACAAAATGTAAGGATATGTACTGACCTTGGGAAGCCATAAACCATGCATCTGGGCTCTCATGGACATCTTGCGCAGTAGTCTTACGTACATTTATAAATAATATTGAGCCATGATCGACCCTGCGTGAGTGCTTTTATTCACATAAACTTTCGACCATTTCGTATCCACTGAGAAGATACTTAGTTAGGATGAGTAAACGATGATCTTGTCCAAGTCGCCCGCATATGCTATAGCAGAACAGGGTAGTTAGTCCTTCTTATGCGACAAAATGATACCAAGTCTTACTGCTCATTCCCGCTCCGAAGGTGAGCGTGTTGCTGCCTTGGTTGAGATTCAGCTTCACCGGCATGCTGAGGATGACGTGTCCGCTCCCGGTGTTCGGCTGGTCGACGAGGACGCTAGATCCGCCGTTCACACTTTGTAGCTAGTCAGCCACGTCGAGGACATGTTAGAGCGGCGTGGCACACCTGACGGTCGTGTTCCTCCACGTCGAGTCGCCATTAGCATAGTAGAGCGCGACCCACTGCTCCTTGCCCTGGCCCTGCACCGTGATAGCGACAGATCCTCCCTCCCCAAGATAGCCCACCCCCTTTCCGCCCGAGAAGGAGCTATCCGTGACTAACGTCGCACTACCACTCCTCGTCCCGCTCTCCGCCTCGTACGTTGTGCCCGATGCGACCGAATACGGGCCTGTCCGTGCACCCATCAGCACACTGTCCCTTGTTGGATATATGCGGACATACCAGCATTTACGTTGACGGTCCAAACGTCTGCGTGCACAATCTGCGGCACGCCGGAGGACCAGTCGAGCGGGTACCAGATGTATGTGCTGCTGCCAAGCAAGTCCGGGCGCCAGCGGTCGCCCATGTAGATCGCGTTCGAGCCGAGCGGGAGGTCGTACGCGTTCTGCGAAAAGTAGGTGTTCGTGGCGGAGGGTGCGATGTCATTCTGCGCGGACCATGTGCCATGGAGAGACTAGTGGGCGTGGGCGTGCTTATGTGTCAGTATGGATAGTGGTCGAGGGCGAGAAGCCGTACGGAGCTAGTGAAGTATTTGTTGGGGTTGGGAGCCCACCCACTGGTATGAGATGCAATGAGGTAGTAGACCTTGATCCAGGCGCTTGAGTCGAGAAGCGCAGCACCGTGGGTACAACACTCACCCCGTTTCGCTTCACGATGCCCGGAGCCTCCAGCGTTGACCCTGGACCCGCATGACATTCAGCTCACGGGAAAACACAGCGATGTGACTGACATACGTACCATTGAGCGCGCTAGCCACCGCCGTGACATTGTAATAGTTGCTGTCCAGCTGGGAGATCTTGAAGTTTTGGTTGTTGTCCGACGCATACAACAGGTATGCCGTCTGATCATCTAGTAAATGCATCGGTAAGCAATATGTAATCACCGTATGAAGTTGCAACTCCTAACGCACCGTCCAGGAAGAGACCCTCATCGCGGGAGTCTGCACCGAGGGGTTTCCAGCTGCCTTTGTATGTGTATGGTCCGCAGGGAGATTTGGCTGTCGCCACGCCGACCATAGCTGCACCGTAGCTAACAGGAGAATTCGGTGGAGGACAATGGAGAAGACAGTCAGTAATACGTAGGGAGTACTGAACTGACCCACCTGCTGGTGTCTGAGTGGAACCACATGACATATTCTTGATTCTAACGCCGAGCTCACTTAGCAGTGTTGTTACCAGCGTAGCCATACACGCACCTTGTTGTTGAAGATCACTACGCAAAAGTCGCCCTAAGCATTGTTTTTCGTCGACGAAGAGCACGACACACCTTTTGGACGTTCCACTATGTTGGACGTAGATATCATCGTACCTGATTGAGGCGACAACGCGTTGTTTTGCCTCGTCCAGGTTCCCAGATCCGTCGACTAGCGTACAGCAAATTCGTCGACGCAATTTATCGACCAGTTCAGTATGCCTTAGAACGGGGTGAAACTATCTGAACGCACCGTGTAGCATGAGACGGCCGTGAACAGTGCGCTATTGGCTGCCTTGTCTTCGCCGAACCAGTAGAACGTGCTTCCAACCTACGCACCACAAAAGTCAGCGAACACATAGTTTGTTTTTATCTGAAATCGCTCACCTTCAAGATGCCTGCTCCGTGTCCCTGAATAGTGTTACCGCTTGTATCAGTCCACCTTGCTCCAGAGACGATGTCGACTTGGGCATAGGCGGCGGATGCCCCAAGAACAGAGGCGAAAGCAAGATGCAGCAGACGAAGATGCATGGCTAGAGCCCACAAGCCTGACACAGTTGACACGTTATATGACCTTGGAGCCTAGTCATCGCGGCATCAGTTGGTATACCGAGGATATTCCTCGACTCCCGAAAAGCAACTTCGGCAGCGGCGTATTTAGACAGCCGCACCGCCAAGAGTAAGTTCAGGAAATCCATGGTTAGAGGCGAGCGGGCCGCTCGCGGTCACGAGGGCAAGGTGCTTGCATCACCGCATGCAGCCATGCATGTAGCTTGACGAGGGAGAGAAAAAAATAGGCCGCGGTTGCCGCCACGAAGCCGCATATTTATAAAGAGAAGCCGCGCCACATGGGGTCGCGGCGGAGTCGCCGGTCAACGATGTTCGGTCGACCCAGACAACTGCAAGAATTGAATGGGATTGAGCAACGATTCAAGATATAAGCAATCAAAGCACTGAGGTTTAGAATCCTGCGGTCGAGCAACCGGCGGAGAAAGTTAGTATGGCTTTGCTCCTTGAGTTTCATCATGGCTTTGCTCGAACGGCGAAAGGTCGAAGACATGTCGCTTACCACCTCAGGTGACCTGGTTCTCAAGTATATACGGCCGGTGTTCGGAGGTACAACTGTTTGCTTCCCAGTACGCGAGGGTTGTCCCTGACCGTCTGTGGGTGATTTTCAACTCTTTCCGGCGGTCCGCTAAGTCAGGCGCGTGTCAGTGTGCATGCCTTTCGTCATGTCACTATGCCTCTGAAAACCCTCTATTGGCATGCCCAGATTCTGACGAGTGAAGAGCGCGCGTGAACGTTAAACTCCGCCGCGGAGCACAACCGAGCTCCTACCGACAAATCTCACGTCGACTAGCGGGACGCGGGTGCGACTTCCAAGCGCGATAAAAAAAATGCTTCGAGATGATGATCTTGATGAGAATCGGGGTAGGACGTGGTGTCGGAGAGGTAGCAATGAATGCCACCGCGCAGCGCAGGCGGCAGCAATAAGTAGTAAGTGGGGAAGGCTGTTCTGTTGAATGAAGAACTTTCCGGTCACGCCAATATAGTCTCCCTGATGAAAGCGTCTCATCATGAGACCGTCGGCATATTGAAGAGAGCAGCTCGCGACGTACCGAACTTGTCACTGTCCATCTGTCTACCATACTGTCGATCGCTCGTCCGAGGGTGGAAGTCAAGCAGGCCCAGAAAGAGAATCGTTGCGCGGATTCCTCAAAAAACACAAGGGTCAAAGACAGGGCCATGTCGCGTTGCAGTCTGAGTGAGCGCCGACCTCGCTGTCGGTTGTGGCAGCGCAATTACTTGCACTGCCCCTCTGCACAGCTGTGGCACCGCAGTGGAGGCACGAAAACGACGCAGTGTATATGATGCTCCGTATCCGTATCGGAGGTGGTGGGAGCAAGGTGGGAGTCGTTGGCAACTTGCGCTGCGCAGCTTGCCGTCGCCGTCGGCCGAGCGGGGACGGCCGGCCCGCCTCGTATATGCCCCAAACGGGCGATCAAGCTGTGACGCAATGACTGCAGTGTGCACCCTGGCAAGGCCCCTTGCTCGTGTATCCGACAGCTGTGGGCTTGGGATTTTTCCCGAGACACCGCCCCGTCCCACTCACAAAACCGTCGTTAGTGCCGCATTCATCGCCATCCCAGCAGCACCCGCAGCACCTCCCGCGATGTCGAAAGAGGCCATCCTCGGCACCCTAGTCATCGTCGTCCTCAAGGCGCGCAACCTCATCGACAACCACACCTTCTACAAGCAGGATCCCTACGCAAAGCTCCAGCTCAGCGGCGCATCCAAGCAGACAGAGCCCGACCTGAAGGGCGGCCAGCACCCTGTCTGGGACGCCGAGCTCCGCTTCCCCATATCCAAGGAGGCCTCCGACAAGAAGAACCGCATCCTCACCATCGAGTGCTACTCGAAAGAGAACAAGACTGATCAACTGTTAGGTGAGGGCCAGCTTGACATCGCAGAGACCCTGAGGACAGGCGAGTTCGATGGTGCGTACGTGTGGCCCTGCCAGATAACCCTGTACTCACGCATCGGATCGCAGACTGGATACCCCTGCAGCTCGGCAGCGCCCAGCGCGGCGAGATATACCTCGAGATGACCTTCTTCGCCGCCGGGCCCGCGCCCCTCGCGCGTCGCGCATCGAAATTCATACCCTCCGAGCGGCTCGCCCGCCCGGCAGCCCCCTACGCCAACTCCCTCGCACCAACCACACCGCCCAAATCGCACGCGAACCTCGCACCGCCACAAACGTCCCCACATCTCCTCCCGCCGGACCTCGTACCTGGCGGCGGCAGGCAGCCGCGCCGGAGCATCAGCAGCACGGGCGGCACCGGCAGTCGGGGTCGGCCACGCAACAACAGCAGCAGCAGCAGCAGCAGCTCTCCCCGCCCTCTGCCTCGCACAGCCACTCGCCAAAGCGCGATGCAGCATTACCACCGCTGCCAGCGAACGGCGCCCCCGAGCCCTTCGTGCCCAGTATCTTGCGCCCGGGCCCGCACCGCGACTCCCAGCCCGTGCCGGAGACGCGCCCGGTGCCCCTCGACGCGGGGCTGCACGCGCGGTACCCCGGGACGGGGCCGGCGCACGCCTCCCCGCCTGCGTCGGCGAGGCCCTCGTTCGCGGGCGCGCAGGACGTGCCCCGCCCGCACCCCGGGCAGTACGCGCAGGACTACCAGAGCCCGATCCCGCCGGCGCCCGCGCAGGCGCGCCCCGTGTCGGCGTACGAGCAGCCCGCGCAGGCGCGCCCCGTGTCGGCGTACGAGCAGCCCGCCGAGGCGCGTCCCGCAGCGCCGTACGAGCAGCCCTACCCGCCCGGGGCGTACCCGGGCTCCCCCCCGCCGAGCACCGCGCCCGTCCACCACACGCAACACCAGCACCAGCACACCCCCGCTGCCGGCTACGCGCCGCTCGACGGCCGCCTCCAATCCAACGGACACTTCGCACCCGCGCAGGCGCAGCCCTACGCGCAGGGCTACCCGCCCGCGCAGCCGCCGCACCACACCCCGCACACGCCGCCGTCGCCCGTGCCGCCCGACCCGCGCCCGCCGAACGGCTACTTCCCGCCCGCGCCCTACGCACCTGCACAGGCGTACCCCCCATCTCAGTATCCCCCGTACGCCGCGCCGCAGTCGCCCGTGTACGCGCCGACGTCGCCGCCCCCCGCGCCGTACCCCTTCGCCGCGCCCGCGCAGTACACCGGCGGCTACCCGCCCGCACCCGCGCTGCCCGTGGTGTCCTTCCCCGTGCCGATGCCCGGCGCGCAGGGCCCGTCGTACGGCGGGTACACCCCGCCCGACCGCGAGGAGCTGCCGGACCCGTACCTCCTGGAGCGCTACAAGACGCCGCTGCCGCTGCCCCCTGGCGCGGACACCCCGCGCCCGCACCAGTACCAGCATCCCCCGCAGCCACAAACGCAGCCACAAACACAACCGCAGCCCCAGCCCGTGCGGGAGAGCGCGGACGAGCGCGCGGCGCGCGAGATGCAGCAGCGCGAGGAGGAGGAGGATCGCCGGCGGCGCGAGCAGGAGCGCATCGATGCAGAGCTGGCAAGGAACCTCGATATGGAGCTCAATTTAGGGGTGGAGGGGGCCGGGCCTGGTGCCGAGGTGGGGAGGCAGGAGAGCGAGCGGTGGGTGCCGGGCGCGTGGCGGCCGAGCTAATTCATTTGACGGATTTATCGAGGACGAAGGATGCGAAGCAGTGCTGTATTATCAGACGGGAGGATTTTGTAGAGGAGATGCTAATGTAATATTCAAGAATTGGGTTGCTACAAAGCCTGTGTTCCAAACTATCAAGATGTTGTAGGGTACTATAGTACAATCTAGCACTGCAGAGTTTTTGTACAGCATCGGTCATCGTCACCAGCTCACGCATAGCTCATATCTCTCGGATTCCCGCCGTTGCCCACCAGCCGCTGCTCACTGAGCTCGTGCTTGTGGATGCCCTTGCTCATGCGCAGGTCGTACACGAACGTGAGCAGGTACAGCGTGAAGCCGAACGAGATTGTCCACTCGAGCACGGCGCCCGCGTTCTTGGCGCGCCACAGGCAGATGCCGAACGCGACGGCGAGCACGATGAGCGCGCCTGCGATGATAGCCTTCATCAGGTACGCGCGCCGCAGCTGCGCGGCGTGGCGGTAGTCCTTGTACAGCCAACGGAACTGGCGGCGATGTGCGCATTAGTGATAGTCACGGCAGAAGAGGATGCGGCGAGACGGACCTCGATGATGGTGAAGATCGCGGAGAGCGCGACGCCGACCATGAACATGAGCAGGAACCCGCGGTGGGCGGACTGGTGGCGCTTGGTGTCGAAGATGGAGAGCAGGATGAGGCCCGCGCCGCCGATGACAGAGCCCAGGACGGCGAGCCACGAGAACACAGACTCGCGCCTGCGCAGGTCCGGATGCAGTCTGCGTGGTGCCCAAAAACATCACGTCATCGGTCACCGCTGACACAATGTCTCAGATTAGGCGAATACGCACCGGCCGTTGTGGCGGAGCAGGCGCTCGCATATCAGCGTAAGCACGAAGCCGACGGCGGTGACCGAGCAGCCTGCGATGAAGAGCGGCTTGAGGATGTCAGCGCCGATGTCGGAGATGTAGGGGATCGAGCCGTCCTCCGAGACGTAGTGCGGCTTGCCCTGGGCGGCCCAGGTCACGATCATCGCGAGCAGGGTGCCTGCGCCGTCTGTCTGTCAGCCCGGTGTCGGGGATTAGAGAGAGGGCAAGGACGCACCGAACCATACAGCGGCGGTGAAGGCGGGTATCCAGACGTATGCCCAGTGGTGGTGGCGGTGAGAGAAGATAGCCATTTGGATGCAGACCGGGCGACGAGCGGGAGGGACGTTGAAAGCGGCGTGCAGGTGCCAGCTGGGCGGGGCAGGAGGAGGAAATGAAAGCTGGCTGACGGTGGGAGGGTTTTGTAGGCGCGGTCATCGGGTGACGCCCTCCGCGCCATTTGGAAGTGTGTGCCCCATGTTGGAGCGTCGAGCGATATGCGGCGTTGGCGTGTCCTCGACAGAGTCAGTGACGTCACACACGCACCATGCTGACCGCAAGTCGTCTGACGGATCGGGCCCCGGATGCTGACCAGCCATCCCAGAGCCCCAGTTGACGATGCAATCCTCCAATATTCATTGTGCGATGGCACAGCAAGAGACAGAGAAGGGAAGACAGTAATAGTATAGTATACGAGGAGCAGGAATCATGGTGATTGACATACAGAACAATTGGCTGCAGAAACGGTGTGCGCGGGCGAGACGAGAGCTAGAGATATAAAGAAGAAAAAGCGGCGGTGGCCCAGGGGGGGTGAGAGGGCGCATATATAAACAATCGACAAACTGGTCGGTCCGACGCGATGCAGAGGAATGAGAAGCGGGCGAGAGAGTGAGAGACGTGTCGAAAGGCAGGATCATGCTGCGGCAGCGACGGGAACGGGGGCACCAGCCTGTGATGGCGGCGAGTCTGATGCCTGCGCGAGCTTGCTGAAAATCTGCGCATGGACGTCCATCAGCGCTGCGTCTGCAGCCGGCGGCTGTCTACGCACCTTGACGAACACCGGGGCAGTCTGCCCGCCGCTCACCGCCCACTTCCCGTCGATGATCGTGAACGGCACGCCTGTGACGCCCTTCGACCGCGCCTCCGCGATCTGGTGCTGCGTCTTGGCCAAGTACTCGTCGGTCGCCAGGAACGCCAGTGCCTGCGCAAATTCGTCAGCGATGCCGCATAATCACGCTGCGCGGGGCCGGCAGAACTGCGGACGGGGGCGGCACGCACCTCTTCTCTCGACATCATCTCAGCCTGCACCGCGATGTCCGCCAACACGTCGTCGCGCGAGATATCCTGCTCGTCTTCGCAGTATGCGCGGAATATCAGCGTGGTGAGCTTGAGCTGCTGGCTGGACCCGCCGATGTCGTAGGCCTTCGCCATGAGTCGATGTGCTTGTAGCGTCACGCATATAGGGCCGCCAAACGAGCTGGGCGCATGCGGGTGAGTAATGCATCCTGATCTTGGCAGGCGGATGGGAGGCGGGCATGAACGCCGCACCGAACGCTGGTGGCGACGGGCGGTGCACACCACACGCCCGCCGCGACGAAGAGCACGAGGGACAGATGCGCGTATCACACTCACAATTTGATACCGGCCTCCTCGCCTTTCGCCTGAACAATCTGCTGCATCTGCTGCCACTTTTCGCGCCCGAATTTTTTCGCATGCCACTCGTCCTTGTCGGGGCCGCCGGCGGGGAGGACTTGGTGGAGGACGAAGGGGCGGTACTCGAGGTCGAATACGACAGGGAGGTTGGCGCACTGGGCGACGGCCTTGAGGAGCTCCTGGTGGCCGATGAAGCACCAGGGACATGTCTGCGGGCGCTTAGCGGACAGCCAACGGGGGGCAGGGGATTGGAAAGCGCACAAAGTCAGAGATGACCACGAGCTTGACGCTGCGCTTGTCCATGGCCATGGCGGGGGGACGGCGGGAGGGGGACGGCGGGCAGGGCTGTGGAGGAGGGGGGACGGTGGGAAACTGGAAGGCGAGCAAACAGACGGGACGGGCGGGAGGGGGCCAAGGCGTTTATAATACAAGCCCATGGACGCTGGAATTACTATACACGAGACACCGGAGATTGGTGAGCACCTCTCATCCACGTCACAGTCAGTGTCACGCTCCCCCCGCACAGCCGCCGCCCATCGCCGTCGACGTTGCCGACCCCGTCCCCTCGCCCGCCCCCAGCCCGCTGCTCGTCGTCAGACCGTCCCCGACACCGCTCGCCCGCACCCAGCCCGCGCATCTCGGCCGCCCATGTGAATTACGATCCCCTTTTGGCGCGGCTTATGCCACCCTCGCTACGTCATGCTGTTGAGCGACCACAAATTTGCCACATGTTCCCTGTGGGTACGCGCTCCGACCTATCCTGCCTAAGCATCTCTCAGCATTCGGAAAGAAAGCACTGGGGCATATCCAGCCTGTCCGCTCCTGTCCGGCACAATATTCAGTACACCGTCACGCTCTAGGCTCACCGCCGGCACGCCGCCGGCTCAAGTGTTCTTACATAGGTACAGTGTGTGCGCATCAACCTGCATCAACCGTCTACAATTCATCACTCATCAGCTCGACGCCCATTAATCTTTCTTCCGCGCTGTTTTTGGTCACCATGTCCTTATATCGCCCAAAATATCCCACATGTGGCGAACCGTGCGGCCTAGCCCGCTTGTATATTTCCCGTGCTTCTGAACGACTGACTGTCTCCGCGCGTGGTCGGCGACGGAGACTGGTGCTTCGGTGAGCGCAGGGCTCATCCTTCCCACGTATGTTTCCATTGATCAGTGTCGTCGTTGCTTCCCGAAGCTTGGTACAGCCTAGAGGCACCATCCTACCAGCTGGCGGAACTCTCAGCATATTTGCTGCATATAACCCTTGAGACTCATTCATCGAGATTCCGGTGTGACATATCTGGAGCTCCATGCCCGAGCTCTGCCCGAGATCCTGCGTTTGCGCGGGCAGATCGTATCGCCGACAGGCGCGCCGACGGGTGCAATTTGAATGCGTGCCCGCTACGTGCCCGCCGTGAACTGGCAATGGCATGGACCCAGTCGTGATGTGCGGTGGGAGGCAGCAGCAGGACGACAACGGGTGCGTTCGCCTTGCCACGCATTTGCCGAGGGCATCAGTCAATCTGACCATACATAGGTCTCTAAGAGAAACATGGTCTCATCTCCTGTTTGCGATGACTGCGTCCGTCGCTGCCTGCTCAGCCTCTGAAGAACAGTGGTCGTGGTGATGGCCCACTGAATCAGATTAGTCTCCGTTGACCTTCCCCACAGACGACAGGCTGTTCGAGACAGATGCGTCTTGCGCGCGTTGACTTACTCAGCAACCCGCCCACTACTACTACTAGCATCGTGCACCGCAGAAACGATTACGATAAGCATCGTGAATGGTTAGTAAGTCACTTTGAGACTTTGAGACTTCGGACCCGGACTCACCGCCAATAATATGTAAACAGATTGAAACCGTCAAGCAGCAATGTACAGCGCTGGAGGAGGGCGTGTAATCGTGCATTGCATTCAGTCGAGCCTGTCACGCACGGGGATCAACCGGCTACAGCAGCAAGTCCTTTTCTCCGTTTTCAAGCGGACTTGCAGGCGGCCCGGGCAACGCAAGGCAACGCATCGCACCCTTTGAATTGATCAAGGCGGTAGCTTAAGCGCTGAAGTTCTTATTCTCACCGCTGCCGTGAGCTCATGCTGCTTACTCTACCTCCGAAGAGCCTCGCGTGGGTCTTGGGTTTCCGTGGTGGCCCGTCGCTGGGTGTGCCGGGGGCGTTCCAACTACCGCACCGTGCGTACAGTGAAAGTTCACCGCTAGCCGTAGATTTGTCACAAGTTCAAGAATATATTGACGGATCCTTACTCCTACAAGACGTCAGCGTGTCAGCAGCGGTCGGCAGCCCTCTCGACACTAGCGCCTCCATCGTGAGACATAGTTCATCAGTGTGGACAGTGTGTCTCAAGACCTCCTTGTCCTCCTTGTCCTATGCAAAACCAGATGTGAGTCAGCCGTCTTCAAGCTTCATATGTGGCTTGAGATTTTGACAGCTACCTTGATGTGTATTTAGTGACCTGTTCCGCTATTTTCCCGACCTTCCGGACGCGCAGTTGCATGTCGAAATCGACTTTTAGCTTCAAATCTACAAGACCATCTATAATCAAAAGCCTTCAGGAACTAGCTTTGATGGTGGTTACTGATAAATTCACGAATGTCATATGCCAGTCATACTCATATGCCGATGATAGCTATCTGCGCGACCGCTGCTGGAACATCTGCTCGAATAAGTATATGTTGGGTTCAACTTTCTCATTGATACCCGCCCTTACCCGCCTCATCATTTTGATCAAAGGTCTACCCTGTCAACTCCCTTCTATTGACCTCTCAATGTCGCACTCACGGTCAGACCCTAGATGCCCAAGGGTGAAGGCATCTTTCCAAGCCTATACGCGACGCAATGTAACTTATGTGAGTGTGGTTGACGCGCCTGATTCAAGTTCTGATTCGCGCGCAGCATCTCCTCGGTAAGACGGTGACCGAAACATGCCATTCTATGATTTGAAGCTTCCGTTAAGCTGGAACATAGCTAATTTATTATTAGTAGGGAGAATCAGGAGGTGCCGTGCTGAGACAGCAACTCAGGTACCGGTTCCGCACAGTCTCGGCCCCCAACGTTGAGAGATCGGATCGCGATCTCGGAACGGAGTCGATAATTGTCAACGGACTTGTGGTGGACCCGACGAGCGCCTGGAGCCTGCGCGCGACGCAGATTTATATAAAAGCAAACTACGCAGGTTAGTACTAGTGCGGATTTTTTCACGCCTTTGTATATGGCCGATGACAACCCTCCGAGTCTGTTGAATTGATGGTTGGAGGCTCATCGGAGTATGTGGGATACCAGAGGATACCTGTGCCGTGGAACGCCAAGAGATAAGGAGAGAAAAGTTGTTTGTTGCGGCGGAATGACTGTTTTCCGTGCGAAGTCGGCTATTAGGAGATCGGAATCGGGTACAGGTACTGACCGATATATGGGAGCAACTATACGAGACTCGTTCGGAGACGTTAGTAACGTGATCGGCAGCCGGGGACGGGGGGACGCGGGGCCGTCGCGGGACGCCTCCGAGTGCGCGCAGTGTGTAACGACTCGTTGCTTTGACGCTGCTTTGACTCCTCATCCAAATTCGCAATGGTGATACTTGCTCTACCTACGGAGATCATCGTGAGGGTCCTCGATCTTTTGGAAACTCAGTCCATGGTGGCTTGTGGCTTGGTGCGTCGAGGGCGTGTCGACTCCGATGGCGGCGCAGCAGCTCACCTGTTAGCCGTAGGTTTGTCACAAGCTGCAGGACATCATCAACGCATCATCAACGCATCCTTAATCCTGCAATATAAAGTCACACTCTCCAAAACAGGGCTGTGCGATGGAGGGCGGGTCGATCTCTCCGTGGCCGAGCGCATGGAAGCCCTCAAGGCGTACAGGAGAGAACAACGGTCCGACGAGCACGAAGTAGCTTGGAAGGAGCACTCGACTCTCTCTGAGCTCGGTTAACGCTGCATGCCTAGCTTGGTTTCAGGGAGCCTTCTCGCTTTCGTTCTCCCTGAAGCAGGCCGGATCGTCCTTCATCAGCTCGCGCAGCCGATGCGAGGGATCGAGGAGGAACATTGGGAGATCCCCCTTCGTGAGAGGGAGCTCATCCTTTGCATGGATGTATCTCAAGACCTCCTTGTCCTCCAGCAACTTCAAATGTAAGCTAGCCGTTCCCCGCAGCATGAGCCCCTACCGTAACGTCGCTCTGGTCAATCTTAGTGGTGGATCTATGGTGTCTCAGCGCCGTCTCGTGTTTCGCTCTCTGTCGACAGGAGACGACCATCCGGACGCAAAGTCTCTCACTGACGTCGACATTCAAGGCTACATTGACACCGTTACACCATCTGCAAACATCTACGGGGACTATCTTCTGATGGCGGTCACCGACCCAACCTACCTGTGCATTTGGAATTGGAAAACAGGGCGGCTGGAAATGCTAATGGCGAGCAATTCAGTGACTTTCCGGGCGTCATATTCATCGCTAAACTGCCCGCCAGCCACTGGAAGCTCTGCTCGACATTGCGGGGACCAACTTTCTCGACGATACCCGCCTCATTATCTTGAAAGCTCGTGGTCCTATGAGGTCCACGCTCCAAGTCTTTCAATTTCGGCGTTACGGCCAGACCCCAGATGCCCAAGCCTGGAGACATCTGCCTTCGTTCTCATTCTCGTTTATGAAGATGGCGGAAGGCGACTTTATGTTCCTTCTGCCATGTCCATCACTCTGCGGTTCTCACCGACGGGGAATATTTTATCAGGATCCTTCTGAGCGCATTTTCGTCGTCAACATGAACAACTTCGATTCGGTCTACATCATCCGCGCGGACATGTCGATTCGGTCTACATCATCCGCGCGGACATGTTGTTGTCGGCGGTACAGGAGGCATCAGCAAAGTCCGCCTCCACGGGTCTCAGAACAATCCCATGGGAAAATGGCCGGATCGGCATGGAATTTACAGAGAACATGAGGAAGAGGTGGGGGTGGCCACAGGGCCTGGAGGAAGGCGCGCTCGCCGATGTGCGCGTCCTGACGATTGGGCCGCAGCTGTCGCTCTGGGACTTCAGCCGCCGGCGCGTTGCGTGCGCTCGCGCGGGCCAGGAGCAGCCGGGGGTTGGCGCGCTGCGTCTGGTGTGTGAGCGGACGTCCGTGGGGGACAGCTGTGGTCAGATGGATTGCAGCGCAGTGCACGCCCTCAAAAGGACCGTCGAGCGCCCGGAATCCGTGTTTCCAGAGACGGTTGTGGAGTTGTCCTGGAGGCCCATGATCTGCGAAGACAAGCTCGTCTTCTTCCAGGTGCGTTTGTTGTGTTCTTTGTTGTTCATCGTCTAGGTTCATGGTTCCGTCCGGCGCGCCACCGGATTGAAGCCTAGAGCTGAGCGGGTGTTGGTCTGTGACCTATGATCGGCTTACAGTGGCACAGAGGCTTGAGCGTGCTCAGCGGACTTGACTTTTGCGTCCGAACAAGTATTGCCGGCCGGGACCTCTGGATGGGTCGACGGATAGATGTCGGAGGTTTGGTCTCGACCCGCGGACCAAGATCCTTGCGTGCTGGGCAGATCCTGGAAGGCCCACGACTGCGCAGGATAGATACTTTACACCATGAGATCAAAGGACGGCTTGAGGAGC